>JAWWEV010000083.1:99218883-99231870 GCA_035583235.1 Hafferia zeledoni
ACTAAAAAGGAAAAATGTCCCCAGAAACAAAAGGGGCAACCTGGCCCCACCCAAGTGATCAGCAGTCAACTACTTTCATTGTTAACTACTGGCATGGACAGTTAATGGCAGGGGAGAGAATTTACATAATAATTCCAAACTACAACAAGGAGTGTGGTTGGCATCTCCCCTTCCCTACCCTCTTTAAACCATGGCCAAGCCAGGCAGGATCATCAGTCCACATGGCTCACTGGCTGCTCAAAACACCAACAATCTCAAAAATCCCCTCTGGTGTAGGTCTTCGACCCAGCCCACAGAGTTTTCGCACCCCATGAGGGCCCAACAGCCGCCTCTGCCTTGCCCCACATCTGCTCCCTATGTGGGTCCCCCTGCAGAATTCCCACTGGTGCCTCCTCTCCCACTCTCCTTGTGCAGGGAAGAAGTGAAACAGGGGGAGGTTTCAGTGTGGAACAATTGTTTATATCTTTGTGCAAGGGAAATCTGGGATTATTTATGGAAATTCAGATGTTGCTAAATAACAGATGCTCTTCTGAGAAGGAAAACTTCTTTTGCTTTGGAGGGAGGGAGGGTTGGAGGAGATTATTTCTAAGGCAGTTTAGAAAAGAGCTGAATGCTCCAGAATGTAGAGGAACTTCATTGAAGTAAAACAAACATGCATTCCATGCAATACCTACCATTGCTGGACTTTATGGCACTCCAGCAAAACATGGCAAAAAATGTCTTCTTCTTCATTGCCAAAAAATAAATTAAAAACAGCTAAGACTTTATAACAATTTGGTTTGTGGCCTGTAGAGAAAGTTTACTCCCTTTCATGCTATTGCTCTGCTAAGTGTGGCAGAAGAAAGGGACCCTCATGTAATAAGCAAAGAATTAAAACTACACTGAAATCACAAACTTCATACTTAAAACTTTAAACAATAAAAATGCAGAGGGCAGCAAAATGGAAATTTCAGTTAATTTCTCCAGTTCAGCCATACCAACTCATCTTCTGCCTGATCAACACAGCCCTTCTCCAATTTTGCTCTATAAACGTCTAACAGTTCTTATTTTGTCTTTTTGTTTACGGTAGAGTTTTTAGACAAACATCTTCCTCTTAAATACTGCATCCCACTCTGGCATGATTAAGAAGACTTCATATTTTACTGATTTTACTGTAAATGTCCTCTTTTTTAATATTATTTTCCCAAAATCTGGTCCTCACAAAAACATTCTTTGAAGAATGTGAAATTTTCTCATTTTTAACTTCAACCTTTAACTGAAAATGTTGCTTTTTTTTGTAAATGCAATATATTTGACCAAATTATTTCCTGTTGGAAAGAGTTCATTTATCTTTTCCCAGAATTTAACAGTGCAGCAGCATGAGTTGCCACTGCAACAAACAACATACCCTGAATAAACATTAGTAATGCAATTAAGCTGACCTATGACATTTTAAAGACACTTTAGAAGCTAAAATCACAAGACTAATTTTAGTCAAAAGGGTTTCTAGACATACAAGGTCTTTGAACTAACAGTGAAATTCTCCCTCTGTAGTGCAAATGTTTGAGCAAAGCCAAGGATGTTTAAGAGAATGGTGCAGTGTGGATCCACACCTGGATCTGCTCTGAAGGATTACACATTGATTTAGTGGATGTTTGGTATTTAGAAGTAGTCAACTAACAAAACCATCAGCCCAGAACTTGGAAGACTCCAGTCTAAAAATTCAAGACTGCTCTGTCACGGACTTCTTGAGTGACAAAGTCACATTTAGGACACGTCTACATTGTGAAATGTATCCACAAATCAGCCCAGGCTTCAACCAGCTCATTTGTACTGAAGGACATACTGGAGGCTACCCTATAGTGCCTCTGCACTAAGCCTATTCACCTGCAGCACCCCTGTCTGCACTCTGAGATACTCACACATACAAGCCCTGCCCAGCTATGGATGGAAAGCTCAAATGGAGCCCTAAGTGGGATGCTCAGATACCTCTGAGAGGTAGCCAAGAGATGTATCAGCATCTCTACTGATTCTTATTTCCACACTGCTCTTCCTGCATGGCTGCAGCAGCCGCCTCCAGAAAGCTGAGCCATACAACCCTCATTTGTTATACCCTTCTGGTTGCCATGGGTTGGACTGGGTTTAACAGCTTCCTTAGGCATCCCCCAAAGTTTGTTTCCAGTCTGTGAGTTTCCTCTCTCTTCCCCTCTGTGAAGCTGTTCTTTCTTCACAGCTACTGTGAGAGTGGATACACTGTTGGATACAAAGCACCAGACCTTATGGCCTGCATAAGGAGCTGTGTAAGGAACTGAGGAGATGTGGGACCCCAGCTGTAGGTAGTATGACTCTTATATTACACAGAGATTACATGTTTTTTCTCACAGTGCTGTTTTCCTGTGAAACTTTTTCTCTAGCATTTTCAGTCAAGCTGTTTACACTAAGTACAAAGAAATTCTCACTGAGGTGGCTTAACGTACAAAAGAAAGAGCTTCTAAGTGAAATTTTTGTTGGGAGAAAAGGAATTATTTCATTTAAAAACAGGGGCATGGGGCATGGCAGTGAAGTGCAGGAAGGCCTTTTAGTAAGACATCCAGGCTCTCTGGAGATCCAGTTAATACAAACACCTTTGTGTCTACTAATTCAGCACAACAATCCCCGGTCAGGTGGAAAGCACAGCCCAAACCAGGGCAGCAGTGAGCTGGCATGGCAGGACTGGGCTGCAGGTGAGAGGTAGCCAGCACAGCCCTCTCAGTGCTCCCATCCCTCCCATTTCTCCCAGGGTAAAATTCAGGTGATAGTGAGACCCAGACCATATAAGATACTGACTTCCCTACAGGGGTTCTCCCCCAGGGAATGACGTTCAGGACTTGCCAGCGGGATTTGCACAAGACCACACAGCAAAAGTAGGAACTAAATGGAACCAGAAAAAAAAAAGAAAAGCCTCTGCAATCAATGCCCTTTTCAGTCCCAAAAAACTCCAGCCAATTAGACTGCTATGCAGATCTCCCAACACAACATATCATCAGCTTCTGTCTAAACCAACTCTATCAAGCTTTTTAATTCCCTGATTTTTAATTTATTTTTTTTCTTTTACAAATCATGATGATCATCACTCACTCCATTTAATCTTGTACCACAATCATCATGTCATTGCCACTCATTCTGGCCGTGCATGACATAACCCATGACAACAGTCTAATTACTCAGACTTTGTTGCAGTGACTATAGAAGAAACATAATAGGGGAGAAATTCAACCCAACATTGTTATTTGTAAAAGTCACAGAGCTGCTTTTAAAACAAAATATAAATTCAAGAAATTTCTCAGCTACAGTTCAAATGTTTCCACAGACTGGGTGCCACATAAAGGTGCAGGCCTTCATCTGGTAGAGGTGATGGCTTTATAAGGTAAAGAATTGGGGTAATAATATGCAGCTGCATCTGTCAAAATAAAGAGAAAAACACAAAAACAATAGTGTAGACTTCCCCATTCATCCTAAAAAGGCTGAAGCATTAATGCCTCTAAATTTAAACTGTGCCAAAATCCAAAATACACCAGGCTGTTTTTCTACTTAAGCTAGAAGTTAGCAAGTACTGGGGAAAAAGACACTCACCAAGCTATTCAAACCACATTGACATGGTCAAAGAGCTGTTTTCACAAATAATTCACAATAAATGGGATAGTAAGTACAGCTCTTGGGATTTACGGTTGCTCTGTCTCTTAGGTTCACCCTGGCTCATAACGTGAGTTGAAATCTTCAATACAATGAGGGGTTTTGAAATATGTGTTGGTTGTAGGAAAATAAATGGTACCCAGCTCTTGCAGGCATATTGGTTTCTGCTAATATGTCCTTGTTCCAGAAAATGTTCACTGATTGTAGTAAGTATCTCGATTGCTGAAACAAAAATGATCCTAAATTAAAATACAATAGGTATATTAGGAAATCTCTCTTAGCAGCAACATACTAGGAACACCAAATCCTGCCAGCTCTTACACATGCACTTCATTGTAAACTCATCAATAATGCCAAATTAAGCACATCTAGAAGTGTTGAAAGGATTGGGGCCATCGGAGAGTCATCCTCCAAGTACTGACAACCTAAGTAATGTGCTAGCTTTAGCTAGACTGCTCAGAGCTGTAAGACAGACCTCAGGCATGAGGCAACTGCAGCATCAGACTCCCATTTACAACTGGATCCTGACACCCTTACGGCTAAGATATGTCTACCAAGTGGTGTCCTTGGCACTTACTCTGTGAGCATGCAATTCACGGATAACTTCAAGACTTCAAACTATCTTGATTCTATTAAACCAAACCACAGACTCAGTTTTTACACCAGACACAGTTTTTAGTAAACAAGTACTGCATATAAAGTTCTTTCCAACTTGTGAGTGATAGGACCTAGTTTCAAAGTAAGGGGTTTATATGTAAGTACCCAGCATTGGGACAAATAACCATTTTTAATACAACTCATTTTAATAAGCAACAAGCAGAAATGTATTGAGTTTAATAGCATGGTAACACTTTAAATGCAGAACAATCAGTAGTTCTCATTTCTGCAAGCTTATGGTCTAGATGAGAGCAGAGGCAAATACAAACTAAGAATAGCTTACAGTGGGAGGGGGAAACAATTAAATACATTGAATTCAGAATTAGATATCATATTTAGATTAAGACCTAATTAAGATCTAATGAAAAGTCAATTGAATTCATTGGAAAAATATTTGGATTTAAGATGACATACAATTGCCCTTTCATTATAAATCCATCACATAAACATCAGCCTGAAAATGGGAGTCTCTTACATGTGCTAAGCTCAAAAATAAGCATTAAAAATTAAGAGGAGATATTTTAAGGTGTTTTTACTTTTAAACTGAGTATGAAGCAATAGCAGACTAGTGTCATACTCTAAAAGTGTTTCATTTATTGGTTGTCTTCCCTTAAGTCCACTTAAATATTCAAGTATTTGTATGAAGGGTGATGTTTTTATTTAGTACACTGCCATGGGGCTGGTGACATGTGTATCTACTTAGGCCAAAATGACATTTTGTATTGTTACAGGCTGAGAAAAACTAAACAGACATCCCTTAGATCTTTGTCCTCTACTGTGAGAGAAAAATCCCATAAGAGCCATCAAAGCACAATGTGGACTTAAAATAGCAAATTAATAATCAAAACTACCCAACACATTCATCTTCAAAATGATCACTGAATGCACAGTCTGCCTCTCCTCACAGAGGCAGAGGATCACGGGTTGATGATGATGGAGAGCTTGGGAACAGGAATCAAGTGCAAATTTGTCAAGGAAGCAAGCAAGGGTAGGCTGCCCAGTTACAGAACCAAACTTTTCTTTCTCTGTCTGAGTGCTTGTATGAGAGTATTTCTGAGGAAACTCTACCTATAGAATTAGGATTATGAGAAGAGACACTCATGGTATTGCATAAATTGCATAAGAAAGGCAGTTTTGCTAGTTGATAGGAACATAGCATAGCTTAAATGAGTCTTCCTCCTGAAGAGGTCCATCTGATGGGAAATGCCATTAGACTTGTTAGCCCCATTTTCAGTTCTCTGAACAGGATGAGATTTTCAAGAACATTTATGACTCAGCTGCGCCTGCTGTGATACTGGAAAATAACTCGTGGTTCCTTACATATTGATAGTTTAGTTCCTGTCAGGGAGAGAGGATTTAAAACATCTTCACAATTGTGTCTGAAAATCAGAACAGGCAGATATCCAAGAATCACAATGGCAAACTTTAAACAAACATTCCTGGTCCCCCTTCTGTGTAACTGATAGCGACAGTGCTGCCACAGTAGCATTATTATACAAAAATGACAACAGTGCACCCCACTGAAGAATAAAATTAGCAGGAAAATTCATCTCTAACCATGAGGAAAGAGTGTTTTCTAGACTAAAGAGCCTGGATTTGTAGCAAGAGAACCAAAACACAGAACAAATGTAGCAGAGTAATCAGGGTTTTTAAAATATGTCGCTTAGGGTGTAACAGCTGGGTGTAACCTTCAGGGCAACTGTGCTCCATGTGGCCTGACATGTTATACCAAGGCAGACTAAAAGGAAAGGATAACATCAACAGACTCATAGTGTCCTCTCAGGAACCAGCTGCAAAAGACAATGGTAACATACAAATCAACGATGCAACACAGACCCCATGACAGATCTTCAAGCACCATTCAGCCCTTCACTGAGAAATTTTGCTCATTATTACACATTCAAGGTAATGGAAGAGCTGCAGACTGACAGATTTGCCTGACTTGCAAGGCATGATGGCCAAAATATAATGGAAGTGTAAGGAAACGCAGAAAATGTAGTCTGAGCCTTTGGCAGAGCTAGGATGGATGTTTAGTTCTTTTTTTTTGACTGTGTGGGAGCTAAACACATGGCAGTGACAAGCAGAGCACTGCTAAGTCACAAGGAGCCTTGTGGCCTTGTAACACGTGCTTGCTGTATGGTCATTCAGTGATTCTCACCAGCAAGAAGATCAGAGTGAAGGGCAAGGGGGTAGTAACCAATTTCAAAAGAATAAGGTGAAAGCAACATACTTTTTTCCCCTAAAACTGATGCTGCAGTAACAATCAACCCACCCATTTTACAGACAGATAAGCACCCTTCACACATATCTGTCAGACAGTACCATTTCTATGTCTCACAGCCCTACCTGCATACGTCTAAAGCCTAAGTCAGCTTTAGGCTTCTCTTTACATCACATCTCAGAACCATTATGTGCCTGTTAATTAATAAAGCCCACAACAAGGAGCCACCCATCCTGTGACCCTTAATGGTTTTCCTAAGCTCCAAAGTTACTTTCCATCTTACTAATACATAGTGGCATGCACAAACTCATCCAGTCCTTTAGCCCTAGGACTCTCTCTCTAATTATAAGCATCTGATTTTAAATCATTTCAGCTGCTACTCTGTACTAAACTTAACAGGTCTGGTAAAGTCATAAATACTATTAAAAGCACCCATACCAATTTGCGTGCATTTGTTTTTAAAGTTTTTAACTTGAGGCTTTGACTTTGCTCATAACTTTGCTGTTTGTTTCACATCCTTTTGTCTAGAAACCACTCTTTCTGCTCTCCCTCAAATCTAAATTTCCACTGTGCTCCTACCTGCTTCCCTAACTCCCACCCCAGAACATCACTAATCCTTTCCCACTAGTACCCACCTTTTAGGACCTTGCAATGAAACTAATCCACCCTGCAACCACCTCCAGCTTGGATGTAACTCAGCTAATCAACAGTGTGTTTAACATCTTTCCAGCCCATGAAGACAGAGAGAACAGATGGCATCCCCACCAATACCCAGCTAAGTCCTTGCCAAGCCTACCATAATGGGGTGTTTTTCGCTAAATCCATGATGGAACCTCTCTCCCACTGTGGAGCCCAACACCCCAAGTCACCACTGGAGTCCCACCTGATGGCATTAGGCATCTCAGCATGTCCCTCCAGAAGTGTCTGCTCCACATGTGAACTGTTTCAGCCCTACAGAAGTAAAGTTATGACTCCAGTAGAGAAAGGGTTGTGGTCTTTTTTACTAAGGAAAAAAGAGCCTTAGAAAATCTTAGTAGATATCACTATATAAATAGAAGGTGAAAGGGGATCAAAGGATTTACTGAATGAATTTGTCATGAGATGTAAAGAAAAGAGCACAACAGGAAGCGAATAACTCAGAGTGTTGCTGGCAGTGCCTGCAATGGCCCTCAGCACAGGATTCACTCAGAGAGACTGAAAAAGTTATAAAGGGGCTAGAAAAGAAATACTGTGCATCAGTGCATGGGTGGCAAATGGAAAGATGGAGAGGATTGTTCTCCTACTAGCCAGCTTTGTGAAATTGTTCTGCCATGATCTAGCAACCCACTGCTGGGTCTGGCTGATTGCTACAGCAAAGGTTTCTCCAGCGTTTAGAGCGAGGCTGCTGTAAATAAATGTTTTTTAACTAAAACCCATATAAACAAGACATCCACTAGCACACTCTCCCTGCCAACAACTGTACACTGTCAAATGGCATGTGAGCTCCAAACAGTTACTCATATTCAGAAGTAGGCAGTGTTTTTCAACCTCATTTTGTGACCTGAAATCAGTTTTGTCTACCCTACGGCAAGTTAGAGCTGACTTGAAGCCAGAGACTTTTGTTCACATATAGGACAATGGCAATTCTCACCACAGGGAAAGGATACCTACAGACACTGGAAATCTAACACAGCTAGAGCAGAACTTTTGGAGATACTAAAATCTGATCTTTCTGTTTTGTAGGAATAGTATTATATTCGTGCAGCTATTCTACATAATTTATTGATTCTGTTAATAAATGTCACCACATCCTCATCAGACAGGACCAATATAAGCAATTGTGCCTTATGACCTAAAATAAAGAAGATGAATGCAGCAGTGTTTCTCTAAATGCAAATCTAATTGGGACAGGGTAAAATACATCAGAGAAGAAAAATTCATCTGTATCTTAAGGTCAAAATATTTTCCAGAGTGTTGATACCAAATGTCAAGCTAGTCAGAAGTCCCTGAATAAAAGGCAAATATTAGATGATTCTTCTGTCAACTCTCTTGTTTAACACATCAATCAGCAGTCAAAGCTTTGTGAGACCTCAAACATTGCTTGCAGTCTCAGGGGAACCGGGAGTGGTATTCACTGGGGCTTTCTTCAGATGCTCAAAAAGGCAAAAACAGTGCCCTGCTCTGTAACTAAAGCCCAAAAACTCTCTGTCATGTGCAGATCAGTCAGAAGATGCCACACAACTGTTATATGTGCTTCAACATCAAAATGCATTTTGTAGTCACCTGATGTCATGGTTTTCAAGATTATACTCCTTCTGTAAACTCCAACAAGCTGTCAGCTAGAATTGAGGCATATTTAACTAAATCAGCTGTCTTCTTAAAATACCTATTTAACTCCAGCAATAAATACTTCGGCACAGTAATAGAGGGCTATATTAAAAGCTAGTAATGATTTATAAGACAGCAGAGCCATAATGGCTGAGAAAAGAGTCTCAAAATGGACCTTAGGAGATAATCAGGTTCACCTTCTGTCCCTGAGACCCTCTCTCTGTCATTCCTTAACGACATTTGTTTGAGCTATTCTTGCTCCAGACTTCAGTCTAATGCTCTGTAGACAATTAATTCTAGTCTTTCACAGTCCTTTCTGTTAGAATTTTTTTCTGATATCTACCCTGCACCTTTGTTGCTGCAGTTTTAAAACCTTTGAAGATCACCCTTATTCACCAGAGACCTGGAGAAAAAGTTACTCCTTTCTGGTTTGCACTAGTCACTTAAACACTCGAAAACGTTAATCCTAGCTCCTCTCAGTCTCCATTTTCTTAAGTTAGATAACCTTAGTGTTTGAACTTTTCTTTTAGTTCCTTTATTATAGTATTTTGTTAGTTTAGTCATTTTTTTTCTCCTGAACCCCTGTCATTTTTGTTTACTTGAAATGCTCCAAACCAGACACAGTACTCTAGCTGAATCCTAACAGGATTGGAACAGGGCAGAAACTTTCTTCACATGTCTTGCAGGCAAAAACTGGTTTGCAAATCAAAGTACAAAGTCCATCTTTTTTGAAAAAACATGACAATCACAACTTTCTATTCAAACTGTGACACAAAACAATCCTTAGATACTTTTGAGCAAGAACTGCTGTTCTTTTCCTGTTTGTGTAGCTCTTGCTTAACTATACTACCCCAGATTTATAACAGCAACTACTACTGTACTGAACTTAAAACTAATGGATTCAATTCCATTCCCTCAGGCCACTTCTCTAAGCCCATTCTCCAAGCAACCCCTTGGTTAACCCAATCACTACTTTACATTCCTACCTCCAATCAGAACAACAGTTCTACAGATTTATTCATTCAAAAGTAATGGCAGAGATCTCCCAGCCACAAGTCACAGTTATTATGGAGTTCTTGACTACAGTAAGGAAAAAATTAAGTGAAACACAAATGAAGAAAAATTATTGAGAAAAAAGATAAGAAGCTTATGGGCAGATGTCCTGCTTCACTGCCCCACACTTCTGACAAGTGTCTGATAACATGGAATATGCATGCAGATAGGGAGAGAAGACCTTAAATATTCAAGAATAACTGTCATAGACAGAGACAACAGAGGTGGAAAATCTATCCATCTTCAGGAAGAGTAAGAAGAGAATAATCCTGTATCTGGTTTACCCATTTGACTTTGACACTTTCTCCCATAGCACACTTCTGGAAAAGCTGGCAGCCCACAGCTTGGACAGGGTTACTCTCTGCTGGGTTAAGAGCTGGCTGGAGGGCCGGGCTCAGAGAGTGCTGGTGAACAGGGCTGTGTCCAGCTGGCGGCCGGTCACCAGTGGTGTCCCCCAGGGATCAGTGTTGGGCCCAGTTCTGTTTAACACCTTTATCATTGATTTAGATGAGGGAATTGAGTCCACCATTAGCAAATTTGCAGATGACACCAAGTTGGAGGGGGAGTGTCAACCTGCTGGAAGGCAGGAGGGCTCTGCAGAGGGATCTGGATAGGCTGGAGAGATGGGCTGATTCCAATGGGATGAAGTTCAATAAGGCCAAGTGCCGGGTCCTGCACTTTGGCCACAACAACCCCATGCAGCGCTACAGGCTGGGCACAGAGTGGCTGGAGAGTAGCCAGGCAGAAAAGGACCTGGGAGCCTGGATTGGGAGGAAACTGAACATAAGCCAGCAGTGTGCCCAGGTGGCCAAGAAGGCCAGTGGGATCCTGGCCTGTATCAGGAACAGTGTGGCCAGTAAGTCCAGGGAAGTGATCCTTCCCCTGTACTCAGCGCTGGTGAGGCCACACCTCGAGTGTTGTGTTTAGTTCTGGGCCCCTCAGTTCAGGAAGGATATTGAGGTGCTGGAGCAGGTCCAGAGAAAAGCAACAAGGTTGGTGAAGGGATTTGTGAACATAAGTCCTATGGGGAGAGGCTGAGGGAACTGGGGCTGTTCAGCCTAGAAAAGAGGAGGCTCAGGGGAGACCTCATCACTCTCTACAACTACCTGAAAGGATGTTGTAACCAGGTGGGGGTTGGTCTCTTCTCCCAGGCAACCAACAGTAGGACAAGAGGGCACGGGCTTAAGCTCTGCCAGGGGAGGTTAAGGTTGGGTGTTAGGAGGAAATTCTTTACGGAGAGGGTGATCAGGTGTTGGAATGGGCTGCCCAAGGAGGTGGTGGATTCCCCATCCCTGAAGGCTTTTAAGATGAGGCTGGATGTGGCACTTAGTGCCATGGTCTAGTAACTGCAGTGGTCGTGGATCAAGGGTTGGACTTGATGATCTCAGAGGTCTTTTCCAGTCCAGCTGATTCTGTGATTCAATGATTTTATGATTTTTTTTTTCTGAATGTCTTGCATTTTCTAACCACGAAGCAGTAACAATTGGACAATTTATCCCCATAACCTGTTGTCAATATGACTACTCAAGCATGAAGGAAAACCTGGCAGCTGATAAAGACAAAGACATTAATTATTTTGTTTATCCCAGAGACAACTGTTCGAGCACATAGCTGCACATGGAGAAACAGCAGAATTAAATTAACCAGATGAATGTTCTGGGCCACATCAAATAAAGACAGAGATTTGAAAGCCTTAAGAGTTTCTCTGAGGCTTTTATCATAGCTCAGCTACCATCTGAGCTGGTATTCACAGCTATGTCAGTAAAACTTGGGACACTTACTGTGCAAAACACCACAATCCCATGACTCTGAATAGGGTCTTTCTCAAACATGGTCACTTGACGGGAGGTATCTGTACAAGATATGGATTGCCCAAAGCTAAGAGCAAAAGTCAGGCTCCATCAACAGTTTTAAACTAGACTAACAATACATGATCTCATTTTTTATTCCTCTTTGTTCATGTGCAAAACCCACTTAAAACTCTTCTCATTGCTGGGGATTTAAAAACATATTTACCTACGGTACCACTGCTTATAGTCTGGCCTCTCTCTAAGTGTCAAAGTTAATGCTTCTCTCTCCTCCATCTGTCCAAACTTCCATGAATGTAAAAGCTTTCTGATTATTACTGCCTTTACAAGTTTGATTGAAACTGGCCAATGCATTCAAAGAGGGTGGTAGTATTAAAAGAATGCACAGGAGGACATAGGGATCTCTAGATTATGCAGATAATAATTACTCATGTTTGATGAGTGATTTCTGAGCTTCATCAAACTCAACTTCATTGACATCATCAGGAAGTTTGCTGAAGAGTGTCATCTCCCAGGCTCCACAAACAATGTCTTCCTACTCACTCTTTGTTTTGTTTATCCTATGAGGTTGGCACAGAATCAGATTATTTGTTAGGCCTCAATTTAATAAATGTATGTCTGTATATTGATTATTGTGGGAATATTTGATATTGTGGGCCTCTCCAAGTCCCCTCCTAAGACCAGAATGCACTTGTCTATTTGTGATTCCTGGACGGGGAAACTATTCTGCTTTGTGATTCTGTGCTTATTTTGCCTCTTTGGTCTGCTTGCCATCTAATTCAAAGCAAGACATACTAAGTTTAGTTTTTTGGAAAATACCAGGCAGAAAACCTTGTCTGTAAGAAAAGAGGAATAATAATTTTGACAATTAGAGGTCTTTGAACTGCAAAACTTCATCCATGGTTTCAGTACACACTTTGAAGACAAGACAGACATTAAAGACCTGGAAGTGGAAACCCAGGGGAATAAATTGAGTTTACCAAAGGTTGAATAAGAGATTTTCAGACAACAGAAATGATCCAGTTTTCCTATATCTGGACTTCATTAAAGTTCTTTCTACACTGTCACATGGGGAAAGACTATGATGTAGAAAATGGGAACTGAATTCAGCAATTGTAAGATGGTTAGAAACTAACTACAGGGAAGGATGTGCTGACAGCAAAACAGTTGGTCTGAGGGGGAAGGTTTCCTTGGAGTTCTTCAAGAAATTATATGTGAGAAATAATGAGAGAGGGTTCGTTGTGGGAGGTGGGGAAGGAAGGGGTTTTGGTTGATGGAACAGTTGAATTC
>JAWWEV010000083.1:99231970-99257198 GCA_035583235.1 Hafferia zeledoni
GTGCCAGGGCCTGATAGGATGACTGGACAAGCCAATCAGCATCAGTGATGCAGTAAGAAATTGCCCAAAGAAGGCAGTGGAGAAGTGAAGTGATGGAGCAACATCAAATCAGCGTGCAAGGTGCCAAACATGCACTACGGAGGGATGGACTATCGGAGGGGAGGGAAGGGGCGTGGCGTGTAGGAAATAAATTGGGGTGACCTCCCCCTCTTCTGTGCGCTCCCCGGCGACTTAGCTGTGGCGAAGCACCCTGTGCACACAGTTTTGGCCAATAAACCCTATTTTTGCTTTGCTCTTTTTAACTCGTCTCTCTAAATTTCCTTGAGCCGAGAATTTTTCTCACATTATACATTTTTGCTCATGCCCATCACTTAAAAAGCAATGTCAGAATCAAGAGAACGGACAGAGTGTCAAAGAGTGGGTTGCTTAAAAATGACTTGAACGCCACCTGTGGTGTACATATTTCAGGAGATAATGTGTGGCTTGGCATGCAGCTGGAAGCTGCCAGTGACAGTAAGGGTAGGTCCACTGGATGTCCACCCCTGCTACGGAAGCTGCTGGCACTCTTTTGAGTGGAGGAGGGTGGATATGGGGAAGGAGTTTCTTAGCTTTTCTCTGTCTGGCCATTGACAAGAACCAGATGACCTTGAGGCATGGAGCTCTGGAAATCAGGCAGCATTCAGCAGTGCCAAGCATAAGGTCAGGCACTTAGAAATCCCTAAGGTTTTTTTGTCGTAGGCTGGGATTTCACTGGTTTGATGAGCAGCAGAAAAAATAATGAGTAAATCAGTAACAGGAGGAGCAAGAACCACACCTATGATGCCACTGCAAAAGAAAAATGTGTTCCTGATATATATTTTTTCCTACTCAGCAGAAATACAGATTTCATTATGCAACACTTTGATGAAACCACCTCTGTAATATCATATGGACCCAGTCACACATGAAAACAGACTGGAATAGGTGTGGATTCCTAGGCTGGATGAGGCTAAACCAATTTGACTTATACACCCTACAAAAAAAAGAGGTTAAAAGCAGATAAAAATGCTATCTGTAAAAAACAGCAGGGAAAATCAAATGCAGATAGTGATAAAAGTTACTGACACTTCATGACAAGATCAGCATAACAGCAAAAGTTATAATCATTAATACATCTTAGCTGTACATTAGAAGTATTTTTCTAAAACAGAGAAATAGTACTCTGACTCTAACTCCAAACTTACTAATAATGGATTACAAGACACAATAGACTCAAACAGTCAATTCTAGCCCAGTACTTTTCTGTTCTTCCTAAAAGATAGGCATTGTAGCACTGAGAAAATAGCTCACCTTGTAGCACTGAGAAAATAGCTAAATCCAGCGTATTATAAAGCTGAAGAATTAGGTGGAGTGAGCTGACAAACTGAGGCCTACTTTAGCACAGTATGGATTTTTATTTACATGATTCAATACAAGGGAGACATGTAATCTATAAAGCTGATTTTCTGCATTACATGCCAAGAGTTTTTCTTAAGATCTGCAGGCTTGACTGTATAATCATTAATCTTTCAAAGTGACTAATTTCAGTCAGAATTACATACATACTAGGCCAGTCACCTGAAGTAATTTTTTAAAAATCCACAAGACATTAATTCAACATGATCAACACTCCCTCTGTGAAGCCCCAGTGTTAGGCTTTGAGGGAGGAATTTTTCCACATTTTTATTTCAATTTGAATAAATAAATTTAAAATGCATTCTATAGTGCCCACATGGTAAGAAATAATAATTTGCAAAACAAAAATTCATGAAGCAATTGAATTCCACAGCACTTCAGATGAAGCCACATGAGTTCATGCTGTATTCTGGACTAAAATTTGTATTAAAGGACAATTGTACCCAGAAGTTAAAATGTGGAAAAAGTTAAGTGTTTTGTAATAGGGGGTTATTCCCAGAAACAATGATGCTACTCTGGTGATCTATTAATTTAAACAACTTCACTCCTCTTTAGGCAGTCTCTATTTGTCTATTTATAGATCTTTCATTTATTAATACTATTTTCCACCAACTAAAGACATCTTCCCAATAGAGTCAGAGGGGTGTGCAATGCAATAGGACAGACTGAAGATGGCAAAGTATATGTTTTCCAAGAATAAAAGTTCATTTGTTGCAAATGTTTTCCTATCCAACAAAGGCCAGAAGGAATTACTATGAAGCTCCTTGTGAGACTCCACGCCCACAAATAAACACATGGATTGAAAATGACACTCTACAGAATGGTTCCTTTGAGAATTTGGAAAGTGCCATCTCGTTATGCGCACATGCTGGCATCCAACAAGAGATGACAACAATTAGGAGGCAATGTACCCCATTGCTTTTGTGGTCTTTACGAAGCACATGGCACCGTACCTCATTACCTATACAGCACTTCTGAGAGCAAAGTCTCCATCAGGGAAAACGGCAATTCCCACAGAAGGAAAGATTGTAACCACCTCTGGGAAATTTGGCTATGACTAGAGAGGAACCAACTGTTGCACTCTTCAGTACTTTCAGGAGTTTATAAGAAATATGGAGAAGGACATTTTAGCAGGATCTGTAATGATATGACAAGAGTAAAGGTTTTAAACTTGAAGAGAGTAGATTTACATTCAACGTAAGGAAAAAATTCTTTACTATGAGGGTGTTGAGAACCTGCAACCGAAAGCCCAGAGAAGTTATGCATGCCCCATCTCTGAAAGTGTTCGCAGTGAGGTTGGATGGGACTTTGAGCAACCTGATCAACTGAATGTATTCCTCCCCACAGCAAGGGGGTTGGACTAAATAATCTTTAAAGGGACCTTCCAACACCAACATTCTGTGTTTCTACGATTCTATAAGTGTCCAACTGAAACATTCAGCTTTCAAACTAAGTTGCATGCCCTTGCACAGATTGTATCAGAACATTTAATTTCTCTTACTAAAAAGGATGCTTAATGATTCTAAAACCCTAGGAAGATTAATCCAGAAAGTGAATCTTACTGTAAGTTGTTTTCGTGTCTTTGTTTGCTTTTACAGTTAGAGGGTGTTTTTTCCTCTTTTTTCCTAAATTTAAATGAAAAAAAAATCTGCAGAATCCTTCCAGTATAACTTCTGCTTCATTCTGTAGATCTTTCTGATTGAATAAAGAGTTCTAGTTTTGTCATATAAAAGGATACCACCACTATCCTAGTTAACACTCCATCAGCTAATATGAAGATCCAGTACTCTCCACAGAGAGTTAGTGCAGCCTATTAACCCTGTAAATTATGGAAAAAGGTGAAAACATTTCGGTAGAAAGAATTCCTTTCTGAGGTCTCTGCCAAGAAACCCTGAGAAAAGTCAAGCTAAAATGTACCTTTACTTTTTCCCATAGGTGTTTTCCTTATCAAGTAAAACACAGTGCATGCAGAGGCAGCCCGTTCGAGCCAGATAAATCACTCCCATTCAGAGCAGGGATCAAAATCTACTGGCTGAGAGACACTTATAGACATCTAATCAAAGTCACTCAGACTTGTGCTCAAAACTCTATTGCAGATTCACCTCAGATCAAAGAATTTCAGATACATTTTGCCAACTAATGCTCAAACAAAGGACTCCATGGTCAAAAGTCACTACTGCAATTCTCTTCGAGCCTCTGAACCATTGCATGACTTTGGGCCTAGCTTTTAACTTTATTACACCTCGGTCAGCTCAGACAGAAAAGGAGGTAGGAAAACTTAAAACCAGATGCTCCATCTAAGCCAAATTCCACTAAAAAATAAGGGAACATACGCTTTCCTTAAAGCAATCACCACAGTCAGTAAAATGTGCTGTGGGTGAATGCAAACGTAGTCTGTCACAGAATATAAATCATGGATTATGATTTGTTAAACAAAAAGAAATAACACAAACAGGACATATACAAAAATATTAGATTTCACAGAACAAAGCCAGCCAGTAAGCCTGGATTTTGCAAATGTGCATATATATATATATATATATATACACACACACACACATATGTATACACACACACACACACATATATATATATGCACATATATATATATATATATTCATATTAGGTACTTGGAATTCAGTCGTAGGCATAAATAGAAAATCTTGAGATATATATATCCATAAAGTGTGAAAGTGAGTGTTTTCCATGCATTGTAAATTTAATATCAGATTTCTTTTATCCTTCATAGCTGACATATTCTCAAAGCAATGAAGGACAAACAGCAGGAAAATAGATTTCATCACACCTTTCTGTAATGTTCAGAATGCAAGTTGATATATCAAACACAGTGCTAATGTTTCTATGCACATTATTCTTTCTCACTGGTTTAAAACATTCAGATTACTTTTTTTCCTGCTTATTTCATCTCTACCTAGGCTTGTGCATCCTTGGCACAGAGATCATTTTCACACATGTCAAGAAAGTCGCTGAGGTACCAAATAAACAGACTCTTCTTAGTGTAATCCACATCCACAGAAAAAGCAAAGACAAATAGAGATTGTATTTTAAGTGACTTCATAAGTCTGGGAAAATTCTTTAGTTAATTTTTTTTTTCCAAAAAGATGACAAATCAAAGCAAGATGCTACTTTTTAATCATCTCAGGATATGAAAATTGTGAAACAAGAAACAGTAACTGTTTTTAATTTTGTAGAGGGTTTTCTTTTTCCTACTTCTTTAGTAATTCCCTGCAGGAAACAACCCAGTGAATGTTAAAAACTGCAAGTTCGTTCTGTAAGATTGAATCTCCCCTCAAGTCTTGCATTTTTCAGCTAGTATTTCAGTGCTGGCCTCATTTCCAGTCTTTACTTCTGTTAAAGCCTAAAGAGTATTCCACCAAAAAAGAAAAGAAAAACTCAATGGGATGTTTTCACATGTAACACACACAAGACTCAGTGCTTTAGTTCTTATCCCCAGCAAGGGTGCTGAAGAGTCAATACAACAGGGATATTACAGTATTGTCCACCCATACTCTATCTAATATGAAGACTAAGAAAAGTGATTTGCTATACACATATAGAAAAACAGCAACTTTCTTTGCATAATGTAATTTCCCCTGTCATCCATAGAGCTTCCTGTTACCCATTCTGGAAAGGAAGGTCACTACATTCTAATGCTGCGGGATTTCCTTTGCACAGCAGCACACGTAAATGGGTAAAAATTATTCTAAATAATATAATTAGGTGTCACAGAAATAAACACAATATGTCGGGATAACTCCATACATCTTCTGTAGAAGGAAGTCACATCACTATGCTAGTGTAGCTCACCGAAGGATTCAACAAGTCTAGACTGGGAGAGATCAAACAGATCCGGTAATTCTGGATTTCCAAAAAGTGTCTCCCCAAAGACAGAATGGCAAATGAAATTCAGTGTAAAAAAAGCACATGCGCTAAACAAATCCTGACTTAAACTTTACTACTGCCCCTTAGAGAAAAGATTTTAGG
This sequence comes from Hafferia zeledoni, assembly GCA_035583235.1. NCBI lineage: Eukaryota > Metazoa > Chordata > Aves > Passeriformes > Thamnophilidae > Hafferia > Hafferia zeledoni. The sequence goes on from JAWWEV010000083.1 coordinate 99,237,410, forward strand.
ATCACATTAGCTAATTCCATTCACCTGACTACCCCATAGCCATCAAAAAAGGAAATCAAATACCAGAATTTGTTAGGTAAGGAATAGACAAGACATCAAAACAATCATTAGTCTATGTGCACGTACCTGTTCAATACTGAATATAGTTTTCATCCCACCCTCACAAAATGGATATAACAAAGCCAGAAAAGAGCCACAAAAAGCCAACAAGGTTGACAAAAAGCATGAAGCAACTTCTGTAACAAAAACTGATTTAAAAGACTATGACTCTTCATCTCAGAAGAGAGAAAAATTATGAAATTACAAGTGGAAAGGAGGATATGAGTGAAGATGTCATTATTCCCAGTGATATAAGAAATAAAAACATCAAAAGAAGGTGGTAATTTCAAAGTAAATAAAAGAGAACTATCTTTTAATGCATCATGTGCTTAAAATTGTCAGACAGCATTGTGTATGTCAAAGTTTACATTGCCAAAAGACATAATTAGACCAATTCATAAAAGAAAAGTCTTTCATGAGCTGTCAGATGACAAGACAGCCATTGCTGGCTCAGAAAACCACTGAACTACATCTCATTGAAGCTTGACCAGTGCTCCAGGGAGGTATCATTACAAGCTGTCCAGTGGGTAGCAGCCAGCACTGACAAAAGTCAGTCCATCGAACTGTCTGCACGTGAGGAACGTCTGTGCTGCTCCTGCTCATGGTCTCCTATGGGCCTGCTTCAACAGTCAATCCATAAAATTCAGATTGTATCCTTCCTCAATAGATGACATCAGGGAATAGGAGAGTTTGGAACCCTGTTCTGTCACCAGCCAATCTGGAATTTGCAATGTCAACATCTTATTCCATGGGAACAGCAAAGGGGTTTTGCTGCCTTTGGTAGGGCGCAGCTCTCCCACCTTTGACTATTTGTTTTATTGTTCTGTGCATCTCTCCACAGACTTTTTTCCACAGGACTGTGCTGGCAGGAACAAAAATGCATTCATTTCGCTGATGCTTCCCAAGGGAAGCCATGTCCCAAACAACATCATTTTCAGCAGCTTTCTTTGTGAAGGGGTGCTAACATGGCTCCCCCGAGAGCGTGTACGTGTGTCCCCTCAGTAGCTGTTTCTCTCCTGCTGAGCACAACTTGTTGGAATTGCACACGCAACACCAAGGACTTTTTTCACTCCACCCACATGCTGCTAGGAGGTTTTTCAGACTTTCAACATGCTGTTTCCAGGGTGACCATTGATCTCAGATTTCAAACATTGCCAGAGCTGCATATTGTCTTGCTATTCTCTCCTCCTTTTGGAAAAAGACATCTGCAAGCCCAGTTTTGTCATAAGGAGACTCCACACTGCACATACCAGGGGGGCTCTAACAAGTCCATTGCCTAATGCCTGGGGGTTCCTCTTGGTTTTGTATCTTATACAGCACGTGCACACTAAGGAAGTGTAAAACACTGCTTATCCAACATACCTTCAGGTAATTGAGTCTTCAATGTTTAATTTTTCTTGTCCACAAAAAACCTTACAAATAAGGAGTTAGGTCTCATTCAGGGTATCTGGGGTTTGTGGGACGGGTCCTTCCAGTACAAGGAGACGTCTGCTGGTTTTAAACCTCTTTCTGCTGCTTCCCAGACCATTACCATTCAGGAAAGCTAAAGAGGCTCAAAGAACAGCCTGCAAGGTAAAGCCTAAATTTATTGCATATGCACTTGAAAGACAGGAGAAAGGAACCCAGCAAGTTTTCCAGGGGCTCCAGAGAAAGAAAGCAAGCAGGACAAACGGATGCAATCACACCACATGCAGTGAGGTCTGCACATGGTTTTCTGCCTCTCCAGATGAGAAGCCTACAGCCCAGACACAGTATTTCCAAGAAGACCAAGTCCATGGCAAATCAGTGCTTCAACCTCCTGCCAAGCAGCCCAGAGACTGTGCAGCCTCCAGTCTCTGCTTCCCACCGAGAATGGGACAGGATTAATCTTTTGAGCAATCTGCTTCTGGAAAATGGGAGAAAAATCCAGCCCTGAATTGGTTTCTTTTATGAGGTCAGTAAACACAAATCCCTAGTAGCCCCCATAGCCCTAAAAATCAGCATTCTCAAAAGGTGTACCTCAACCACTTAGTTAAGGACACAAAGTCTAGAACTAGTCCTGCTAATGCAAAATACCTTGCTGAATCCCACCCTAAGGATATTGGAGAGAAGAGACAAAAAGCAGCCTTCTTTATGGTTCCCTTTTGAACTCCCTGCATTATTTCTGGCCTGTACATTAAAACAGATGTCTCATTGATTTGCCAGTCACAAAGAAATCATTCTTTTCTTGTCTTGTGACGGATGTTTCTTCAGATGAACAGCTTCGACTTCAAACAGGATCTTTACCTCATGGAATAACTTTTCCCAAATTGATTTAAAAATATCTATTAGCAAAATAAAGCCTGTCTCACTGTATTTCTCAAGAAAAGCCAGAGAAGAAATGTTTTTTTTTCAAAATTGTGCAACATATCACCATCATTTTGCATTTTTATGCCTTAAAGCACTGATCATGATGGAACAGGTGCCTAATTAATGAGCATTTACTTATCCTTTATTTATTTTTTTTTTATCTCATTGTCAGCCCTGAAGGGTAAGCCCCAGACACATCTATGTTTCACTTCAATCACCTCTCCTTCATTAATGAGGGGAAGTTTAATGCACTTTAAACTTTCTCAAACTACTTTTGTAGGGTTTGCTTATTCTGTAATCCCTGGAAAAACATTAAAGGGAGGGGAAAAAACACAGAAGTATATAAATAACATTTTCTACTTTGAAGGTAAAATGTCCTGTGCTGAGGTAAAGGAAAACTGGGGAAATAACTTTGTGATTCACTGAAGTGCAAGAAGGGAAATATTTTATATACCATTTTGGGAGTTGGTTTAGAGAGGGGCACAACAATAGAAAGACTAGCATGGTCTTTTCCAATTAATCCCTGGCCACACAAATCCTTTCTCTCACTTGAACACACTATAAAAGGGGAATAAACCTTTCCCATGAGCTACTTAGTTAAACAGAGTCTGGTGGTGGGGAAACACTGGGTTACAATTTTAACATGGTTCTTGATTGAGCCAGGAGATTTATAGTGCCATTCCCTCCAGCAGATCTTTTTTGCTCAAGAGATTACATCAAGGGTAAAGAAAAGAGAGGCTACTACATCTTACAATGAATATGGCATGAATAGCTACATGCACCAATTAGCTTCACAGACTGCTTCTACCTGAGCGGAGTACATCTGAGCAGAGCACACCTCAGCATCTGCTTCTTAAGAATATGATTGCAGTAGCTGCTGTTTGCCTGTCAGGCAGTACTTTAAAAGGTCTCATACAGAGTATGAAAAACACACTCATAAAGTCACTTGTTGAATCAGCAACAAACGTGTAAGCAACTTTCACATTACAAGTTTAATTTAGTAAAAGATTCAGGTTTATGATTTAAGGAAAAAGGCAAATATGAGCATTGGAAATACCAAAACTTAGTTGTCACAAGGCACTCTCACATGAACTGCTCATCTTCGTCACAGCTCTATCTAATGACAGTTTCTGTTTTACAGATAACGCAGTGAAATACAAAATAAAGAGTGGTCTTGGGGACTAGGATTTCACATGATGAACTCATGAGTTCATGATGAACAGATGAGTTTCTGCTCATCTGTGTCATTCTGCATGTGTACTGGTGACTTCTCTGTTTGCATGCCTGTGTATGCACACCTGCAAAATAAGGGCATCATCAAATAGAACAGAAAACAAATTCATAGGTCAGAACCACAAGTTTTCCTGCCCTGGAAATTTGAAACACCAGAACACATAAAAAAATTTCTCTAGTGAAAAAAAATTAAAACCTCAAAATTTTTTTAAAACCTACTCTTCGTTGCAAAAATTCTTTTCAAACAAAGGCAGTTTTAGAAAAGAAAATGTCAAACACATAGAAAAAGAGACGTTTTATTCCATGACAAATCTTTTATAAGCAATGGCAGTATGAACTTCCTTCTGTTTTGTCTTGCCTTATCAAAAGACTTCATGGTTTCTGCTGTAGTAGCATAGCCCTGTGCCTGCTTTTTGTATAGTATTATAGAATATTCTGAGTTGGAAGACACCTACAAGGATCATCAAGATAAAGTATGGCACTTCAGCTTACATGTGGATGTAACTACATGATACTTGCAGCCACAGATCATAACAGTGTGCTAGATAAATATGGCATGTAACACACGCCTATACCCATGACTCCCTATGTGCAAAGGCATGCATGAAAATACCAGAAGACTTGGAGTTCCAGCAACACGGGCTGATATCCCCCAACCCACCCCAGCAAACCAGCTATTTTAGGCACTGCAGGAGCATGGGTTATGCTCACATACGAAAACAAACATGTGGGGTGATATCCTCCCCACATGAAAAGAGGAGTCTGTAATCTCTGTGGGTGTCAGTTTAGCATAATCCCCACAGAACGGTTTAGTTTGCTTTAAAATACACAGATGTCATATTTAAGAAGGGCCCATTCATTTCAGGTCCAAAATACATAAACATGCTTTGAGTAATAAAGCCAAAAAGGTACTTTTTGCTGATGTGTTGTGGTTTAGAGTTTCTGAGAAGGTGAAGTATGGAGCTCAGTTGTTGTTTTCATTTTCTGAGGGGGTTTTATTAAGTTTTAATTTAGCTTGGCTTAATCTTTATTTTGCAGGTATGTAAATATAGGGAATCCAGTGCCAATAGCTAGAGCAATAATTCTGGTCAAAATTAAACACACAGCTATAGGCCATAAATGTAAGACAAAAATCAAAGGATTTAAATAAAATCTGACATGTTAACTCATTAAATTCAAGAGTATCCATGATATTTTATTAAACATCAGTTAAGTGCATCTTCAAACAAGTTGAATGCAAGATCAGGAAATGAAACAGTCATTGCCTAAATACTTAACGTGCTACAGACAAAGGAAACTCACCCCTGTGTCAGAGGATTCACCCCAGCTAGTCCACAGCCTTATCTGCAAGACCTGACCATTTCAGCATCTCCACAGGCATTTATCTCCTTTCTGAAACAAACTCTAAAACCAGTTTAAGGATTGGTTGACTAAACTTAACACAGTATCTCTGGTGAGGCCACATCACTGTGAAGATATTAGAGCATTTAATTGTTTGAAATTTATTTCTTAGGCATTTGAGTAATAAGCTTGATTCTGAGGTATTTTTTTATGTTTATGCTGAATACAAAGCTTTTACAACAGCACCAAATACTGATTTTCAGAATATAAAAAATGTGCTACTGAGTCAGAGTCAAACTGTCAGGCTGCAATTCTGTTTCCGACCATGTCTAGATAATTCAGTGGAAGACACAAAAGTAGCTGAGGTGATCTTCCCTCTTTCTGTTCTGGAGATCTTCCTTATCTCTCCTGATTGACTTCAGTTTAAGATCTTTTTCTGTGGTGATTGGGTTAATTCAGAGTTCAGATGTTTATTCCAAAAGGATTTTTAGCTTTCCTTGATTTTTATCTGTCATTCACTCATGTAAGTCCATCTGACCTTCTCCTCAGTCACATACATCAAAATAATTTTGTGCTATTGTATGGTGGGGGTTTTGTCTCTTACTGCATATCATAGTATTCCTCAAAACACTCTGTTTACCACACCATGACTGTCTTGAACCTTTTGTGCAGGCTTTTTACCAAGATAAGCAATTAAATTTATCAACCCATTTTCCTTTATCTGGTTATTTTATTTTATTATGACCTGATTTAAGTTTATTAATGGACTGTAAAAGCTATGCCACTTATTTTCAGGTATATCATGGGAGTCTTAATTTTTTATTTCACTTTCAGTGTTCTTCATTAAGCAAGAAGAATCATTCAGTATGTATGTTGCCACTGTATAATTACTCATATTGCCTTTTGCCCTTTTCAAAGATATGGATCCAGCACATTAAAAAAAATAAAGCAGGTTAATTAAAGCAATAAGTATTTTAAAGTAATGAGATCTTTAGATACTTAGCTACTGCCTTAAGCATATAGTGTTAAGGAAAGTCTCTTTTCCTGTATATGTGCACATAATTAGGACATCCATGAGGGTATAGCAGAGGTTTTTCAAAAATAAGTGGTCCCATTCCTGGAATTTTGAGAGCTGACAGAGTGTTTATTGAGCTGCACTACAAGCAACCCTACTGTTCACCTCACTGCTCAGTCATATATATATTGAATGGCAATTCAAAACAGACTTGCCCATTACACCAAACCAAGTCCTCAATACCCAGAGAATAAAAAGTGGCCAAGAACAGGTAAACCTGAAGAGCTGCAAAAATACATTTAAGTGCGGCCATTCTTCCCAAACTCTCCTGCTTTAATAGGCTACAAGAAACATGCTACAGAGATTATTTTTATCAATATTACCACAGGTAGTGTATTAAAATCATAAAGTTTCCTCAGAGATGCTACAAAGAAAAAGAAGGGGGGAAAAGATCTTAAGAAATCTTACTAGCTGAGAGGAAGATCAAGCCCCAAAATGCCTGTGCTGGAATCACAGCTGTTTTGCTTTGCCAAATTTAAAGGACCGGTTTCCAAAAAGTATTCCTTGGGAGCAGTTACAACAGCCATTATCCATGACTGCCATATAGATCAAGCAACGTGCTTCATTTCATGGGAAAAATCACTGGTGACCATTTAGCTAGAAATGAGAAGACTGCTTTTGTGTGGCTTCTCTGCATTATTCTGTATGTATCTGGCTGTGAACCCTAAGTTGTCCATATATACAGAGCAGCCACAGAGCTCATGAAAAGACAATATCTTGATTGCTCATGCTTCACTTGACACAGACCATCATGAGTACATGTGAGATGACATTTGTCTGCCTTTCCATGAAACTGTTTTCCACTTTTCTGTGGCTTAACACACATGACACACAACCCAACATAACACATACCACCCCATCCTTTGGCTAGCTTTCAAAACACTGCAACAGGTGCTTGTCTCCCATGTGTGATAGCATCATGCCACCGCATCTGATCCACTACACAAGAGCTGATCACCTGGGTCATGACATGGTCCAAAGGGAAAGCCTAATCCCTCTTCACTTTATCTAGAAGTGTGAATGGCACCAGCATTTTCATAAAGCCCCCCAAAGGTGGTAGACCTAAGACATGGTTACCAGCAAGCCATCTCAGCATTGATACACAGAGATCAGCAGAGAGTTCTGCAAGACCCTAGGCAAGAAACACAAACCCACTTTGGGGTGAAAAATTCCTCCTGTATTTCTGACAGTCCAACATGCATAGTTACCCAATACCCTCCTCGGGGCAACAGATCTCAGCACCATCCAAGAAAAGCAAAACCCTTGTTAATCTAAAGAGGATGGCGTGAACGGCTGCAGCATAAAAGACATGAAACATAATCCAGGGGACAGGAGAGGGAGTCAGAGCAAAAGGAACTTCTGAGCCTGAGTACTTTTTCAGACGGCAGTGGGAAAATAATCACATGACTGTGGGAGTTTCTTCCAAAGGACACGCCATGATGGAATTAGTCCAAAATCCATGAGCTCTTTGATCTGAACTGTGAAAATATTTTTTTATGGGGTTAGATGGTATCTTTGGGAGTTCTAGTAGTATTGTCTTAAAATTTCCTTTAACTGTGCATAACAGATGGGCAACATGTTAGTTTTATTTACAGACAGTCCTCTTTTGCAGGATGACAGAAGTGGAAGGGGAACAGCCTGTTTAGTTTGGATGCAAAGAACTTCTGTCGAAAAGAATTCTGTTGAGAGGTTTAGGGGGACTTCTTATTTTAATTGCTTTGCATTATCAGTTGAACTTACACATGTATCCCACAGCTCTATTGTTCTCCCCTGGAAAGTCTTAATCAAAGTTTAAACACTACTCAAAAAGGAAATTAAAACTAAAATTACCTCTAAAATACACTGAGTTATGCCTTAGGAACTCTACCCTTTTGGCCCTGATATCACTTTGATTAATTCAGCCTATTGTGCTGTGTAGTAAAATGCTGGATTGCACGAGCTATGGCACAGGCTGTCCAGTAGTGTGATTACTAGTTTGCAGATGTCTCTACTACCAGAGCCTCTGAGTGTCTTTAGACAATGTCATATATTGGTTTAAACCAAACTACTGATTGACCAACATCTGGGCAACAACTCCTGTTCATCAGACTGAAGTCTAGAAGTGACTTGGGTCTTTTACCATTTTATGGAGATCAGTAGCCTTAAATTCTACTAGATCAGTGGGAGAAAACTTGCAGGGGTAGTATTTTCCTTAAGAATAATTGATTGGGATCATACCCAATTAATAGTAATAAACCACTGTTTATACTAACAATCCACTCATGTCGCTTGTCTTGCAAGACAAGCAGCAGTTCTAAAGATATTCTTCCAGCCAGCCTAAGGAACTAAAAATCTTTGAGTCCAAAAAATAGTCTTTGTGTCAAGATGTTGCATGGAAACCTGTATCAATAACTTCAGCTACACTAACAGACAAATAGTTCAGACTGGAGAAGAGATTATCTAATCTGTCTTTCTCTGGTAAACCATCAGACCCGTACGGTTCTGTTGCATTTACATGGCAAGGTTTTGGTGTGTAAGGCCAAGCCCATCAGCTACAGAGGCAGTGCCTCTGGGATAACGTAGTTAGGAATGGGAAAAATTTACTGCACAATTCACACAAGAGCAAATTGCAGCCAGAAAGGGGAGCAAGAATATATATATATGTGAAAGGAACAACTCTGCAGACACCAATGCTAGTGAAGGAGGGGGTAAAGGTGCTCCAGGCACTGGAGTAGATTCCCCTGCAGCCCATGGTGAAGACCATGGTAAGGCAGGTTGTCCCTCTGCAGCCATGGATATCCACAATGGTGCAGAGATCCACTTACAAATCCACCACAACACTGTAATCATGGTTTCATGTACAATGGAGACCTCAAGTTCTGTGATTTAGGAAACTCAGAACAAACTCCCAGCTCTGCCATTGCTCTGTGTTGGGACCTTACTAATGCCATGTCAGTGCTTTGTCATTCTGTTCATCTCTGTTTTCACATGATGTTTTGCACTACACCCACACTGGGTCATGTAGGCAGTAAAACTCATAAAATTCTGTCAAAATCTATGTCTAGCAGTAGGCTGCAATTATCACTGGAAAAAATTATTTTCTAATAATTTCAGTGTCATTAGAGTTGCCTAAAAACATACTTCATGGTTGTATTGCATAAACATCATTCTAGGTCATACCCGCCTTGATGAACTTTGCCTGTGCCATCAGAGGATGGAAGATGGCAGAGGCAGCCAAAGTGCGTCAGCTCTGCAAACCCGCCATTTCCTGCTTTAGCAGCTTAACCAAGCTGTGTCCACACATCATTCCTGGGGAGCCGGCTGTTTCCCAGAAGGAAAATAGAAAATGTACTGTATCATTGTGGGGCAGCTCCAGCATACTAAAAGGAGCTATATACTATCACTCTATAAGCAAAACCTGCTGTTGAGGGGAAAGAAAGGTTATGTTTGAGTTTGAGGTTTTAAAGCTTTTCTTTTTCTTTTTTTTTTTCCTCTTGACCCAAAGGGAACCAAACCAGAAGTTCCTTCCTGTCTGAAAGAGTTAGGCATAGGACATTTGTGGCTTGATTCTCTTCTCAGCTTGAGTGAAGTCAGATATACCTACAGTGAGCTGACAGAGCTACTTCAGAGTAAAGCCAGGGCAAAGGAGACAAGAATCTGTGCCACGCTAATGAAGTCATAACAGCAGCAGCCGTCCAGAGCAGAGTCAGCATTTTAAAACCAAAATTGTGTTGATCTTTCAGCTGGAACACACAAGGTTTTGAAGCTCATTCAAATACTCTGCACCAAAACATTCAATTTCTTTCCAGCATCGTTTTATTGCAGACAGTAATATGGGTCTGTAGCCTGTTGAGGCCAAAAAAAATGGATAATGACTTTACGCTCTTTTCTCTGCTTGCCAGTTTTTGACCCAGATGAAAGAGAATACTGAGTAGAATTAGGAATAACAGTGGGTGCCATAAAGTGTGACTTTCTCCCAAGCATCCTAACATTTGGTGACAAGAGGGACCGTTGAGATCAGAACCTGTGGCATACAGACCACAAAAATCATTCAGAAATTCTTGCAGTCAGACCACAACCCTTGGGTGACTTGGAAGGTCTAGACTGGAAGGGTTTGGACACTGAAAATTATTTTGAATATTTGCCTCAACCAAGGGAAAGAATCACCATTATGAGCCTCAGCTGTTTTTCTTTTTAAAGCTAGTTATCTTCATAGAATCTAGGAAAAATAGAATATCAGAATATTTTGCATGTGATAAATAAACCTCCTTTCTTTGAAGAAAGACAAGTGCAGCCTCCAAGTTTGGTTCCTGTAAGTATATGAGATCCAGCACAACATCAGTTTCTGGTCCTAGTTAATCTAGTACAAGTAGCCTCTGCTACAGTGTACATGTATATTTTCAGCATACAGTGCTCCTTGTCTGCTCAGTCTTTGCTTTGGCCTTTGAATCTCACTTGTAATTCCCTACTTAGCTCTTGACCCTTCTTCACAGGTTTCTGATTTGGCCTTTATTAATTTTCTTCCTCCTAATCCTGACCTGCTTGTCTTACATTGCTTAAACTTTATCTCATCTACTATCCCAAAATCTGCTCTGCATTTTATAGTCCCTAATCTTGTGGTTAAGCCTCTAAGGACCTTCTTGCCCAGACCTTCTGGTGAAGTTCAGCCTGTTTCCCAGATTATAAATGACTGCAGCACCTTTCTCCCATTTCTGAACCTGATTCCAGCTTGTGTCTCATCAGGGGGCCTGATTACCCATACCCTATAGTGTGTGTTTTATGCCTCAGGGCAGCAGAACATGGCAGAGTAATCTGTGATAATTACCAATAACCAGCCTACCTTCATTACCAAGCCAGCCCATCTCTCCCATATCAGAAACTCAAAATTTTGGAGATTTTTTGGGCTGAATTTTTTTGCACTTCCTTTTACAACCTGTAGTTAAGCACTTACATGCAGATTCAAGCATAGGCCTGAATTATCAGCAGATATCCTGGGCCCATCTGGCATACTCCAAGTAAAACATGTCTTTTTCTGCTTTGCCACAAAAGAATTCCCCACTCTAGCAACAGACAGCATCAGCACAAGGCAGTGCTAACCATTCAAATGTTCAATTCTCAACTTACCCTTCCAGTCTCATCATATCTTCTGTAATACTTTCCAGTATTACCTTACCTCTCTTTCTCACTTCCATCCTGATCTTCAGAATCTAACAAGTGTGTTGACCAAGAGAGAATTCTTACAGGTCCCATCTTCTTATTGGTCCCTGTCGGATCCGTCGATAGGTCCCATCTTGCACAGCATATGGTCCTTGTCACACATCTGAATATTCAGCAATATCACAGAGTGACTGTACATCAAGTAGTCATGAGGGCAGTGCCTTTCCTTTTGTGGACATCTCTTGAAATGAAGGTGCTAATTCTCCACATGAACTACTTCTTCTTGAGCAAAAGAGGCTCAACCCCACTGACAAACTTGGCTGCCCTGTCCACACGCTGGCTGGATCTGCTGGCTTTTTCCAGTGGTACCAGGTAAAGAAGGAGAGATGCTTCCTACCTGCATGCCCAAGCTCTTTGAAAGCACCCAAGCTGTGAGTGCTATAACACTCCCAAATAGCTTAAATTAAAGCTCTATGGGTATGGGACAGGTGGAAAAGCATTGCCCTCTTCTGTACCATGAAACTCTCAATCAGATCAAAGCTACTCAAGCAAAATTGGATTTAGGTTCTGTTGGCTAGGTCATGATTATTCAGAATAAATTTCCAATAGCAGAGTACTCAAAAATATGTGTAGAACAATTCTGAGTAATATTAGGAAACCAAATAAGAACAAGGCAGGTATTATAGGTAGATTCTTTTCCAGGCTGCACAAAGATAGGTCTTCTCAAGGTCACAGGTAGTTTTAACAAGTTCTATATCCTGTACTAGATTCTTTCTTTCTCCCTCTCCTAGTATCTGTGAAGCGGAAAGTTGTTGGCCTCTCTAGTAAAAAAAAGTTGAGCTGGGTGGATGTTTGTGAATCTAACAGCAAGAAATTAGATGATTTTCCTCCTTACCTGCAAAAGATACTCTCAGACTGACTTTTCCCTTTATTTTCTGAAGAAATAATCCAATCTGTGTGCAGTAGCACACTGGTGATTCTTTAGCTTTCTCCCTCACTTCTCTTCTAACAGTGTCCAAGAAACTAAATAGGTGGAGGTTTAATATTTTAATACTTCTATAGCCTTATTCTGAGATGTTTATAAAAAAGGAAATCGACCTCTTCCTGGATACCAGTGAACTGTCAACTTCCTCCAGCCAGCTTCTTTGTAATGCATGAAAAGCCTTTCACATAGGCAGGCTTATTAGCTTTACTCCAGCTATAAAAGGAGAAGAAAGCTAAGAGGGTTGGATAAGGAGCATCCTTCACATCCTTTTCTTTAGCTACTCCTCATATTCACCAGAAACAGGTAGAAGCTCAGTATGTGGGGCACATCTCAGGCTATATTCACTCTTCTCAGTTTTGGAAAGGATTTGAGCAAGGACAAGGCAAGCAGTGTGTCAAGTCTCCCACTGAAACAAGAGGGCTTAGACAGAGCTCTTCCTGCGCATCAAAGTACCCAGAATAAACTGTTCGTTGTTCCCAAATATAGAAATGAGATTTTCTTAGCTTTCACCCAAACCCTTACAATTTCAATTCTTTCCTTTACACATGTATCTGGAAATGCTCTTTACTAAAATATAAATGCCCCATTTCTCTGTTCCAGAAGGAAACCTGGGATGTCCATTAAGCGTATCACAGCTTGCCAATACCCTGAAACCCATAACACCAGGTAAAACACCTGGCCTGATGGTTCCTAGTTAAGTTTTATGCTTTTTTTTTCACATACATGAACATAACATACACACATGCCATAAACCTGCAGGCAACTACATATTTTCCTCTAAAAGTGTCTGGGGGGGAGTTCTGTCCTTTCCATCTTAAGGGAGGGTTTGATTTCAATACTTTTCCAAGCTGAACTGGAATCAAAACAGGATCGGACTATTGACCTACCTCTCTCAAATTCTGGGAGGTAAGTTAGTGAAATTCATGCCCAATATCAGATGTCTGAGCCAGGTGGGGATTTGTAACCAGCTCAGATGGTACCTTTAGCAGGATTAGGACACTGAGCCCCTCACGACTTGGATAAAGAAATAGTTATTGACCAAGAACTGTAAATACACATCTCTCATTATGTGATTTTGAGTTCTCATATATGAGAAATGGTCTGGAAAAGCCTCTCCTGCACAGTGAAGTTGGCTCAGTGGCCAAAATAGTGCATAGCAGGGAGGTAGAAAAACTGCCAGGTTTAGTGCAGAATGTAGGAGGTTAAAACTGATCACATCCCTGGGAAATAGAGAGGTGCCTGAACTCTTTCAGGACAAAAGTAGCTGAAGTTTTAGAAAATAAAATCAAATTAAAAGATAATAGAAGAGGAATATTAAGGGGGAAAAAAAGAGAGAGAGAGAGCCCAGGGACACAGTGCTGCACCCTTGCAAGGAACCCATTGTGGTTATTTGTTGTGGTGGGTGGCAGTGGTGAGATTTTTGAGTTTTGATACTGGGAGAAGACAAGAGGCAGTTGTACCAGGAAGGAGGCTGTCCCTCACCACACTAACAGAAGCTCAAGAGGAAAGGGAGTCGTGGGTCTGAGCTTAGGGGAATCCTCGCTAACACCTCTAGAAAGCTGCCATGCTGCAAAGGTGACAAGTGCCAAGGGACTGGGAAGACAAGTAACAGGGTTGAGGGCTGTTGGACTGAGATAGATTTGACGGCAGAAAGAGGCAGGAGAATTTTATAGTCATGAAACTCTCTTGCAGGTATATTTCCTCCTATCCTCCATCCATTCCTCTAGCTTACAACATGCTTTCCCATGGCATGAGAAGCCCAGGATCATCAGTTCATGCTATCAGCAGAGATATGAGTCTGTAGTGCACCCTTGCCTTCCCAGCATCAATACATCATTTTAGATCATTTTCATCTTACAGAATTTACTGGTAAGAAGTCAGAGCTGCTGCAGCTCCCCTTGCCTTCTGGCGAGGGGAAGAGAGAAGGAAAAATAAAAGTACCAGGGAACTGTACAACTGTCAGAAGAAGCCTTTCAGAAGGAGAAAACCATCAGCAAGAAGCATTTTGCTTCTCCACCTGGGGAAGCAAAGCACCTTAAAAATGGAAATTTTTCCCTGGATTTCTCATCTATTTTGAGTGATCCTTCTCTCATCATCTCATTGTCCTGTTCCAATGGTTTAAGCACTCTATGCTGAGTTTGGAATAATGCCAGGAAGGCTGAAAGAAGCTAAGAACAACCGTGTCAGATACACAAATTTCAGGACATTGCTGGGTCCCAGGACTGGTTTCTAGCCCCAAAAGAGCAAGGCCAAGAAAAAGGTGGACAGGTCTGGACATCAGCATAACTCCCCTGGCACATCGACAGAGCAATTCATTGCTACTTATATTCTTCTAGTGTGAGGCACTCAACACTGGACAAACAAAATTCTGCTTATCCAGAAAAAAAAATAAAATCAATAGAAAAGGTCATATATATCACCTTGAGGGAGTTTTCCCCAGCTGTGACACTTTGATGCAGTTCTGCAGCCTGTGGTTTTCCTTCAAACTACACTATTACAAAAGACCTTCCAAGCATCTCATGCAGAGTTGCTCCAAATATGCAAAAACCAGTTACAACACTGCTCTCGAAACTAGAGTTCAGATATTTCAGTTCACAGAAGCTGCTCCACCGAGAGCGTCGAGCATGGGTAGCTAAGAAAGCATGAGTCAGGCTTAAAACAGCCCGTTCCTCCGTTGGCTCTGAGTTTTGGCCCTGATGGAGCAGTGCACCAAGCAGGGGTGTAATGACAGCAGTGCCACGTGATTCTGCTGTGTGACAATTACTGCATGTTGGCATCAGTACAGACTGAGTTGCTTGTCACAGCAGGACCCAAGGAGGCAGGAGCTCTTCCCTGACAGGCACCCTCACCTCACACATGAATGGGTTGGCTCTCCAGCATGGAGCCATGCCTGGCTGAAAGGCTCATTTCTGACTTTGCCCTCACACTCCCACTGCCAATTTTTCTTCAGACTCGCACTTGCATTTCCCTCGGTGATCTCGCCCTGGCCTTTGACAGGCTCCACACAGTTAATTGTGTCTGAAGAGGGGTTTTTATTTTGCTATTCCCTTTCCCTCTCCACTGCAGAATACAGCTCTTCAAGGCAAAAAAGATTCTATCTCCAGCTGGAAGTCCAGAGGTTTTTTTCATTGATGTAAATTAAACTCCAAATTTGCATTGACATCAGAATTTAGTCTTAGGACTTTCAAATTCTGCCAAATTCATAGAAATGGAGAGCACCATACTTAAAAATCTCCTTCCACTCTTTATTTTAATTAAACAATATTTATAGTACAATTGGACATATGTATGTGCACTTTGAGTGAATATTAATGTCTTAAATTATGCAACTAAATTAATCATGAAAATAAATTAGATGCCTGTACTCAGGGAGTCAGTAAAAGCAGGGACAGAAAGGATTCCTTGTCTGTTACTTGCTTAAGAGCTGAAATAATATATGTTAATACTAGAAGGTGGTTCTTGAATTAAAATATCACAAGGCCCTCAAAAGAGAATAAAGAGCTAGGTAAGAATGATTAATGTGCTTTTACACAAAGAATGATACTTTTTATATATCTTTGACCTTCCAAGGTCAAAGGGATTAGAGGACTGTTTGAAGTTCAGGAGGAGCTGAGCAAGGAAACAAGAGGGCTTTTCATGGGGTGATGAGAAGCTGTGGCCTACATTTCAAGAGCAGAAAGCCTGTTTTTATTAACTCCTTCTTTCTCAGGTAAAAAATGCTTTTGACAGAAGGAAACAAAACAAGCATACAAATGTGCAAAAACGAATCCAATTTCCTCTGCAAGCACGCAGACCTAATCTTGAACTTCAGCAGATTGAGCAGCACCAGCATGACTGACCATGAGGAGGCAGAAGAGAAAGACCCATTGGAGACAGGTTGCTGAAGGCTACATAGAGTGGCATTACCAGCAGCTAAATTAACATTGCTCACTGCACTTTTGGAAAGTTATTAGGGCAGCTGTTCAAATTCTGCAGTAGTCATAGTATATTGTTAACGCAGATTTTTCTGTTTAAACTTCTGAAGTTTAAACAATATTTCTTGTATGTTTCTGTGCACAGCTCAGCAGGTAAGTGAATAACAGAGCAGTTATTCAAGCATGCAAATAATGGCAAATACAACATGTGCAAACTGGAGAAAGGAGTGCAGCATGAGGTCTCTAGGATAGATCAGGTTATCTATCCTCAGTGACTATTTTACGTGCTCAAAATCACTTTTTGCAAGGTGACAGGGGAAAGATAGGTGAATGTCTTAGTTTAAAGGAAACCAAAATGTTTATCAAAACCAGAGTAGAGGATTCCTCCTCAATAACCACATCACTCCTTATTGAATTAAAAAAAAATTAACTTTTAATTAGAAAATGGATATAAGAAGGATAACCGTTCTTAGCTTTTATATATATATATATATATATATATATATATATATATATATGTAGATGTAGATATAGATACAACTATAAACAGACCAGAGCAAACTAGTCCCCTAGCACCAAAAAAACCTGAACACAATCCCCCCTGCCCCACCCCTCAAAAAAAAAACCTGTAGGTTCTAACTGGTGCAGTTATATTTATGGACAGTGGCAGTGTCACACCTCAGCTGGCTGAGAGGTGAATTCTCAGTCTTTTCCCAGCAAGGCAGAGACAAGGGGGTGAACAACTCACGTGGTGCAGGATGGAGCCTTTTTCATGGGGGAAAAGCAGACTCTCTCTCTTTCCTTGTCCTTTGTTCAAAAAGAACGAAAAGCTGGGAGTTGAGGAGTGGTGATAATTCCCATGAACCTCCTTGCAGTCCAAGTCGGTCCCTAGGAAGAAAAGGTCTGCAGGGTGTCCTGAAGCAGCTGTGACTCTCTTCCCTCTCTCTCTCTCTGAAGCTCAGGGTCCCCAGAGATGGAGGCGGGAAGGCAAGGAGCAGAGCCAGAAAAAGCTCTCACCAGCTTAGCAAACAGGGGCTCTTTTCCTGCAGCTGCCCAAAACCAAAAGTCAAGCCAGCACACAGGAGAAAAACCTCTCCCATCCCCAGGTGCTGGGGTTCTGTTTCTCTCCTCCACCCCACCATTCACTTGGTATCTGAAGTCATCAGCCATCTTTTTCCCTCAGTCCTGGCACTTCAACACCCAAACCTTTGTGTTGGTAGGGTGAGAAAAATTCTCTGAGGGACTCTTCCAAACACCACCTTCCTTTCTTTGAACGTTTAACAGTGAAATTACATTTTATCTTGAATGAAACATTGAAACATTCTGTTCAACCCATGAGCCAGCAGTGTGCCCAGATGGCCAAGAAGGCCAATGGGATCCTGGCCTGTGTCAAGAATAGTGTAGCCAGCAGGACCAGGGCAGTGATCCTTCCCCTGTACTCTGCATTGGTGAGGCCACACCTTGAGTCTTGTGTTCAGTTCTGTGCCCCTCAGTTCAGAAAGGATATTGAGGTGCTGGAGCAGGTCTAGAAAAGAGCAACAAGGCTGGTGAAGGGACTGGAGCACAAGTCCTGTGGGGAGAGGCTGAGGGAGCTGGGGTTGTTTAGTCTGGAGAGAAGGCTCAGGGGATACCTCATCACTCTCCTGAAGGGATGTTGTAGCCAGGTGGGGGGTGGTCTCTTCTCCCAGGCAACCAGCAATAGGACAAGAGGGCATGGGCCTTAAGCTCTGCCAGGGGAGGTTTAGGTTGGATATTAGAAAGAAATTCTTTACTGAGAGAGCGGTCAGGCACTGGAATGGCCTGCCCGGGGAGGTGGTGGATTCTCCATCCCTGGAGGTTTTTAGGATGAGACTGGATGTGGCACTTTTAGACCATGATCTAGTAGTCAATCAGTGGTGTTGGATCAAGGGTTGGACTTGATGATCTTGGAGGTCTCTTCCAACCCAGTTCATTCTATGATTCTATGATTCTATGACTCTACGAATATTCTCTCTTTAAACACCGAAATGCTGAAAGCAACTTCAGCCAAGATTATTTGGTCAAGGGCTTAGACCAAGTACAAAACTATACCTATGGTATCTACCCTATAAGGTTTACAATTCTAGTTCATTTGCTGCCTATCGACCACTTTGCTATAACTCTATTGTGTTGAGAGAAATGCCATGTGTTTTCTTGATTTCTAGAGCTTTCTGAAAGAAAAGGTGAATTTCAGCATAAAGGCTTTATTCAGCCCACTGTTTATTCTGGTCTCGTACTGCAAATTCACACATGTTCAAAGACATTTTTTATTTGGTGAAATATCTGCCATGTAATGTATGTAGTAAACGGAAGGCTGGTCAAATTCACCAAATCATTTTGGCTTGAAGAAAAGGTACAAAAGACAGACTTGGGAGAGCATTAGTTAAGGTGTACTTTTAGCTAGTGTTATAGCAGAGAGAAAACACAATTCGATGTGAGAAAACATGAGTTCCCTTCCTCTGCCAGAGGAGATTTAACCAATGGCCCTCATCTTCCAGAATTTCACCCATAATATCAACTCTTTTCATATTCAGGGCAGGGTATCTGTCTCAATCTGTCCTGCTATGTAGTATCACTAGCAATTCAATAACTTAAAAAACAACTGAACTTCAGGTTTCTCACCTTCCAGTTGAGCATCCTGCCCATTGAGGTAGGGAGCCACTTTCACTTGCTTTAGTTGTCTCAGTTCCTAAAAATCTTGTACAGGGTAGAGGAGCTTCAACAGAAGTGATTGAGGGAGCCCCACTAAAACCTGAAGGTTTAGATGTTTGCTACAGAGATCTGGCTTAAAATTCTGGCCAGGCGTTTGGCAGCACAGGAAAAATGAGCTGTACATGTCAGAAGTGGTTAAAGGCTACATCATGCAAAGAAGGTGTGTGTAAATCCACCCTTCATCTTTGCCACTGCTGTGCTTCAGAGCAGGGATTGGAGTGAAGGTGCTGCCTTCTGGTCTACTTTTTGTTAAATATTTTTTTTAAATCTTCCAGGGGAATAGATACAGGAGGAGGCGTAGGTAGCCTGCAAGTTGGAACAGTCCCCTGAGCTCATTTCTGTGTTCCAATAAATATTTATACAAAGTTGAAAAGTGACAAAACAGAAGAGTTCTCTGGCAATAGGTTAAAAGTATCTGACTTCTCATTTTCCAGTTTTGTGCATCCCTTAATTTCTCTTGCTTTTCTTGCAAGTGCTTGGGAAACTAAATATTTCATTTGGGGTTGAACAGAATGTTTCATTCAACGTAAAACGTAATTTTGAGGTTTTATTCTTCTTTGGTGAGAAAAAAAAAAAGGAAAAACGTCTATATTTATTTTAATTCAGACCAAAATCTTGATTATTTTTCTTTTAACTCTGTCATGAAAGGAAAAAAAATCAATTCTTAACATAGGCTTAGTGATACATTTGATCAATTGTAATTGCTAGGTATCATTTGCTCAGCCTCTGTTAAGAGCTCCAGATTACAAAAACATTTGTTTCAACAGGAAAAAGTGTGCTAAGCAGGTTTAAGTAGAAGACAATATGATTCTTGTAAGACAGGTGAAAAATGGAAGGAGAAAACAGAGGAGAGGAGAGGAGAGGAGAGGAGAGGACAGGACAGGACAGGACAGGACAGGACAGGACAACAGGAGAGAATTGTCCAATACAGTTTCCAACAAGGTAAGT
>JAWWEV010000083.1:99257298-99267908 GCA_035583235.1 Hafferia zeledoni
AGGACAGGACAGGACAGGACAGGACAGGACAGGACAACAGGAGAGAATTGTCCAATACAGTTTCCAACAAGGTAAGTCCCACTGACAGCTACAGTTATTCTGACTTTGAGAAATGTGAAAAGCAAGCAGGCAATGGGCAATTTGGCTCTGCTGTTCTGTAACACTAATGAAAAGAATTAAAAAGAAAAACCAGTTCAAACTCCTACGCTTCAACACTTCTCTGCACGCAAAACCAGGTGAGCCCACGCCAATTCCTTCCAGTGTGTGTGTTGAGACTTGGCTGATGCTGCATTCCACAAATAATTCCTCTTCTCTGTGCCTGCAAGACATTTTGGTGCAGGAATTGGAACACAGTCCAACATTTCAATTAAAATAATTATTCAAAACAAGAAAATTCCGAGATGCTTCTTTTGTTTCTTGCTTAAGAGGTACTATTTAAACTTTCAGAGATATGAGTGAAACTTTGTTTATAGATTAAATACAGTTCTCAGGAAATCCTGCATCTCACTTGCTTCTCCTGAAGATCACGAAGCCCCCTCTAAGCCCCCTTACAAGAAGACATTGTTAATATGTACAGGTAAGAATCTTAGGGCACATTCAGGAGAATGTTCCTAATGAAACATAACTACATGGCCACAAATACCGTGCAGCCAAAGGTCTGAAAAGCATATAAAATTATTCTATTGCTGCATAGAACAATCCACCACCTCCCTTTCTAGTGCTTTATTATTAATTAAGCACTTCACCGCCTTTTTTAGATGTTTTACCTTAGATTCTTTATTAACCCATAGCAAAACAAAGGAAAACGTGAGAGATTACTTTATTTGGACTGTGAAAAACCAGGATTCATAAGAATGGCACAAATAAACAAGTAGCCTTTTTAATTACAAATAGCTATTAAGTCTCATTTCTTATGCATAATCATTCTCAGAGAGAATCTGGTCTGGTGCTACAAGACTGATTTCTAAGCTCTGCTGGTTGGTGTGTGTATATGCATTATGGCTTTGCTGAGGCAAGTTCTATTCTTTGACTCTAAATGTCTCCCCTGTGGCTCAAACCTTTCCTGTTGCTCTCATGAAAATGAGAAATAGTTCTTGATCACAAAGTTCCCAGGTTTTTCCTCACACTGACAAAAGAGGTTGTTGTTGGCCTCCCGGCAAGTGTTTTGAACTCTGCCAAAGAAATGGGATTCAAGTGAATATTCTCATGCACCGGAAAGAGGTTTATTAATCCTCAGTAGAAGCTTCAAGGACACAGTGATGGGAAGGTGTAAGAGAGGCCAAAGGTGCCAGTGCACTAAACACAGATCTTTGGGCAGTTTCCCAATTTTTCCACTCACGACCTCACTTCCCAGTGCACTTCCAGGCTCATGACCCCACTTTTGATTGCGAGTTCTACTCCTGCAATCAACTTCCTATCAAGTCACCTCTTAAGTACCATGACCTCTTGTTTGTAAACCAGTGTCCTAAGGGTCTGGTGAAGAGGTAACTCCCTTGTGATTCCCTCAGCACAGATGCTGCCAGCAAACCACACAAACTTCAGGCTGCCTGCCCTGTATTTCCTCAGACCAGGAAGGAAGATATTTCAATCCAAGATTTTGTCCTGGAGAATAATTTTCTTGCCATTATGTACCCCTGTCCCTAAAACTACAGAAATAAGAAGATTAAAGCCTCAACATACAAGTAGGCCAAGATGTCTCACAGTGACCAGCCTGCTGGCCCAGTCTGTGATTTCTCAGGATCAAAGGGATATTTCCACGGATCGCCCAGACCTCCATGTAGGAGTGCAGTCACAAAGAGGGTATGAAACCACACCTTGCCACACAACTCTTTCACAATCACTTCTCCCACAATTTGCAGTATTCCTTGTGTTACTAATAGAGGGATGGGGAAACTAAGCCATCCTGGTAAACCTCCCTTGATTTTAATCCTTCCTCATAAAACAATTCCTCAGCTCCTGACTCTGTGGCCATTCATCTCTGGCTTTCTCCCATATTACCACTGAATGTAGACAGTTTCTCAGAGGTGGTCCTTAAAGGAGAATACACAGCTAATCACAGAACTATGGACTCGGGTCTCAATTTAGGACTGAAACTGATTCCTGATCAGCCTCACACATGATCTCCTCTTCTTGATATCTCCTCTTCTGAACTGCCCAAAATCCCACTATGTTGCATTTGTTAGACTGCAGATGTCACTGCAGGTTGGTAGAACCCCACAAGGACCACCTTCAGTTCTGCATAGAGCATCCACACAGGACAGCTTCAGGTATATGCATGTAGGGTCACTAAAGTAACAGAGGGAAAAGGTATCCTACAAAATGTTTTTGTTTTAATAACAAATATTTTCTTACAGATTGTTGGAACATTTGCCACACATTAAAAATGCCATCTCTGACTTCAATAACCACCTAGGGAACCTTGGATTCAACTGAAAATTTCAGATGCCTGGTAGTAGTAATGCCACATGACTGCCTCTCTCTGTCTCTGTCTTTCTGAATACAGGGGAGACTCTCACATCTATACACAAAAGAACATTGGATTGATTTTTCCCCCTCCTTAACAAACATGCTTGCCAGAATGCAAGCCAGGAAATACCAGCTTCCATAGGCACTGCCTCTGTGGGTGGCTGGAGGCTGGTGCACCCATCCCTCTGGGGGAACAGATGTTGCCACTGATTCACTTGGCAAGCATGTGAGTCAAAGTCTGCATCTGTGACAACTTACAGTAAAGAATTGTGAGCAGCTGCAGAGCAAAAAGCACAGAATGAAAAGTCAATCAAGATGTAAGAAAAGATACTGCATCAACCTTGAAAACTGACAAATGGAATCCATTTGATTCAAGCTGCAGCAAATCTACCTGAACAGAAGAAAGAAAAAGAAAGAAGAGATATTGAGCTCTCCATACACGATCCATAGTGACTGCTCTCTAATTCTTTACATACTTCCTTTGACATTAAAAAAGAAGCTGGAAGGGGTCTGTATGATGCTGCAGGACTTCTGAAGGACTTCTGATTTAAGTGCTGCAACCCCTCCCTGATCCAGTGAATCAGTCAGAGGGTCTTGCTGAAGTGCTGCTGTTTGCCATTTGCAAAAAAGATCTGGGATATTCTTCATTGCAATGAAAGTGTTGATTCCAGTCTGCCGGTCAAATTCCATTTCTACAATTTATTTTTGATACAGTATTGGCACACTATCAAAACTAAGGGAGGTTCCATCTAGTTGGTATGCCATGCCTACCTCACACTACAGGCAAGTGCAGTTCAGCTGACAGCAATGCAATTGAAGTTTATGTGCTGCTTGTTGTTTGTAGAAGGGATTGGAATTCCCTAGGTGAAAAGTATTACCCACATAAAGAAGTAAAGCTACCTCTGTGCCTACACAGGAAAGTGAATACTGGGGGGAGAAAAGTCTGCAAATATTTGATCAACTTTGTAAACAAAGGTTTCCCAGCTGGTTTTTTTCTCCTTTATGTTTGCTTTTTCTGGATATTTATGATACTGTGTTTTACTAGCTCAAACGTTTGTAGAAGGTAGAATTGCACAAGGTTACATACTGAGGAAAAACAAATTTTAAATGGATTCTATCCCCTAACTTAACAGTCAGTGGGATTATATTTCTACACAGGTCAGTCACAAAACAGAAACAATTTCACAAGTCTGAAGTAAATTAAGCCTGTGATGTGAGAACTTTCTCAAACGTATGGGTAGTATCAGTAGACCAAAAGATAGTTATCTTTATAATCTTCAAGCAATTTACAATGATAATTAAACTAATTTAGTCAAAGTCAGCGGTTTTGCCAGTCAGAACATTTTTCTAGCTGTTGCCACGACTATAATTATGCAAAGGGAAGGAACATCTTCAAAATTATGATCTTTATGAATTTTTTGTCTTTCAAATCTGCGTTGCTCAGGGACTTCTAAAATTTAAAAGGAGTGATTTGACTACCTGAATAGATTCTATTTCTTGTGTGGGTAGGATTTTCCCTACTGCATATGGTACTTGAAGCCGCTTAGGAGCGACATGCTGAGCAGATGCTTTTCAATGTTTCTCCAGAGTTCCTT
This sequence comes from Hafferia zeledoni, assembly GCA_035583235.1. Taxonomy (NCBI): domain Eukaryota; kingdom Metazoa; phylum Chordata; class Aves; order Passeriformes; family Thamnophilidae; genus Hafferia; species Hafferia zeledoni. The sequence goes on from JAWWEV010000083.1 coordinate 99,261,360, forward strand.
TAACATAGGGGTGTCTACACTGCACAGAACACTCCTCTACATTTGCACTGTATTTATCTATTGGCTTTATAACTAACCCTGCATTTATAAATTACACTTATCCATACTGAACTTCATTTGCTATGAGTGGATTTCTTAAGCTTCGCCAAATTTTTCCCAGTTTTTGTCTTCCTATCTACTCCTTTCATCTTGACTAGCCTAAATTATTTGGGGGCCATCTGCTGACTTACTGCCTCTGGGCTCACCATCCTTTCCAAGTTATTATTGTATATGTGAAATATTGGGCCTAGTACAGAAACTTGTCAGACCTTGCTCTTAAGATTTTGTAATAATGAAAACTGATCATGGATGGGAATTGATACCTTCCCACTTTTTCAGTAATAACAACTCTTTGACTTTTAGCCAGTACGCCTTAATTTTTTAATAGCTGCTGTCAAAGGTTTTCAAAGTCTAAATAAATTTTATCAACTCATTTTTCTTTATCCTCTGAGCACTTTATTAATGTACTCAAAGAAGTCCAAGGGTTTGTCTGGGACAATCTCTCACTGCAAACACATATTATGATCTTCCAGTTTAATTTTATTTCATTTAGGTTCAAAGTCTTTTGCAAGGTCTGAATGTAAAGTTCCTGGCCTGAATATTCCTGAATCATCTGTAAACCACTATAATATTTCTTTAAAATATAAAGAAAAACAAATAAGGAAAATTTTCAAACAAGACTTTTTGAAACAAAAATGTGGAAAAAAAATTTCCATTAATTGCCCTAGAAGTGTTTCTTTTTATTCTGGTTTAAAAAAAAAAAATTTAAAAAAAAATTTAAAAAATCATCCTGTCCAGTTTTTCTTGAAAGAAGCTCTTTTTTTATTGCTACTGTTGAGTTACATTGGTCTAGTCCAGCTCTGCAGAGCAATACAAAACTATGGCCTCTAAGACAATTACCCCTCTATAGTGCAATCCTTTATGTAGATGTTTTCATATAAATACAAGGTTTGTATCAGAAAGTCATCAGTAAGAAAAATAAAACAGTAGGATTTTTAATTAAAAGACAAAAAAAATGTTGTTATTATCATGCCACTGCACTATTTCTGCACCTTGAATACCCTGTGTAGTTTTGTTCCTTTGACCCCAAAAAGGATATATTTGAATGGGGGAAGGTTCAGGAAAAGGTCATACAGATGATCAAAGGTATGGAACAGCTTCCCCACCGGGAATCACTGAACAGAATAGACTGGAAACAAAATGACCGAGTAGGGATACGACAATCTCCATAAATCACACACGTGTGTCACAGGGTGAGCAAACTGGGCACAATGGGAGCACTGTTCCCTCAGGGCAGGAACCAGGGCACGGTGTGAAGAGAGAAGGTAGCAAGTGGAAAACAAGGGAGAGGCAGAGGCTCTTTATGCAACATGCTATTAAGCTCTGGAGCACTTTGCCCAAGGATGCTGTGGATAACAGCAGTTTCAAACAGCAACCAGACAAATTCATGAAACAAAAGTTTGCAGAGGACAGCTGCATTTTACAAAAGCAACTTCCAGCTCAGAGGAGGTTGTGTCCCAATTCACTGGCTGGCAGGACAGCACTCCAGGCAAATACTGCACACTAAGCACTAAGCCCTGTTCTTATTTCACCTTGCCATCTGTGGCTCACCAACATCAGAGAGAGCTTAGATGGGTGTCTGGTCTGACCACCACTGCCCTTCATATATTCCTATTTTTTGTATGTGATACTGAAAACTACTTATAGTGACAGATTTTTGCTAGCATCTAAACCATCTATATTCAAGTTACCTGGCAACCCTATTCTTTGGAGAGCAACAACTTGCTTTAGACACTCTGCTTCACACATTTCTGTTCTTCATCTTTACCATAGGAGAGGACCTTTCTGGAGATAAGTCTTCTCTGAAGTCATCTGAGGAACATCACAGCCATTGATAAAGCACCACACCCATATTGAAGTCAAGGGGAACTGTACAAGCTGGATGACAAACCAGCTTTGGTATTTACATTACAAAGTACAAAAGATGTAAAAAAAAAATAGATAAATTAATCCACCGAACACTTGATGCCCCATGCTTTGGGAACTTAATGAGCATGACATGTCAGAGCAGAATGACCAAGGGATAGATTTTTCTGAACCTGATCTATAAAGTTAAAGAGAAATATCTCAATTAAAAACAACAACAACAACAACAAATAATACTGCTTTATGGATGTACAGTATAAATGCCTGCATGATATTTTAAGAGTTATACTGGATTATCTTGTCCTCCAGGGTAAAGAAAAGACATTAAAAAAATAATTTTGCTGAGAAAGCTTCAGATGTTATGGAGGAAATGGGTAAATATATTTGATTGTCAAGATGAACCATGTTTTTTTCGATCTTGTCTAACTGTAATTAAAAATTCAGGGCTTGCAAACATTTTGTCTTGTTTACTTACTTGCAAACATTCCATCATTTGTGCAAAAAAGACACATTTAAATTTATTTATACACACTGAAAGCCAAAACACCAATGCAGCAACAACAGAACATCGAACAACCATCTTTGTTGCTAAATTTGACAGGGTCAAGCTAAAAATCCTCTGGGCTTACTTAATAAATATTCAGCCTAAAAAGGGTCAGTAACACTTATCCTGGACTCATCCCAAAGGTCAGCTTTTCAGAAGGCTCTCAAAATAGGCCTTTCATGCTGCTAGTAAGACATCCTGCACTAAAAATTAGCTCTGCCTGGAAAAGCATCGGATAACGTGGCCTTCTTGACATGAAGAACTAAATTTTATGCATTTCATTTCTGTAACCACCACCAAACCATTGTATAATTCAGTCAGCAGGATGGCAGGCATTTTTTCAATTAAATAGTGTTCTCTTCAATCAAAAAAAATGTGATTTTTGTAAACATAGAGTTTTGATGTTTGCGGTTTTTAAACACTCCCAACTGATTTCTTTTTTTATTGTTTTTTAAAAGCTTTGACATTTGCTGCTTCAAAAGCATGAGAAAACTCATGATCCTCTCTCTGTTATCTTTAAGTTTTTCATCACACTGAAATGAAAAATATCATAAAAGGAGATAAAAAATAAAATCAATATTTTTGCCTTTCTGGAAAACTGATGATACAACAAAGATGTCAACCAAAAATTGTTTCCAATGCAACTTACATGATGCAAATTTCAATAGGCAAAGTACTGAACCTGAATCTGCCTCACTCCTCCCACCATATACACAGCACCCTAGAGCAGAAACAGCCAAACAACAACCCTGGTCTTAACTGTAAGTTTTTCCACCTGGAACTTCCTGCAGTCCTGGACTCATGGTGCTCTGCATCCCTCATATCTCTTTCCAAGGAGTAAGTCCCTTGGCATACCACCTAACCCTTGGCCAGTGCTTCCTAACACTATGCTGGTGTAGGCAGTATGTCCTTATGCTAAGAAGTGGCTGGGCTGAGGAGTGGTTATTTTTTGGGCACATCAGTTCCCTGGTCAGGATCACCAGGTGACCAGACAGCAGCTTGTGCTGGCCAGAAGCAACTGCTCTCTCAGATGGGAACAAGCATCCAAAATCAGTAAATCCAGCTCAGTTCCCTAAGGACCTGTTTTTAAACTACAAACCCCAGCTTCAGGAAGGCTGGCCTGATCTTCCCACCTCCCACCATTGGGGAAGGTTAGTCCTGGCCCCAGAGATGCTTGCAGCCACACAGGAGGGACAGACAGGCAGCCCCAGCAGGGCTCGGTGCCCTGAGGGGACCACCTGTCTCCGACCAACAGGCACAACTCTGCCCCTTCCACCTCCACATAGCATACTGGTCACTCCATAGCCAGAAATCCCTTTAAGTCAAAGCAAATCCATCCTTCCGTGAGAGCACAGCCAATGCTGCCTCACTACATGCTACGTGTGCATGTGCTGGTGCACAAGTACGTGCTATGTCAGAAACGGTTATGCAAAAAATTGATGAAATTATGCACAAAGTTAGGAGCTTCCAGGAGGGAAATAGCAATGTTTGTAAATGTATAAGACGAGATTTCATCAGAAACAAACTATGTGGATATGGGATCTTGCTTCATTCTGCATAAAACGCACATGTGCCACACTGTTGGAGCCAATATGCTTAAGAAAGACAGTCAACAGACCTCAATCAAAATTAATTTCACTGCCTGACCTACAGAGTGCATGCATGAAAATATATGGTGTGCCTCATACATGATGCCCATAAATGTAAGATTATTCAAGAACACAAGCACGTGCAAGAATGGAGCCCAAACTTTGTCTGTGGTGCCTAGCCTGTAGATTAGTATTTGTTGGACACTGATACTTGTTATTATTGGTTGGTTCTCTTTTTTTAGTTCTTTTGCTTTAATATCCTGATTTATGTTGCACAGTGGTCCATTATTTCATAGAATATGTGTCTTTTCTGAAAGGAATCACATTACATTTTTTTTCTTTGTTGCTTTTTAGTATTGTACCACTATCTTTTTAAAATTCCAAGAAAAGCATGACTGGAATAAAAGACAGTTAAATTACATCCACATGGATACTAATAACCAGCCTCTAAAGTCTTAAGCAGTTGCCTAACCAAAACAAGAAGCATATGGGAAAGAAGAGGGCCTAAAATTGAAAAGCAGCAATTCTGTACCTTGATTGTTTAGTCTGTGTGGTTGAGGGAACATGAGAATAGGGATAGAAGGGCAAGCATTGGAAGCCTAGCGCAGTTATTTGGATTCATAATGATGCTAAAGGACCCCTACCTCATGTGTATACCAATATGGTATACATTTAGGTCCCTGCTCTTCTAAAACCTCCTATTCATGTTTGTTTCCTCTATATCTGTACATCTAAAAGGTCTAGGACCTGGTCCAACATAATTGCATCCACAACCTTGTGTGGAAGATTAAATAGCCTTACTCCTAGAATCATGGAATCTTGACTAAGAGCTTGAAGCTGCTTATAAATTATAATCTTTTCAAGTCCCTGAGGTAGGGTGCAACAACCATGCAAAATGAATTGTACAAGGTGGGAATGGCTGCAAGAGTCCCTCTGCCTCACTGAGCCTATTTGCAAAAGGCAAATGGCACACTGCATTGACATTCAAATGCTCCATGCTGAAACACCCACAGAACTAGGTCCCTCATGATTCTTAGTTTGTGCATTTTACTAAGGGACAATTATAGCTGGAAAATTGTGAAATTTTTCACAACTACAAATTCCTATTTTTCTGCTTTTATTTCTACTCAGGCAGATAAAGTTAAAAACTTTCCTTTTCAGAGCCTGCATTTCGTTGCTCTGACACAGATTGCAGCATGTTGATAAAAAGACAACAGTTCTCCCTGCTCTTGATCTGCTCTCACTCTGCTCTCAGACCACGCATTCAAATTTGAGCTTTCTTATCTGAGGAGAATAGAAAAAGGACTGAGAAATTATGATGTAACATGAGGTGATCTGATTTCCGGAGGAGAAGCAGACTTCCACCCACTATGCTATTCCATTGCTGCTGAGCAGCACATCAGGCAGCCAATCTGCACCAACAGCAGTAAGAAAGAATGGTAACTACAAAGTGGTTTTCCTGATAGATCATAAAGGGATTGTTTCAGATGGGTAAATACATCTTCTGTTCACCACGAAACAGAACTGAACAGAATCTAGAATTATTTCAATCTAAGAAGCAAGGATGTCTTGTACATAGAACAGTGCTGAGAACCTCAAAAGGTTGGGGATCAAGACCTGACTGTAGGACCTGCATTTAAGAATGTAGATTATTTTTTAAATGCTCAGTAATTTTTATTCCTCAGATGGTTGTCACATTTTTCTGCATTTTTAACAAATATTAACCAATACACTTGGTTTCCTTGTACAAGAAGAACTCTGATCACTGATCCCCTATTTTAGGCCCTGACCTCTTCACTAGATTCATAGGAAACATTTTCTTGATAAGTAAGGCAAAATGTTTCTCTTGCATTTAACAGAAGTGGTGAAAGACTAATCATTTCTTGCTGAAGTCTTCAAAAACATATTTCACCTCAAAGTAGGAAGCTGTCTAAGACAGCTCAGAAAATTATGAAAAAGTGAAACAGATTACCATAGAGAAAGTTACACAAACTTATCAACTTTAGTTCAGGAGAAAACTTTCCTTAAGTTCAACAAACTCTTCAGCTTCAGTTTCTGAATGTACATGATGAGATTATTTGAGTTGAAATAATTATAAAAACTTATGTGGGTTCATTGAATGCAGATACAGCCTGCAAAAATTTCTTACAATGCCAGGGTCTTTCCAAACAGATGTTTTATTTTAGTTTAACAAAACCAAGCTGTTTAATCTTGTGACACAATCTACAGTTCAGACATAAAAGGATTTGGCATAGATACATATGTGTGTATATATATATATATATACACACACACACACACATATATATATATATATATATATATATATATATATATATATATATATATGCATATTTTTAAAGTGAACTGCTATATTTATGTTGCTTGTATTTCTGAATCTGCTTCCATACAAGGAATAACTAAATAGATTACTAGTATTCAACTTGAAAA
>JAWWEV010000083.1:99268008-99323815 GCA_035583235.1 Hafferia zeledoni
ACATATCTAGATATATATATATATATATATATATATATATATATATATACACACACACACACACATATATATATGTAAGTATTCGTGTATATACACACACAAATATATATATATGTGTGTGTATATATATATATATATATATATCTCCACACATATCTGAACAGACACATATTTAGGACATACCTGAAGTATCTTAACACTAATATTCATGTGCAGAAGAGAGACAGTAACAGGAAAATATAATGTAGTTGGTATGATAAAGTGTACCCCATTATACTTAACCTTTCTTCATCTGCTGCAATTTATTTAATGTCCTTCACCAGTAGATAAATATTTCTTTACCAATAGCTTATATTTTTTCTCATATTAGCACATCTCTCTGTGTTAGCTGTCAACATGACTCTGTGGTGCTACTTCCCTATATCTTTATAATAAAATATTTTTTTGGCTATGAATGTTTTGAATTGTCCTTGCTCTGTCCAAATGCCTAAGGCTGTTTAGCTAAATCACAGTTTCTTCAACTTCAGCAACAAGTGACTGCATTATTAATTAAAGTCCTTCTGTTAAGCAAGAGGTCAGGTTAGACATGGGGTCCCTTGGTGTTATCACCACAGAGAGAAAAAGGACCCTGAGCACTTGCAACACAAAGTTAAGGTATAAAAAAAGAGTCAAAGTACAAAATGAGAAGACTCCACTCTTAAAATCCATGTTGCACTGCTGCAATAGAGGTAAATTTCCTTGAACTGGCAATGTGCCTGCATTTCCACTCCCAACATTCATACCTTCTGGGAGGCAAGATGCAAATCCTCCAAAACATTAAAACTTAAGACTTTGAAAATGAACACTTAAAGCCATTTCAAACCCCAAACAGATCTGAGTCAACATCAAGGAGGCATAAAAGTGGGTTAAAGAAACATAGTTGTTCACTTAACATAAAGGATTAAAATATTAGCATTGTTTTCTAAACCTAACATTTGTATAGAAAATTTTTCATTCCATGTCAAATACGACAAATTTTAAATGCAGTCTGTCACAACTCATGCTCAAGCCTGAACTATTGCCACTTCTCCTGCAACAGAAGTAATGCTTTTAACTTTTGTGTACACAGATAAACACCAATACAGTGACAGAGAAAGCTGAGGATAGGGCCTCCTCTCTCTTACAAACAAACATCTCAAGAATATTTCTTTGCTATTCCACCATAGCAGACATGATCAAGAATTTATACAACTGCCTCAGGAAACATCCCCTCCTTTTCTTTTTGTGGGAATGAATCTCCTTCCCTACTTGCAAATTATTTTAGAAGCATTTAATTTGTGGATATTTAAATTTTTCATCAGTATACCTTTCAAAGTGAGATTATGATAAGTTTTGCAAGAAATAAGTAAGCCTGGGAGATTAATGATTAAGCCCACAGAAATTGTATGAGATAACCAGCATAATGCTAGTTCATGGCTGAGCTAGTGCTGGAACTTGAGAGTCCTGCTTCTGAGTTCTCTGATGTTAGATTGTGTGGATTTGAAAAGATAGACATCTTGGACTCCCAGAAGAAAGTGCTCCAGACGAAATCAATCACTGTCAGAAGTGAGTGAGATTCCACTGAAGTCATGCCAGGGGTGAGTTGAGCAATTCATCTTCAAAGAAGTTCATTGCATCTTATCTCCAGGAAGATATTAATGATATTAATGGCATATTTATGCAATGTAAGTTTCAACATGCAAATTATTAAGACATTTCTTTTAGTTGTTTGCACTTGCTTTCAAAGTGAACTATAAAGAGTTTGTCACTAGCTCTACAACCTTCCCCACTTCTGTTGAAACAAGAGGTGAAACTCCCTCTGACTGCAGTAGAAAACTTCTGAACTACATAAACCTGGACAAAACCTGGAACAAAGTACTTGGTGGTAGAGGTTTGCTGGATCATTGGCAAAAGAGAAAAAGAAAAAAAAGAAAAAAAAAGAAAAAAAAAAACCAAGTAAAAGGATAAGTATTGTCATTATCACAGAATCACAGAATGGGTAAGGTTGGAAGGGACAAGGTAAGGTTGGAAGGACACAGTGGGTCATCTGTGTAGGCAAAAAGTAGATTAATCCTTTATTTAAGGACTGATGTGCATCTCTTTGTTCTGGGGATACAAACCATCCTGCTTATCACACTATGAAGATCTAAGGCATTTGGCCAGTGAATAAGGAATGCATAGTTCTTCAGAGCAAACTTCTGTACCGTTAAATGCCCCCAAAAATACACCAGCATGTAAAATAAAGTTGCAGTAGTTCACAAACAGCTACAGATTCATGTCAGACAGTAATGAGATGAGTAACAACAGTTTGGCAATAACCAACTATGAAAGCATGTGAGCAATCAAACTGCATTTCTCTCAAGTTCTTGATTTCCCAGTCTAGATGTTCAAGTGAGGAGAGAGTCTGAGAGTAGTGGAGTTATGTTGCATGGAGCCCTTTACATCCAAACAGCTGTACTTCTCTTCCTCTTCTCCTGTATTCCTCAGTGGTGTTAGCCCATTGGAATGTGGACCCTGTTGTGGTGGTATCACCAGAAAAGAGTAGCCATGCTACTGTCTATATTTGTAAAACACAGTTATAAAAGTATACAATAGCTAGAGCAAGAAAAACAACATTTTACACTCTGTGAGTTAAGTTTTAACTTCTATCCACTGCTTGGGTCTCTCTGTGCCCGTTGTGGAAGAATGAAAATCCACAAGGCATATCTGGAATGACCTGAGGAATTCTTAAGAACTTCACCCCTTCCTCTTCCTTCCAAACAGCTCCATTCATTGCAAGCAGCTTGCTCCCATTTCACATACAACAATGCTCAGAAGAAAATTCTGTATCCCAGACATGCATCAATGCAGAGTTATCAACCGCTGCTCACTCTGATCACATCAGCTTCCTCCAGATCTGGGACAGTAGAGACCAAAGTGAAAGCAGCAGCAGCAGTAGCTGTCTGCCCCTTAATTCACCATGGAGGCAAAGTCTGCAGAAGCTTTCTTTCAAAATATCTCAGGGAGTTTACCACACTTGCATGATGAGCAGAGAGCTCTGTGTGTAGACCCCATCACATGAGACAATTACTACTAAATGTACTTTTTCTTCCTGTAATATGATGGGGAACACTTCAGTAATTAAAGAGCAGGCTGAAGAGGATATTTTTAGTAACTTGATAGCTTTACAATCACTGAATTATCTTCCAGGAGTAAGTTGCACACACATGTGGTTATAATTGGAGTAGCTGTGATTATTCTAATGGGAAAAACAGTTCCACAGGTTGCCTTGGAGGTGTTAGAAACAACTGGATGTGGCACTTGGTGCTATGGTCTAGTTGACAATGTAGTGATCGGTCAAAGGTTGGACTTTTCCAAGCAAAATGATTCGGTGATCCTCTGGACACAGTTGTCTGACAGGAAAATATGCAAAAGGGGCGAGAGCAGCCCTCTGTTACTCTGAGTAGTTACTCACTAGCTATTTTCTAGACTCTAAATAGCATCAGCCACAGAAAACACAGACCTTACAACCCCCTGGCTGTTATATTCCTACTTCTTGTACCAAGCACAGAAACAGGAGAGGAAGGAAATGGGACCGAATTTATCTGACTGGTGTCTTTTCTTTCCTTCTTCTCTACTCTTTTTATTACCTACAACTGTAACTTATCCACTGCTCTGAGAAACTTGGAGTTTCTTTCCAGGAAGCTGCTGGTAATATTTTCTCAGCAGATAGCAGTTTTCCTACAAAACCTGGCAGCTTTTAGGTAGTCTAGAGAACACCTTACAGCTGCAGACAGCATTGTCTGAGAAGGTTGAAGTTTAACTCAGGCAGTCAGCAAGCTGGTTGTCTGCATATGGACTTGAAGAGCATATGCATGGATAATGCATTACCCAGATGTTTCATAGACTTTATGCATACAGAATATATGTATCTAAACATATATACATACTGTATATGTACATACATCACCCATACAAATATATGTATATAACATGCATTTTACAGTGGTAACTAGATGGAAATGGTGAAAGGCATTCAAAACTTCCTGCAGTTGATTGGGAATACCCTGAGACAATGTATATACAGGCTGCCCTGTATAGGTTGTGGAGTCTCCCCCCCTGGAGATATTCAAAGGCCTCCTGAACATGGTCCTGAACTGGCTGTGGGTGTCCCTGCTTGAGCAGGAATGTTGGGCCAGAAGAACTCTAAAGGTCCCTTCCCACCTCAACCATTATATGATTCTGTGATATTTCTTATTTAAAGCTGTATTAATGCCATTCTATCTGTGAGTCAACTCCTACCTTAAGTTACAGTTCATACTGTACAGGCATTGCTTTTAGTTCATTAAGTTATCCACAGATTTGGGGGGTTTTTCCCACTGGTGGGGAAAGTGAGGCTCTGAGAAAAAAAGGTGGCTTGCACTGGCCTGGCACATCAAACCAGAGTAGAGGCTCACCCTCAGCCTCTGTTCCACACTGGCTGTCGAGACTAGAAATGGTACCTCTCCAAGACTTCTTGTTGCCCAATTTTTTCGCTCCTCATTATTTTCAAACTACTTGGGAAAATGTATGTTTCTGTATTTTTTTTGAGCCAGCTGTGCCATTGGTGGCTATGATAACACCTTCATTATGTCATCACTGAAAGATGTTGCTTAGCCCTCTTTGAGAATGAGCTTTAATAAAATGTGCTTGTGCTTGAACATATCAGTGGTTTTGAGAGCCAGGAGGACCCTGAGTCTAAAATTCAGTGAATGTTTAGGACAATAGTCAGCTTTCTAATGAACAATGAAAAAATGCCTGCAGTGTGGTTATGTTTGAGATATCTGTAGATCACCAAGACTGTAATACCTGTGATTCAAGATCAAGACTGAAACAGGCTGCCATAACATCACAGTGAGACATAACCAACCTTAGCACAAGAATGGAACTGGCCAAAGGGCCACTGCAAAAACCCAGGGGCACTGTGAGACAGGGTCATACTTTCAACTCCTGTTTGGCCATTTGTGTATCTAAGGCACATTAAAAGAGATCCACCACCAAATACAAACACTGAATAAAACCATGAAAGAAAATTTTCCACCTGTTCCATCAAGGCAACACTCAAGTTCCATCTGGTCCAGCTGGCCACTCAGGTCAGATGTGGTCAGAATGGCAGGAGGGCTTCCTCCTCACTGGGGAATGGCTCTAACAGGACTGCCTGGAACAGGTTCAGTTTCCCACTCTCTGTCCCTCCCCTGCTGCAGAAATTTGCCAAGTGAAATGAAGACCATAGGCAGTGCTCTGTGAGGGATGAAAACCCCATTTCTCCAAGGATGTTATTAACCAAGAGAAGCATTGGCCCCTAAAGGGCTACAGGAAGAACATAAACTAAGAAAGCAGCTCCCAGGTGCATTAGATGCTACGTAAGACTATTACACAAGCTTAGCAGATTATATTACTCCATTTTTCAGTTTAAAAATGAAATCTGCTTCTTTGAATAGTTTATAAATAATTGCCAGAACTTCCATTTTCTCTAAGAAATTTATCAAAATCAAAGTTTAATTTCACTCTGAGAGAATATAAGAAGTAATGAACAACACTGTACATATGTTTAAACTTTTCCAGAAGTTTTTTTTTGTCTTCAGTGATGGAAATCATCCTTTCTCTAACTGGTCACATAGCACTGCAAAGCAAGAAGATATATGAAGGGCATTTTTGCCCAGACAGCAACAGATTTTCAATCTGCTGGTTTAGTTGTGTGGAGCAGTTTGCCCTTTTTAAAGTCACAACATCAGAGAGCCACTGTGCAAACAATAGAGGGTATAAACAACACTTAAGATTTTTTTTAATCACACTCATTTTCATGGTATTTGGGTGCCATGAATGGATGGCAAAGCTGGAGAGGGTTACAGTGGTTGCCCGTACGTATGTTGGATGAAGAAACACCTTCAGCCCCTGTTTGCTGTGCTTCCAAATGGATGCCATCAACATACAAGCACTAGCTGTTCCAGCTGGCATTTTCAACAGCCTTGTCCAGGGCCTGGTCCAGCCCTTGCTCTAGTCAATGGCAAGACCCCCACTAAGCTCACTGGGAGCTGGACCTGGCCCTAAAACTCTGGTTGCAGCAACAACACTATGAAATTGTTTACGCTTGCAGCAAAAGAGTTCTACCCAGAGAAGTTCCTCTTTGGCTCTGAACAATCACATCACAAGCACATTTTAAATGCCAGAAACAAGTGGAGTAAGAAGGCAAGAGCTTATTTTGTGGAAAGCCATTTGCTTTGTTGGTATTCTTTACATCTTTCTTTGGTTTCTTTGTCTGGGATGGTCCAAGCTCTGCAGGGTCTACTCTTACATTATTTTATACCTTTAATCTCACCTACTTCTCAGACCATTCTAGAAAAACTAAAAAAGACTTCTTCAGATAACCTCATTTTTGTGCAACCAGCAAGTCTATTTTAGCAGATAGGCTGTATATGTGTGTATGTTTGCATGCATGTCTTTGTGTGTATTTGAAAAGAATAGGGGGAAAAGAACCTATCTTGACAATTGCCAAAAAAACTTCTTTTTTACTATGCTTGATCTATATTTTCTATGTTTGTTACCAGGTAACAGGACTTCAGTTTCATTGTATGTTAGATGACTAAAATAAATTCATTTCCAAAATATACTTCTCAGAATAGTTATCTACCTAAACTAGGAACAGCAATAAAGGATAGACCCCTGCAGCAAACTCTACCATCTCAGAGCCATGGTTTGCAGGAGAGCATTACCACAGGTACATCCTTGAGAAAACCAAACTGATTCAACATCACTTAAAACAATCATAAAATTCCATTGCCTTCAGTGTCTCCACTGAAGATGAAATCTCTGGTAGGGGAAAGTGAATTAGCCTGCACAATTTGGGAGTTGAACATCTAGAAAGTATTTCCAAAAGTTCCTTCAGTTACTCTTTTAACAAAGAATAAGAAAAAATTCAGCAACTTAAAGACCTTATTCTAAATATACAAAACTGATAGAGGAAGTGATGGATAAACTCTGTTATACCCCATAAACTATAATATTTTCAGTCCAAACTGAAAGGAGAAACAAACCAATTCCCATTTTTTTACACTGTAAAACAGATTAACTTATTGGTCTAGTAGCTGAAGACAACATAAGTAGCCACATAGTGACTATTTCTATCTATCAGACAGGCTCCAGGCTCATCTTAAGGATTCTAACTGAAGCTGGATAGGTAGGAAAGCTTCTCTCCAAATCTTCACTTATTTTGATTAACTTGCCATGGGCAATTCACAAACAGAAATCTGACAGATGCTTGATTCTTTGTGCATTAGTCACTCCATTCCTTTCCAATAAATCTTTACGTCCTGCTGGTTTGACCTATTCAAAAGAACATATTGCCTTTTTAAAAACATAATACAGCCATTAGCAAATCATAGCTGTGCTGCCCCATCCCATTCTTCTCTATAGCATAAAGTGTCTCACACACTTGCTGCCTCAACTCTTTCCCATCCTCTTTCTCTTTTAAATACCTTTCACCACCAGGTTGGCATTGGCAGCCAGCCAACCAGTCGGCACTTTAGCTAGACAAGTGCTATGCTGATATGCCTAGATCTTTGAAGTGTCACACAAGTCCAACAAGTTAGTTTTCTTCCTATTTTAATACTTTGTGCAGAGGGCCCCAGACACAAAGTACATTTCCCATCAGGTTTGGGGTTTTTTCAAAACAGCTCCTTTCTGTGCAAACTTCTGTTGACAACTTCCTTTTTGAAATGCTTTGACCTCTACAGTATTTTTGAGAATATGGCTGAGACATGTCTTTGTAAATTATATGACATTATACCTGCATTAGGTACCCCAGGGGCCTAAGTTCAGAAAGTCATGGTTGGATTGGTTAATACAATTTTTAATGAGCACTGATGTGACACGCAGCTTAGATTAAAGGGCAAAGAGCTGTTATTTGCCACTGCTCCCCATTACATCACACTGAACGGGGCACAGTGGTGAAACAAGTAGGACTGGGTATATTTAAAAAAATATCATGCATCAGGTTGAAAAAAGTATCCTCAACAAACAAACAAACAAACCACCAAGACAAATAAAAGACAAAGTGTGATTTTTGGCAAGTTGTTCCATGTCTGAGCGCACTGTGTATTGATTTCATTTTGTTTCATTACCATATCTGAAGCTGCACTGATACTAAATGACAAGCAGAGCCTAATTTACCAAGCTGGCCAACAGAGCTGTCATTGCCCTTTCCTCTTATGAAAAGCTGCTTGTGATGCTACCATGGGGGGTTGTCACTTCCTAGGGGACAAACCATGAGCTTCTGGGGTAACTGACTTTTGGGAGAAATGATTCTCAGCCTCATGTTTTTGTAGATAATTACGTTGTTTGATCTGGAGATGGTAAAAACAGGTTTTGTCTATAGAAAAAGCCTCTCCTTTCAGATGTTGCTGCTTTTATACAATTATACTTCAAAACTACTACTCCTTCATTACTTTTTACAGTGACACTGGTCTACCTTTTATATCCAAGTAAATAGCAGGGGAGTTACATTAAGAGACTTCCCACATGCCATATTACTTGTACACTTGCCAAATACATGAGACTTTTTAGGCTGGCTTCTTTCACCAGCAGAACCCCTTAGTAATAATCTGGTGCTCAGGACCAACAACAGGGTAATCCATTTTCACACACACACTGCCTTTCCCTTCTCCTTATAATGCCCATTTGCCTACTGATAACCCTGAAAGGAACTTCTCTTTGGAGAGGCAACTGGCACACAAACATCTGAAGTACATCATGGGTCCTCAAGATTCAGAAATATAGATGCTTGTACTGTATTTTGAGCGAACATTGTTGTTTTCCTTGCTCAATGCATCTGATTCACTTACTGAACCTGTCAGTAAAGAAAAACTACTTGTGTGTCTCTGCCACTGTAGAATTATCACAAGTGGCACAATCAGAATTTTGCCCTGGATTAGTCCTGAAAACAGGCAAGGGTATATACATCACTTTTTTCCACATGCACTGCATCTATGGCATGAATAATCCCCCATCATATGCCTGCATGACAAACACCTCTGTGGCAACTACAGGAATGGGCTGATGAGGAGCAACCAGCGTGGGGTAAGGATATTTCTACAGTCTTACCCAGTGTTAATTGATCATGCTCATAGACACTTGTTTCTTGAAGGGTGTTGCTTTTCTCTGTCCATCTATCTAGGTCACTGAGAAGATATCTGATCACTACAGGCTAGTACAGACCGCCACCAAGTGCTCTGGAAACCATCCTTTCTGGTTTGAAGGACATTTGTGTGAAGGCACAAGTGCAACACTGAGAGTCCAAGGCACTGGAGCACTAACTCTGACTCACCACTTACGTGATTCTGTCTGTTTCCTCTCTGTGTAAGCGAGGAAGATTAAGTTTATTCTTTCCTCTCAGGAGAGTTGAAAGGAATCAACATTGTTTGTATTTCTATTTAAGAATACAGCATGTAAACACTTTAGCTCAGTTAAGCTGTTCAAAACTCAGTTATGTTGATTTTCTCAAAATTTCCTCCAATTCGTTACACATTCCTTGCCATGAGGCCCTACAGCTGAGTCCACAAGATCAAACACAAACTGGAAAATATGATGACCCTGTACAGAGGACACCACGAATGAAAGCCCTGTGCTTAAACTCAGGCACATGAGTCACTCACATGTACAACATTAAGTCCATGAGTGTTTGCATGACCAGGGCCTAAGACTAGACAAAAAAGCAAAACTAATCAACAGACATGGGTGAAAGCGTGCAGGAAAGTGCAGCACCAAAATCATCCTTGACATCTATTTTTAGCTTCTAAAATCCTGATTTACGTGGAAAGCTGCAACCGCACAAAAGTTTGTTTTCGAGAGGAGGACGCACACGAACTTTCTTTCTCGTCAGCTTACGGTGGCGGCGGCAAAGACCTGCTTTGCACCCCAAGGGAAGCCGCATTTCTGCCCCGAGCGCCGCAGCCCCGCCAGCCCTGCCGGCCCGCAGCCGCGAAGGACCGGCTATCCCCGCCCGCTCTCCGCCGCGCCCTCCAGCCCCCCACGGACACGTCCCACCCGCCGCCCGATGGCACGGCCCCCGGGATGGCTGCCGCCCACACAGCCCGTTGCCCGCTCCGTCCCGTTCCCGGCCCTGCGGAGCCGCCCGCAGGTCCCGGGCGCGCCTCGCCCTGCCGTGGGAGCGCAGGACGGGGCGCCCGCCAGCGCAGCGCCGGGGCCGCCCCCTGCCCGCCCCGGGAGGAGTCCCCACCTCCCGACCACTCCTCCTCCTCCTGCTGGAAGGAGAAATATGAAGCGGAGCCGTTGCTGCGCTCCGCGGAGAAGAGCAGGAGAGCGGCGGCGGAGCGGTGGGCATCTCCGGGCACCGAGCGGCGGCGGCGGAGCCGGAGCCGGAGCCGGAGCCGGAGCCGGAGCCGGAGCCGGAGCCGGAGCCAGAGCCAGAGCCCGGCCGGATCGGCGGCGGTGGCGGCGTGCGGGGCGGGAGCCCTGAGGAGCGGGAGCGGCGGTCCCCGGCCCCGGAGGGTGCCCGGCGGCCCCCGGCCCCGCCAGCCGCCTGCCCCCCAGCGCCGGGCCGTGGGCTGCCCGCGGCGGCGCTGAGGCGCGGGCGGCGCGGCGGGAGGTGGCGGCGGCCGGAGCGCTGCGAGGAGGGGAGATGTTCGCCCCGTACGGCAGCCTGATGCGATACCTGTTCCCAGCCCTGCTGCTGCACGGTGAGTGCGGAGCCGGCCCGGCGCGCCGGCTGCCTGGGGGTCTCGGCCCACGGGGTGGTCCGCCAAGCCGGCTGGGTTGCGAGTGGGTCCCAAAACCTCGCCGGTGGGGAGCGGAGGGTCGCGGGTGGGTGCGCTGGTTCGCGTCCGCTCGGGACAGGGGTCCAGCAGAGGAGCGGTCCGTGTGGATGTGAAGCGAGCAGAGCCCCCGCTGACTGTCCTGGACCCCGCGCAGCGGAGCGGCAGCCGGCACGGCTGGGCAGAGCCGCGCCGAAAGCGCCCCGCTCCGAACTGAGTGTCCGCGGATTATTTTGCACGCCTGTAACTGCTTGGATGGAGCAGCTGGTCTGGGTCCCTCACACACAGTTTCTTTGCTCACCTACGGGCAAGGGCTGGCTCTGCCGGTCTCCGGAGAGTTAGGCTGAGACACCCTGCGGGGCCCGCGTTCCACCTCCTCTTGGGAAGAGGTTTTTGCCATGGAGGTTTTATCTGGGAAGCCTCCGGCGGAAGAGTATGCCAACACCAGGTCTTACACCCAGCTAAAATTGTTTTGCTGCAGAGCACAGAGATTGATGCTTTGACAGTCTCTCACTTTAGTCCTGGACTAAAATCTCTCTGAAACTGCACAGCAGGCAAAATTTTAGTGAGAAAAGTCAGCCTATCTAAACTTCAAAGTTCATCTTGTAAATCCAGTTTTAGGCAGTTAAACAAATAACCCATCTTTCCAGGAAGCCAGTGTTCTACAAGAGAAACTTCTGAAAAGGTGACTGTTTAATGAGCTGCTTAGGTATGTTGAACATTTGACAGCCAGATTTGAAAAACCTAGGTGTGATATCGTTCTGAAAGTGTGACTTAGGCTACTCAGTTACAGCATCATTTTGAACTGTTCCTACTTCTGAAGTCCTTTGTAGCATCCAGCATTCTTCAGTTAAATTTCTTAGGACCCCAAGCTTACTCATAAAAAGAGGAGTTTTTTTTAACTGTTACAATGCAAGTTATCTACATGGATTCTGTGAGCTGGGGTGAGGATTTCAAAGCTATTCCCGGCGTTCATTTTGTGGAGCAGAGATTGTGTCTCTGTGTTTGTACAAGTGCTAAGCACCCAGATGGTATTTGATAAATAATAAAGAGCATGGGCTTCTGATGGTGTATTTTGTTTTGAGAAAGAAAGAGTGGGAGACCCTTGTCCCCAGGAGGGGGTTTTATACCCTTCTCTCAACTCAGCTATGAAATCTGGAAAGTGTAGAAACATGTTTAGCTGATCCAGACCTGACAGGATGCCAGAGGTGTTCTTTAAAACTCTGTGTTCTGAGATGTAAAAGTTGAAATGGGAGGTTTGAAGTTAGAGGATAAAGAGAGGAGGTGTAATTACAGGGTTGGACTCCCTGGCTCATCTGCTTGGAATTACAGAGCAGAGCTGAACCCTGGCTGGAGCAGGAAACAAATCAGGGCCAGTGATCAGATCAAAACAGCAGCTGCCAAAAGAGGATGGCAAGGGAAAATCATCCATTTCTTCCATCTACAGTTGTATTTCAGCACATAACATAAGCCTAAGTTCTTTTAGAAATATATAACTCACTGCCTTGTACATAAAGACAAACACCTTGGTCATGTAGCAGTGCACAGTTTGGATCAGAGTTTCAAGTGTTTGGAAACTACTGCCCTCTTACAAACTTGTAAGTTATATCAGTGGCATATAATGCACTGAAATGTAGTCCATGTAAATGTATTTACCTTGTTAGCTTTAACTTGATCTAGAGCTTTTCCTTACATGTCATTGAGTCAATAGAAGCATCCTTGGGCCAGTGGTTAGCCCAAATTGGTAATATGTAAGAATTACCAGCAATCTCAGGGGTTTAAAGGGTTAAGGCTCTTTACAGCATGTGATGTTTTCTTTTTGCATTTCTATTGCATGTGGCAATTTAAGGGTTAAAATTGAGTGAGTGTGTGTTGGTGGTTGAGTATTTTTAGGACTTAAAGCTTTGTAACACAAGTTAAAATGTCCTGTAAGGCTAAAGTTTCTGCTTTCATTATATTAAGAAATGCTGGTTTCAGTATCACTGAATCAAAATTTGGAAAAACTTACCCTCATTCATCAAAAACCTGTACGGTGTCATAAAAAGAAAGGTTTGCAGCTGGAAGTTGTCCATTATCTCTGTTTTCTTTGCTTAGACAAAAAAACCACAGAAGTTTCAGATGTCAAACACTAAGATCATTCAGCTCCAAAAAACCTGATTAATAAGAGCTATGTTCAAGTGAATTCAAAACAAATTTGGCTAATTTCTTTTGTAAATGTAAACCTTTATATTACAAAGGCAGATACTAAAAAGAAACCTTAGCGTATTTCTGATTATGCTGCTCTTAGAGTAATGAATTAGAAACTTTAAAACAATTAGTTGATAACATCATGGAAATGGTACTAATAAAGATAATGAAGACAAGACTGACAGGCTTTTCAGAGCAAAACTTCGTGCTTTTAAAAGTTCTCTGGAAACACTGTTTCAAGTTAGTTACATGGAAGTGTTTTATTTCAAAGCCTCTTCAGGAAAATAAGTAAATACTTCAGAAGATATAAATACCCATAGCCATAAAATGAACATGTGCTCTGTGCAAAAGGCATATGTGATCTGTTCCCTCAGTTAAATAAAGCATTTTGAAATCTGGAAGACAATAAAGAGAGAAAGATGGGAAGACACACTGCTTAGTGTAAGACTTGTAGAGTTTGGAGGGAGAATATTGTCTCAATTTTATTCACAGTTTTGTCAGTGTAGACTCTTTCACTCATGTTTGTAGCTTGACTATGGGCTAACAGTGGCAAGATGTAGATGTCCTCAACAAAAAGGGTAATTTTTTTGTGCTTTGTAGGATGTCTGTAGGAAGTAGGCTGTCATGTGATGAGGCCCAAAACTAGCCTTAACCACTCTGAAAGCAAATACCTCCAGCTGTTCAAAACGAAGGTAATATTTCACTATTAAGGTGATACTTTAAGCAGGGCTGATAAGCTGTAGGATTATACGTAGTGAGCGTGTTTAGCATTGTCTTTACTCAGACACAAGTCCCATTGGAGCTGGGGCCAGTTCTGGAATAAATCCCAGTACCAAGGTGTGGGTGGAGGACAGATGGGGCAGGTATCTCTGACAGAGAGCAGATGTTTTTTTTTAAAAAAGGGCAAGACCAAACTACTGATATTGAACTGCACTGATGTCCCAGCATTGCACACACTCATGTCGGTAGCAGAGTTCCCACTGCCCTGAAGGGGTGTGGGTTTTCAAACCCTTCAGGGTTTCATAAGGAAGCCCACACTCCAGGCAGTGCTGTTTCACCTCGCATGGGTAGCAGCAGCCATCCCAATTAAGAGCTTCACCTAAGCAGATGTTATGGGCTGTGTAACTGGTGCTTCATTCTCTGACCTCTGACAAGGTGGGGCATTGAGTAAGGACTGAGCTGTAGGGTAACAGGGGACCTCCATGCTAGGCCTGTCAGCTTTGGGAGAGTTACTTTTTAGCTGTACCTTCTAAATGTACTTTAGATCACTCCATGCTCTGGAACATTCAATTTGCCTCTCTTTGGGTAAGCTGTACTTGGAAACTCCGTGTGCACAAGAGAGGCAACAGATACATGTGAAAGGAAGTCATTGTCCTGTCTGCTTCCATGGCCATAAAACCCGGCTTTCCTTTCCCAACCCTTTTGTTTGTAGTAGCTAATTTAGGTCCCAGTCCTTCGAGGACTCTTTGAAGTTTCAAGTGCAGGGAAAACACTGGTAAACACAGATCGGGGCTTGGTAACAGGACATTATATTCTCCATGGCAATTATGTAAATTTGTGCTGTAGCTGAAGGCTTGTTATGGGTGTTATCTAATGCTATCCCAGATCGAGAAAGAGCATAATCCAAATGTCTGTTTATTTAATTGAGCAGGGCAACTGCCCAGATAAGGAGAGCTATAAAGTTAATCCAGCCAATTATTCTTTATCTGTTGTAAGGTTTTTCAAGTTTCAGACAAGTTCTAACTTGAAAAGAGATTGCTGCAGGAGTAAAGCTTTAATGTTAAAATGTTTCTGTCAAGAGATGAAGCCATCATGTATTTTGAACTTGTGCTATCACTTGAAATGTTTTAAGAAATTGTGTTTGTCTATATTTACATTGCTAGAAATTTTTAAAAAATGGTGAAATGGTTCCTGCTGAGCAATCCCAGCCTAAACCCAGGTTTGAATCCTACTTTCAGGTAACATCTATTCTCCTATATAGCAAAGGATGAACCTGCTGAACACCTGGTAGCTTTGAAAGTGGTTTGAAGTGCTACATTTGGACATGTTTGAAGACATGGCTTAGATTCTGGTAGAGATGTTCATTAAACTGATAAAATCTAAACAGGTTAAGATTTAAGATTATTTGCCTTATACTTCAGCAGTCTGGCATAGCTGTGAACAGAATTTGGCCAGGGTGTTTAGGCATGAATTAAATTAAAACTATTTGTGTTCAAACATAACTCTGCTTATCATTATCTTTGTTGCAGTTGTATTTGCATACTATTTTTCAGAAAACCAAAACATTTATTCTAGCAGCTTGAAGTTTTTTGCAGAAGTGTTGGCAGAGAGCTTTGTCATAACCATTTTTGAAACATATTTGGTTAATGGGCTGCCAACAGATTGCCCTTTTAAGATTTCTATTTTACTCGCAGCTATGTGCAGAAATCTTTGAAGAACTTGAAAGTAACCTATCTTTCCTTAACAATTATTTTTATCTTGAATGGTTGTTCCCACATCAGATAGAGGTTTATAGGCGAACCTGAGAGCCTAAAGCCCTCTGTCTGGTGTGGTGCATGCTCCTCTCCACATCTTACTGGAGAGGCAGCTGTACAGACTTCCACTTTCCCACTCAGTTGGATGTCACATTCTTCCCCTCTAAACTGTGATCTGGGCAGGGATCCCCAGTGAGCTGTAGCACCTCTTATACTGTATTCAATTAGTTTGATGCTAAAGCTGCTAGGGGCTTGATTTTGAAAGAGAAGCTGGATACCAACTCATCATAAAATGCTTTTATTTTGCTTTGGTTTTCTTCCTGGAATTTCACATGGATTCTGGAATTTTCCTTTTCATTTTGGACTTACTCCTTTGTGAAAACAGACACTATGGAGTGAGCAATACAATCGTATGATCTTTGGTTGTGGTGCAGCTAAAGTGAGCGCCAACCAGAGGCTTCAAAAAATTATTGCTGTTGGTCTTGTGCAAAGATTTTTTTTTCTTCTTTGTTTGAAGTCTGTCACACTTTTGAGTAATAACATGGTGGGTGGATTTTGTTTTTACTTTTTTAACAAATGGGTAAGCTTCCTTCATAAAACACAAAAATCTAGTCAGTCAGTCAGAAGACAGAGTCTGAGATATTCTCAGTTGAGTCTGACATACTCCGTCGTGGAGATACTGAAACCTACCATCTGTCAGTGCTGTAGAGAATAGCAAACTTGGATCTCTTTGAATGAAAGTAATGGCTGCAACTATGTTGCAACTACATCTATGCTCCAAAGTGTGCTTCTAAAGATTCATGAAATCCTTTCCCCAGTTTCATGAATGTGTGTTTTAACCTTGAGCCTTCTAGCAATGTCCCTTTTAACATGGTCAAATGGATCTTTCAAAATTAGTAACATCATCCTGCAGGACCTCATTTTTGCAGAACACCTCATGTGCACTGCCAAGGGTAGAGCAGGGGACACTGCACTGCTTCTGAGCACCTGCTGTGAGGAAAAACACAGGAAGATGGTGTTTGGTTTACTGCTCTGTGTGGGAAGCACACTGCCGGTCTTGGCGTTTGATCTGCAGATGGCAAAGGGGAAGTTACATCTCCTTTGTGTGGTAGTTATATCTACAGGCATATGTCAGTAATTACAATAGTGTTGCAATGATTACTTTGTAAGGAAGAAGTTTGTGCTAAATTAAGTATTTCCTTGCCCCAGCAAGGCAATCATAGGTAAAGGTCCTATTGCTATCTCTTAATTTTATACTGTATTTCATATTCTGATTTTCAGGTCCTATTGATATGATGTTGCTTAGCATTATTGAGAGCAGTCCAGAGGAGAAAGACTTGGGGGTCTTGGTTGATGAGAAGCTCAACATGTCTTGTCAATGTGTGCTTGCAGCTCAGAAAGCCAAATGTATCCCGGGCTGAATCAAGAGCAGCATGGCCAACAGGTCGAGGGAGGTGATTCTGCCCTTCCACTCTGCCCTTGTGAGACCCCTACTAGAGTACTGTGTCCAGTTCTGGGTTCCCCAACAGAAGAGGGACATGGACCTGTTGGAATGATTCCAGAGAGGGACACAAAACAGTGCTGGAGCACCTCTCCTGTGAACACAGGCTGAGAGAGCTCAGGTTGTTCAGCCTGGAGAAGAGAAGGCCCTGCTATAAGGTAGACCTTAGAGCAGCCTTCCAGTGCCTAAAGGGGGCCCACAGGAGAGATGGAGAGGGACTTTTGACAAGGGCATGTAGTGACAAGACAAGGGGAATGGCTTTAAACTGAAAGAGGGTAGGTTTGGATTAGACGTTAGGAAGAAATGTGAGGGTGATGAGGCAGTCAAACAAGTTGCCTAGAAAAGTTATAGATGTACCATCCCTGGACCTGTTCAAGACTGAGTTGGAGCGGGCTTGGACTAACCTGGTCTAGTAGCAGGTGTTCCTGCCCAGGGTCAGGGGGAGTGGAACTGAATAATCTCTAAGGTCTCTTCCAACCCAAACCATTCTATGATTCTATGTGTGTGTTTTTTACATCTCTATCTCTGCAGCCTTCATTATGTTCTCATGCCTGTCTTGATGACCTAAACTTGTTCTTGCCTTCATTTGTCACAGTTGGATGGACAGTCCCAAACAAATACTCTTTTCAGGTGCAGGTCTCTAGGGTTATATTTGCAAACCTCCCTTCAATCACTGGCAGCAGTTATCATTTGCAAGTTGTGGACAGAACTACGTACATGTGACATGGAGAGCTGGGACACAATTGCCTTTTGAGCTTTATCAAAGAGAAGACATTGTATAATACCACATAAAGTTTGACTCCTTGTCAAAACTTTTTCTTTTCATTATTTCCTAAAGGGAATAATTGGGAATGTCTGATGTGGTTACTGTGTTTTCTTCTTTGATATGTCCACATACAAGATGGTATCCTCTCACAGAAGGACTTTAGCTTGAAGAAAGTAAATGCCCAAGCATGCTTAAATGATAGTGCATCTCTATTCATGAATCATATGACACGAGCTAAGAAAAATAGAATTGCCTAAAAGCAAGTGGTATAATAAATATGCCTTGGAAATAGTCACTTGAACAATTTCAAAACCTCCTCTTGATGGTAGATTTCAAATACTTAACAACTTCAAGAGGAAATGTAAATTTCAGTCTTTTACAGTGTGTGAGAATTTGTCTGCAGGAAACACCCTGTTGACACTCTGTGCTGGTGGCTGTAACCTCTACCAGGTACCTTGCAGGTGGTGTTGCCTCTGACCCAAAAGATGCTCTGAGGATGTGGGCAGAAGCACTCAGGCCATTTCAAAATGAGGTTCTGAAATAAGATGGAGTTTTTGAGTGTATGGAGACTTAGAGATGGACATGAGTGTTAGAAGACAAGCTGTCAGTCACTAGCTGTGATTCATAACAACAACAAATGCACTGGTAGGTTCACCTGTACATGGCTGAAACTGTTCTGGTGGTGTGAAGGCCTGTGATATCTGCCCCATACACACAAGGTTTCAGATAAGCTGAATAAGCCCGTGTTTTAGAGTGTCAAGTGTTGCTCCAGGTGAGGTGGGCTGCAGGCACAGCACAGCACAGCAGAGATGCAGGCTTCAGCCCAGGAGGCTGTGCCACCAAGTACATGAAACACAGACCCAGTCTAATAAATCCTGCCTCTCCGAAGCAGAGCATCACCCTGCCATGGCCATACTGCTTCTGAAGCTGCCATACCATTTCTGGCTACAGAATGGGAGTTGTTTGGTGCTAATGTGAGTCACTCTGCTCAGCAATGTGGAAATACCTGAGAAGCCTTGTCTTCCAAGAAGGGAGAAGTACTGACCCCTTGAAAATCAGACTCCTGTAAGGACATCTCAGATGGTGTGCTCAAATATCAAAGCATCCCTAGTATTTATTACCCTTTAGAAAGCAAGGCCATAAATTCTCATTCACATTGAAGAATTGTTTGTAACCTGCAACAAAGCTACTAGATTTTCCAGTAGACTTTGTGAGGTTGTATTCATTAATCTCATTAAACCTTGGAATCATTTGGTGGTGAGCACTGTTTAAATTCAGGTGTTTGTTGTATTCTTTCTAATTGTTCTTTACCCTGTCTACTGGGTAAGTCTTTGTCTCTTAGCTTAGCAATTGCTATTTTTAAGTGATTGTCATGTATTCATATATTTAACAATGCCATTTTCCCAGGTATTGCCCAAGTTTCTTCTGAGAGATCTAACACCTAATGAATCACTGACATCACTTTTTTTTTCCCAGTAGGAAATGGCAAAAGTTTAAGACTGTGTCTACGTAACACCAAATAATACTGGGCTTTTTTAGTGTAATATCTGTAGCAATGCTGCACACTGCCCAGGCATGTGCCCAAATGTTAGATGGGGCCTGGGATATAAAGTGTCTTAGTGGCCTGGCATGGCGTAGAGTTGCATCACTGGTGATCCCCAAAAGTGCCGTTTCTGAGCTGAGTCAGCTAAGGCACTAGAAAAGATGGGGATCAATCCCAGACCCTGCCTCCAGGAGCGTGTTTCAGCAATACATCCCTTTCCTGAGATGACTGCCATGGTTTCCCAGGCACTCAACCAGCCCCTCCACCCCACCCCATATCCTTTTTCTAGCCCTCTAGCGCTCAGATTCCTTCTGGCAATTTAACACAGTTTCCAACATGTTATGTGAAGTTCGTATTTGTCACCTTTTAACCCCTAGATGTGTGTTTTTCTTTTGATCCATGTTTTCCAGCATATCTAAGAGCAGACTATGCCTAAAAGAGTAAAGGCATTCCTTTTGAAGCCATGTATTCATTTTGTTCAATTAATATTGTATAGAGAGCGTGCTGGTGGATTATGTATTTTGTACATTACTGGAAACCAAAATTACTGTGTGCTGGAGATAAAGTTAGCGTTTGAGTTTCTTTTTCCCCTTTAAAATAAAAATAGCAGAATCTGCCTTTAATTGACCACCTCAGTCATCACAGAGGCTTCCTGTGTGCAGAGACTTTGCTTTTAATATCTGTTTTCCCTTGACTTTAAAGAGTAGTCTTTATTTGCAAGTTTATTATAGAAGCGTTCAAATTAGAGGTGGGCTGAAACCGCAAAGTTTATGTCTGGATCTGGATGCAACTTTCTAAGAGTTTCAAGGTCCAGGTTTTTGATTGTCCTGACCAGAGATTACAGAGGTGTCTATAAAATTCGTTTTCAGAGCCACATCTGCTGGGTGTGGAAACACAACGCTTTGGTTCAAGCTCTTTTCCCTAGTGTATTTCGTAAAGCAGATTTATGTAGTGCAGAATTAGTGGTCTGACAGAAATGGAAGCTTCCCGTACTATTTTTTTCAGATGAAGAAATAAATGTAAACAGTATTTGCCCAGACACGTAACAATATGAACAAATGTCATTCAACACAAGATGTTCACAATCTCCTTTAGCATGTTGAAGCTCTTCTCAGCAGGGTCTCATGATATAATTCACACTTTCTATCACAGGGCTGGGAGAAGGTTCTGCTCTGCTTCACCCGGATAGCAGGTCCCACCCTCGGTCCTTGGAGAAGAGTGCATGGAGGGCTTTCAAGGAGTCACAGTGTCATCATATGCTGAAACACCTTCACAATGGAGCCCGGATCACTGTGCAGATGCCTCCCAATATTGAGGGCCACTGGGTCTCTACTGGGTAAGCAAAGATAAAACAAGATGCTGGAGATGGGGAAGAGGGTGAAGAAGAAGAGGGGGAGGGGTGGATGTTCCCACTTTAAGCAGCAGGGGAAGTATTTTCTTTAATATGGTGATGTTCTAAATTCCAGATGCTCTCTATATGTTCATACATAAAAGGAGAAGGAGCAGCATTATGTACATTAGAATAGCATGCTATAAAGCTGTCTTGATGAATCATTTTATAGTCTGGATTTTAAACAGCATGCTGTGAAATATCTTTAAATCTCTCTTTGAATAGGAAGGAGCCTAGCAACTTGCCAAAGTGGATGCTTATTCAAACATAAGATTGAACTATATTTGTCTGCATGCATTAGATACATTGAATGGGTACTTGTTTTCAGAGCATGTGTCTAGCACAGTTTTATTAGCAAAAGAAATTGAGAAGCTGTATTTCACTAGTTCTGTAACTCTTTCTACATGATGACTTGTAATTCACAGAACTATTTGCTTTCTGTGTCTCAGCAGGTAATATTCACATGCTCATTTGAAGTACAGTAGGAAAGACTGGGGTTTTTGAACAGAAAGGAGTGTATTTCAGGATGAGAGGAAATGGTCTCAAGTTGCACCAGGGAAGGTTTAGATTAGATTTTAAGAAAAATTCTTCACTGTAAAGGTAGTCAGGCATTGGAATAGGCTGCTCAGGGAAGTGGTGGAGTCACCATCTATGGAAGTGTTCCAAAGACATGTGGATGTGGCAATTTGGGCAGGGTTTAGGGGTGAACATCGTGGTGCTGTGTTAATGGTTAGACTCAGTGGTCTTCGAGATCTTTTCCAGCCTTAATGATTCTACAATTCTATTATGTTAAACAATGTAGAGGTGACAAGGGAAGTAAGTTTGAAGGCACAAAAGGGCTTTCTACAGGAAGTGAAGTTTAACTGCCGTTTGTACCTTCAGGAAAAAAAAAAAAAAAGAGGAAAACCCCCACAAAACCTGAATATTGCATGATCCAAATTCAAGCCAAGTAGAATTTTTGCTTTAGCAGTCAGAAGTTTGCATTAACTGCCACTCCGGTTGAATGTGTGAGTGGGAAAGCTGAGGACATGATCCTGCGTGTCCTCAACAGACCAGAGCTCATGGAATGCCACTGAAACACTTCCACAGCAGCTTATAAGCCAGTTAGTTCCTTGTGCTGTTCCATAGACATACAGCATTTCAGTTTCTGATGTTATCAGTCATTCTGCTAAATCTACCATGCAAAAGAAAGCAACAGATGTTTGATATACTGCTACTTTTTTCAAAGTATTGAGTCTCGTAGTGGTCCCTAAACAAAAAGAAAAAGCCAAACATGATTCAAGATATTTAAACCTACAAGATAAAGCATTTTGGTATGATAACCATGAAGTAGTGCATTCATAACA
The DNA here is from genome assembly GCA_035583235.1 of Hafferia zeledoni. Taxonomy (NCBI): domain Eukaryota; kingdom Metazoa; phylum Chordata; class Aves; order Passeriformes; family Thamnophilidae; genus Hafferia; species Hafferia zeledoni. Next base: position 99,290,021 of record JAWWEV010000083.1, read on the forward strand.
GCAGAGGGAATTGTTGGTTAGTTGGCAGGCCACAGATACCTAGTTCCTATTTACTCCTATTTGTGCCAAAGGGACTTCAGCACCCAGATGTCTCTGGGTACGGGTCTTGTTGCCTCTAGTGTACATGATGTGCCACCTTGCTAAAATTTTGTTTCCACACTTTTCTTTCTTCCCACAGCTGTGAAGTTAGAGCAGGCCCAGAGTTCATCACAAGATCTTACAGGTTCTACCACAATAATACCTTCAAGGCCTATCAGTTCTATTACGGTGGCAATCGGTGCACAAACCCCATTTACACGTTAGTTATACGTGGCAAGATACGCCTCCGACAAGCGTCCTGGATCATCCGAGGGGGCACCGAGGCTGACTATCAGCTACGCAACGTACAGATCATATGCCACAATGAAGCAGTAGCCAAAAAATTAAGTGATTTGGTGAACCATACGTGTCCTGGATTTATCCCAGAAGATAGTCCCTGGGAGCAGGATGTGAGCTATGATTTGCTGAGAGAAGAGAATGGCTGTGAATGCACCAAAGCTCTGAATTTTGCCATGCACGAACTCCAGCTGATCCGTGTGGAGAAGCAGTACCTGCACCACAATTTAGACCACCTTGTGGAGGAGTTGTTCCTCGGAGATATTCATACTGATGCTGCTCAGAGGAGGTACTATCGGCCCTCTAGCTACCAACCTCCCCTTCAAAATGCCAAGGTACGTCTGTGTTTGTGTGTGTGTGTGTGTGTGTGTGTGTGTGTGTGTGTGTGTATGCCCACTTTTTGAGATACTGGTGTTGAAGCCCAAGTTACTCAGTTCTTCTGAGTAAGTGCACTAGTGTAACCTAAAATGTAGCTGTGCTTCTAATACAACCCATCCGTTGCAGCCTTACAGAAGATGTAGCCAATTAACAGATCACAGAATTTAACTTTGTGAGAAAAGTAACTTTGCTGTGGTTTATGTGACTGCATAAAATAAGAAAAAAGTAGTCTGATGAACTAAGGCAAATAAAGGCCACTGAAGATGGAACCACAAACTTGTAGGCAGAGGTGGGAATGGTTGTCCAGGACCATGGCTGTAGGCTAGCAGCTGAGAAGGTTTTGTGTAGAACTGAGAAAGAAGAGGAACAGGTATCAGTGGCTGGTTACGTAGCTGCAGGGGTGCTAGGGAGAGAGGAAATTGAATTGTATCAGTGTGTGAAAGTTGAGTGATCCATAACCTGAAGAGAAGAGGAAATTGGAAGGCAGACACATGGAAGGAGCAGTGTGAAGAGAAAAAATCTGATGAGCTGTGCAGGTCATGGATCCAGATGTAAACACATGCATCAATGAAATGAAAAACAGGTGCATTTTGAATGGGCCTCTAATTCCATTTGATAATTGAGTTTTCAAAGGGGCCTCAAAATGCCGTCAGCTTCACTGGGAAGGGCTCAACCCATAGTAGGCGAAATAAAATCTCCAACAGGAAGAGTAGACACTGATGGACTGTAGCAGGAAGGCTGTCTATAGATCTTTCTAGGTGACGTTTCAAAGACAGGCAGCAACTGGGACCATATTGCCAGGTACCACTGCTACCAGTGTGTTCCAGTTGGGTGCTGCCATAGCATCACTTCAGCTAATGGATTACCATCATTTGTAATCATCTAGTCACAAGCAGTTCAAAAATCAGCTACAACTTAGCAGCAGATGAACCACAGCACAATCCTCATCAAAATTTTGCTTTTCTTTAGTTAATTTAAACAAACACATCAACTTTCACTTTACTTATTTGGGAGTGAGGGTTCTTTGCTCAATCACTTCCTTGCAGGTATCTGCTGATAGAAATTATCAGACACCAGCTATATTGTATGTGCTCCAGAAAAGATTGTACATCTTTTTCTGACCACATGAAACAGAGACAAAATCTTGATTTAATTCACTATAGCTGAGTACTTTTTCTGGTCTAATCTTCTTGTCTTATTATGGGCTGATAGATAACATATTAGACACCTACACTTCCACCTTATAGTAATTTTATTACAGTCAGAATAGTCAGATGTACTCAGCCAGCTTTATAAAATTAAAATTGTTATCCAAGTCTTCTGTAATTTCAGGACACATTGGTAATGATTTTCCTGCCTATGTGTTCTGCTACTGTAGCATCCCTATTTCCTTCTAAAATATAGCACCTCTAAAATAGAATGCTCAGATTTAAGGGATCAAATCTTGCATAAGAAGTCTGTTTCTTGAAACAGTTTAGCTAAATAAACAATGAGAGCACTGATACTGTCACTTAAGTTCTCAAAGCCCAGTAGTTCAGGCATGATCCAATCCATTCTCACACAAGTGGGTGATGTTCTAAGTGGAAGACAAGAGCAGGCTCAGCCTTCCTGCCTGAGTCCCTCTGCGCTCTGTTACCCAGCAGCCCGATGTGTCCAGATGGTACCATGCACTGCAGTTGGGAGAGCCTGCAGCGTGGATCGCAGGGGAGGCTTCCACATCATATATTTACAAGAACTGGGGGAGAGGAAGAGTGATTTTTGGTAGCCAGGTCTTGGCAAAGACTTAGTCATTGAGGCTGGATTTATGACACTGGCAGCCCATTCATAACAGTACCACTGGAGACAGAAAGCACAGAGCTTAGCTTGGAGTACACCAAAATAGGTATAGATTCCAGCTCTCCATGGTGTAGCTGCTGTAGTGTAATAAATGGGGGCCCCAGGTCCTGACTTGCAAGCTGCTGCTCAACTCCCATTTTGGCCAGTGAGGTCTTCTGACAAGTTATGTTACTTCTGTTTCTTCTCCAGCCATTGGTCTGCTTGGTTCCCACAATGTATGTAAAGCATATATATATACCAGTCTCAGCTGGAGTCTTCAATGGCAAAAGACATGTAGGTTTAACACAAGCTTTAAGTGTGAAACAGTGCCACTTCTTTTTATGTGTTCTGGGAGGTTCCTCCTGCTCAGATTTAACATGAGATATCTTTTGTCTCAAGAGAAGCTGAGCCTGCTGATACCAGGCTTTCAGCATGATATAAACAGCAGTACCCCTGAAAAATGATCCTTTGCCTCAGCTGCCATCAAAGATTCCTGGGTGTTGCTTTGTACCTAACCATGAAGTTCTCTATACCATCAGGTTCTCAACCCAACCGTCTGACCTAGGGTTTACCAAGTGTAGGAAGAACAGTAACACAAATGCCTTTTTTTCTTTTAGGCAAACATACCATTGAAAGGTTATAGCCCTTCTTTTTTGAACTCTTTTCCTTTTCTAATTGTTGCTCCACTGGGACCCAGCTGAAAATGAGTTTAAATGCTTAGTTGAGTTTAAAACTACAAGTCACAGACTCCTCTGGAAACTGGACACCATGAATAAATAGAAACATTAAATCAACTTGTTTTTTTAAGGTTTCCACAGTCATACCAAGAGGTTGGGAAGGCCAGGAAATTGCTTCTGAAGTGAATCAGGTGTATTGTGTGGAATCTTTCATTTTAGGCTTTTTTCATTTCCTTTTTATTTATTTATATTTCAGACTTACAAAGGCCTGCCTAAAATAAGTTAAGAGGATTCACATTTTGAGTTAAATTTATAGTTAAGCCTCTATATAGAATAAAGTTCCACCCAGCTCAAGAGTTTACACAGCCTGTAAGTTGGATGTGGTAGCCACATTCATTACTTGTGTGGTTGAAATGAATGGTAATTAAAAGCAAATGATTGCTGGATATGTTAGGAATGCCAAAGTCACATGATCAGGACTTTAAAAAAATGGATTGGACCTTATCCAAATTCCTGCAGCGATTTCACCACAGGATGGTAAATTAAAAGGGCTGTCCAAAAACCAGACATCTTTATGCTGAGCTACAAATCAGAATAAATTCACAGATTACCGTATCTCAAGTGTTCATGTAAAATCAGGGAGCTTTTAAAAACATATAATATGTCATCTCTTAAGGCTTTACAAATTCTCTTAGATAAGAGCATACCTTAAACAAATTCCTCCTGTAAAATACGTGGAAGTTCCTGAGTGCAGATGATGAATAGATCACTATATAGATTTATCTTAGCCATTTCCTAACCTGGCTCAAGCTATCAGTTAGGACTGGTTGATGAACAGAGATGAGCATCTTTGATGTCTCTTGGCATTGCAAGTATATCAAGTGATTCAAGCTATTGCACATGAAGCTTCTTCAGCCAGCATGAGAGAGCGCGTGGGTGGAAAGGGCAGGATAGGGAGCTGCTTGGCCGCTATTGCACATCTACACCATCTACACAAAACATTCCCAGTTAGGATGGCACCAAGGAGGCTGGATGATTGGTTGTAAAGTCGCAAATGTATACAGGGTCTTGTAGCATGAAGGAAGACTTGAACGCAGTATTTGTGTGCAGTGCAGGACAGAAGATATTTTCAAAGATATCTGCTCCAAACTACAGAAAATGTGTACAAGAGCAGTACTGAGAGACTTATTTCACATGTAAGTGCCTCAGCAATATTGCTTTGTAAACAAAGAACTCCTTGTGCTGTTTTATCATCTGACAGAGTAACGGGACAGATCAAAGCAGGACTAGTAAGACCGGTCATTCTAGTTAGATCATGATTTAAGAATAAGGCTGGCGTGATCTGGAACATCACAAGAAGCCTAAAAAGCACTAGGATAACATTCGCTCTTTGTCATGCTCGAACATTTGCTGGCCGCTCCTTCAGTAAGACATTTTCCCTTGAAAATGCAATTCCAGTGAATCAGTTCTCTATTACAAGTTTATTAACCTCTGGAAGTTGACTTACAGCAGCACCTGGCATTTGCAGCTAATACAGATTGAATATATGGAGACTGGTGTTTGGGCTTTCCTTTAGCCAGGTGGTGAAAGAACAAAGTGCACAAAGTTTTCTGTGCTTTTCAGAATCTGAGTCCTCATCTCTTTGAAATGTAGTGACTTCATCTATAGGAGAATGCAATGTACTTGAAGAGCTCCCAGGGAAATGCAATCATAAATTAATAAATGGATGTTATATATGTGAAGTGCCTCAGAGAAATATGCAAAGCATTATCTCAACCAAAAAGTATAATTTTGGGAGACAAAACTCTTTTGTTTGCCTGAGTAGTGCCACTAGACTTCTAGATTAATTCAACGCTTTAAGGTTTCCTTCTGTTCATTATTACTTGAAAAAGGCTCATGGTTAGGGAAATTATGAGGGGAAGCAAAGAAAGAATATTCAGAAGAATGTTCAAATAGGTTAATGCCAGGTTTATGAACAATTACAGTATGTGTTGTGCCCTACAGAGATGAGAAAAGCAAACAGCTTCTAGCTGAGGTTGGTCCTTGTTGTGCTCGGCAGTGCTGTCGGTGTGGCCCTGCTCCTTTGAAGGTGTCACATCTGCACTTACCACTGTCTGTTCTGCAGCTCCAGTAAAATCCTGCCCCAACACAAATGCAGTACCACAGATCAAAATGAACTACTCAGTCTAAAAAAATAAACCACAGTTCTTGAGATCAATTCAACATATGTATCTAAACTACTGGCACCTTCCTTACGTTTGGCATCTAAGCTTCATCTTTTGTAAGAGGGGAGGGAGGACTCATTGGTAATATTGCTGCATGGTTCAGAGGGCATTGCTTTTTAAAGGTGTAATAAACATATAAGGCAGCTTTATTTGGCAATACTTTGTTCTTGAAGATGGACATTTAAGCTGTCCCTTCAGGTTTTCCAGGAAATATTTTTTTGTTAATACTTCATAAAACATTCATGTCGCCATAATTTAGTATCATTGTAATAGGATAGATGACATGCAAGCACATTCAGCTGAGAATTCTGGTTTTCTCTTTGTTCTTGTCTTTTGTCCAGGCTAAAGTAGTTTATACCAGAAAAGAACAACCAGAAGACTTGCATTTCATGTTGGTCGTGTTTATTTCAGTTTTATGCAGGGTTGTGCAACAGAATCAACATCATAGATCAGACAGTTGTGTAATGGCTTCTTTCACTATCTTTCCCTTCAGGAGAGCAGTTAATAAAAACCATTCCCCAGTATCTTAGAATATATGGTATACACATGCAGATAAATATGAGGATATCTCCACCCTCCTTCCTGCTTGCAGCATCTCTGTTCCACTCTAAAAGAAATCCCCATCTGACAATCCTGCAAAGGAGTTACCACTCTCTCTGGCATTTTACTTGCTTCAAGATTTTTAATTAAAGTTTTAAATCTTTGTTGTTCTTCATTCCGCTTGGCAGGCTGATTTATAACTGTGTCAGCCGTACTTGTCAACTCCCCAGAGCCGGCCTAATGCACATGAGTCAAGTCAGTTTCATATGAGGTCACAGAAAGCCTGCAGGTTATCACTTTTGTAGTGGAGAGAGTTTGTGGATGTCTGTTAAAGCGTTGTCTTGGTCTGCAGTTATCTGGAGTGCTGGTGAAGCGAGCTTGATATTATACATAAAGGCCTTCCTGTGTGCTTGACTCCTTGGAACTGTGAAGCAAAGCCATCCAACTTCTTTTGTTGAGCTGGAAGCACTTCCTCAGGCTGACATTCTCCTGAGAGTTTCCATTTTTATTCATCCTGATGCTAAAACCTGGTACCCGATTTTCTCAGGTGGTGAGGTTTAAAGCATCCCTACCAGGCATGCCTCATTCCTGTCCCATCTAGCCCTGTCTGTGACACATGGGATTCAGGTGGGTGTGCAAGGTCATTGCAAAGTAGGGCTTTTCTCTACCCTCTTCTTCACTACTTCCCTTCATGGTAATATGTGCCTTCACATGGCAGGGGTTTCCTACCCCAGCTTTTGTGACAGGTGGACCCCAGAAAATCCCAGGCCACCAGTTAGATCTCTGCTGCACACACAGCTCAAGCCTGAACCTGTGCTTGAGGGAATCTAGTGCCTGGTCCCTCACCTCACATGTCCCTGCTACAAGGATACACTGGGTGCAACATGCCATAGCTGGTCACATGCTATGTGGCATAGCCAATGTCAGACAACGTGGCCACTCTGAAAGGGAAGCCCCTGATGCAAGAGCAACCTGATCCTGTGAACAGTCAGAGCCTGGGTTTCCTCATGTGGGCTCCACAGCTTGGTGGAGCATCTTCCTCAGTGATGGGAGGGTGCAGAAGGGAGCTGGGATGAGTCCTGGGGCTTTTGCTAGCCCTTGCTTCTCACCACACTGTATAGGTACAACCTGTCCTCCTTTTCCAGCCATGAATCAGACCTGCTTCTGGGTTTTGGCTCCACACTGCCATTGCTGGGGGCAAGAGGCAAGCAAGGAGTCCAGTGTTGGCCCAGAGGATGGCAAAGAGCATGTGCTTTCCATCTTACTGAGGCAGAGCTGATACCCAATCTCTTAACCTGGTTATGGAATGGAAATGTCCCCTGTGCAGTAGCTCAAGATAAAAGAGTAGAGACAATTTCTTGAATTATTTTGGGAATCTGCTGTGTAATTTCATGCAGGTGTAAAGACTTTGCAGGTGTAAAACAAACTGCTACTGAGAAAACAAACTAGATTCAGCAGTTCACAGAATTGCTTTCTGCTTTTTTTAGCCCTGGTCAACTCTGAGCAGCAGTAGTCCTATGTCTGCCCCAATATCCTGTCTTCTGTAACAGCAGCTGCCATATTTTTGGATGGTTTAGGACCTTCCTACACATTGCTGCCTTCTATGATTTTGTCTTCTCACTGTGTCTGGTCTGGTACAATACCAACTATTTACAAATGGAAAAGATGACAAAGAGAGCCTGACAGAATATGCTCAAAATTCTCCATTAAAAATGAAAAAAAAAAAAAAAATTTGAATACCAGAAACCAAAGTGGTACTTTATATCTCTTTTCTTCCAAACTGGGTATACTTTATCAGATATTTACCCATGTCCTTTTTAAAATAACAATCTAATTTAAAATACTGTGTTAATTTTTTGGTCTGTTCTGCTTTGAATGTACTGCATCTCTCAGACTCCAAGTAGTCTAAACAATGAATCTTCCCTTAAAAAACAGTAAGTTATAGTTGAGATAATGTTAATTTCTCATTATGTATATAGGCAAATACCAGAATAGTCACCTATTGTACTGGAGAAAGGTTGAGTTACAATTGGAGCTGTTTCAGACAAATAGTGGTTTAAAATTTTTGCACTGAAATACAGACACATTTTCAAGATAAAAAGGATAACTGGATAGGCAGGGGAGAGAGCAGATATGTTTGAATGAGGTATGCAGTTGAAAAGAAAGTATTTTTTCAGCCTCCCCTTTACTGTTAGTTCTTGTTTGCTTGGTCCCTAAGCACAACTTGCAGTATATCCTGCAGGTCCTTCCCTGAAAATTAAGCATTGATTTCAGCTTCTGATTGAACTTTAAGGAAAGAGTAGATTTTCTGTAGGTTTTGAAAATGGTTTGGTCCATAGATGTCTTATTCTCTAGTAATATCATCAAAATACAAACATATTCAGAGAAAAGTTGAACACCTTCCAAAAAGATCTTTTTAGCTGTTACTCAAAGCTCATTACACCATTGCTCTGAGAGCATCCCAGTTGTATGGCAGTTTTTTTGCCTTGGTCATAAAAACCACCATGAATTTCTTAGAGGAAAATTAATCCTAGGCAGCCATAGAAATCCATAGAACTTGAGAGAAAATTAAACTATGCTGGGAGGGTTTATGTTTCTGACTATCCACAGCAACTGGGAAAAAGATCAAGGGAACCTCATCCTTGTTTGCTTTTTTTATTAGAAACCTCCCTGCTTGGCTTCCAGAGCTCTCTGGCGCTGTTACCACTTCAGCTGAGACAGCAGGAGGGAGGGATAAGAAAAAATGTTGGTGGAAATTTTCAGATCACAAGCTGTTTTCTCCCCAGCTGAGTTTCTAGCCAGAGTTTCAGGCTTGTTTCGGCATACACGGCTTAGTTCAGAAATTGGCTTTAAAGAATTACCCAGGAGGGTGAGGAATTAGGGCAGTATGGATTTGCCATTGCAGAGCTGCAAGGAGGCACCCTTCATGAGAAGGGATCTTCCAGCCATTTCAGGGGCCAGTTCTCAGCCAGACCCCACTATTAAAAATATTGCATTGTACACCTAAGATAATCAAAACATAGAACAGATGTTCATCCTGTCCAGTGCTCATTTTATTGCTTTTTAGTTTATGTCATGCCCAAATGAGCTTTTTATTAGAGAGTACTTAATCGTGTTTGGACTCGAATGTCCTCTGTCTCTGTTCCCTATTTTCTTTGAACGTCTGTTTTTAGAAAATAATCTTTCCCTGAGACACGTGGAAAGGGAGTGATTTGCAAAGCCTCAGCTAATGTAATTAGGAGCCAAGAGCAGCTGACCTGAAAAAGCAGGAGGGAACTCTGCAGTCAAATGTTAAACATAAATTACTCCAAAATTAAGTTGAATTGCCTCATAACAAAACTAGATCTTTCCCTTGTCCATTTCACAGGCAAAATATCATGCTGAGAGAGTTTACACATGGCATATTCTTCTACTAAGAAGTTTATAACTTTGTGAAAGATAGTATCACAGTGGAAAAAAAAGGGGGTTTTGGGCTTAGATTCAAGTGCTGGTCTCAGTGTAAGAGGTGCCTGAGCCAGACAATGTCTCACTGCTGGGAAAGGATACTTAGACTTCCTCACCACCCCAACCTCTCCCAGTCCCACTCATGGTTTGATTCAAAAAATGCCCATTCACCTCTGCCCCTTCATTTGGGCACACAATCGTAACTAGAACCTTCAGAGCTAATACAAAGCTTTCAGAATTAGAAAAGCTGCACGGAGTAACAGCAGTTCAGGACCGCAGAGGCCAAAGAGCCAGGTGAGATACAGACAAGTAGCAGAAAATGAACATGGATCTTCCTAGAGTTTGCCAGAGGAGTCACCTCTGCTCACAGTGTAATGCCAGCCAGTGTAGTTTGTAAGTTTTGGGAAGCTACTCCTCCTTATGCCCTAAGACATAAACCCACCCCTGATGAGGAGAAAGGGGCTGCTTGTAGTTATTAATTGTTTTCCACTGTGAAGCTCATGGACCTTCTTCTGTCCACTTCGCCACTGATCACAGCCAAAGGACTAAGCAGCTGCAGGTGTTTCCTGTCTGCATCTTCTATACCCCCAGTATGATGGAGAAGACATCAAACTATGAGCATACTCCCTGCCCAGCATCAGAGCCTTGACTCATAATACCCATGGTATTTAATGGTGTAAGGAGAGATGAAACTTAAGAATCACTGCTAGAAGAACAGCAAAAAGATCTTTTATGTTTGACAGTCCCTTCTGGTCAGAAAAAGTCAAAATAATGTTGTTGCAAACAGTATTGATTACAGATCTTCCTCTTGTCCATCCACGAGACCCGAGAAGGAAGAGAGGAATCCCACAGCCAAGGGTTGACCAAGGATGACTACAGGCTGGATTTCCATTTGGTTTTATACAGATTTTGAACAAGGGCAACAGAAATCATTGGTTTCCAGGTTAAATTGCTTTGGCTCAAAAATTGTTTTTGAAGGACAGGTTCTTGAGAAGAACATGTGAATGTAAAGCAAACAACCATCTTGCTCTACCAGGGTGTCCACTGGGAGATGATAAAAGCTTTCAACAGAGAAGGGACTGTAGCAGATATTGTCTCCTACTACTGACTGAATTTATGTTTAGCTTTATAACAGTCTTTTCCTCCCTTTCTGGCTTCACTTTATGTGAGTGAGACAACCGCAGCCATGAAGTTACTGTCATCAGTGCAGTTTATTAGCCCTTAACATGTTAGGGAGCACTGATGTCAGTCTGCCCCAGGGCAGGACAGCCACACTGGAGAAACAAGTTGATAGCCACTGGCATCTTCCACAGATCTCTGGTCTGGATCTCTGCATGTGTCCATGCAAGGGACTGGTGGGGTCTTTTAGGTGTTGATCTCCAAGAAGAAAAAGCATTATTTCTTATTATAATTCAAAAATACTTTTTTAATATAAATCTCTGCTAACTTTACCAGTTATGTTAATTACTCGATTAAATGTTCTTTGTATTTCACTCAGGTATTAATGACCCTTGCACCTGCTTGCAGAATTTAGCTGACAAAACGTGTCTTAAAATTAGTTGAAAAACTCCACAGTGGGAAAGAGCTGCACCCACTTTATTAGCATGCTGGCACACAGTTCCCAGAAGACCATGTGATTTGGGGTGGAAAGATCCTCTGCAGGTCACCAAGTCCAACCTCCTTCCTCCTCAGAGCAGGGCTGTTGGCCAGCGCTGGTTCAGATCAGCCTGAGCTATACCATTTATAGTTATTCTGCACGTGGACTATTATCTACATCCCAGGGATGTAGAACAGTGGACTTTTCATTGATTTCACTTTTGGTGAAAAGACTTTTGATGCCTGTCTGGTCTGGGGTGGGGACAAATACGACCCCGGCTGAAAACGTGTAAAAGGGATGTATTGTGGAAGTTGTATGTTGATTCTCTGAAGCTACCTATAGTCATATCATATTATTGGGCAAACTTGGCACTAATGAAGATTCTGTGAATGTCACTCCTCAAGTGAGCTGTGAGCTGAAGGCAGTGAGTGGAGAAATGTTGACTCTGTAGCAGCTCACATGGACTTCAAAGTAAGAGCAGTGAAAATGAGGAATTGTGTTATGTAGGGATCTGAGAGAGACCTCAAAAAAGATAGCTGAAAAGGAGCTCAAAGAAAAAGTATTTGTATAAATCTGTCTTCCCGGTGGCTGCATGATGAGCTTTAGCTCTTAACTCCATACATTCTGAACTGCACCTCAGGAAAACATCTCCAAGCTTGAACAAGGTGGATGTGAGTAACCCCCCCAGTGCATCCCGCACTCTCCAGGAAGGATCAAATAGTGTCCTTGAGAGATGAAGGCACAAGTTCTCTTGTGTGGTCTTTGCCCTTTACTCTGAGTATAAGCCTGCTTACAACTCAAGAGTGCTGCCCCTCTGCATGTCACCAGCTGAGTAGAAAGCCTCACTGTCCAGTCTTGAGATATAAATGAGCAGCACATCACCAACTCAACACAGGCACCAGGAAAACAGAATCATAGAATCATACCATGGTTTGGATTGGAAGAGGTCTTAAAGGTCATCTAGTTCCAACCCTCCTGCTGATGGATAGGGATACCATCCACCAAACCAAGTTGCTCAAAGCCCCATTCAAACTCGCCTTGAAACACCTCCAGGAATGGGGAGTCCATGACTTCCCTTGGCAACAATACTGCTTTTATCTTGGGAGGTGGCATTTTATTCTTCTTGAAATAATTATTTGCCATCAATAAAGTGAGCTAAAAATTTAGTATCACAATCCTCTATTGGTCCATAAAACTTAATTCAAGGTTTAACAGAGCAGAGACAAAAGCTAATGGTGCCGTCCCTTGCCATTGAAAAAATGCAAAATACAGTTTGAAAACTTAGAGGCCAAACTAAGACCAAAACCTTGTAGAAGCAGAAACAGTTAGCCTTAGGAACAACCTACAGGTCTCTGTAGTTGCAGTTTCTGATGGCAAGAAGTGAAAGCCTCATGTGAAATTCCCTCCTCTCCTGCCATGGACTTGGAACTTGCATGCCCCTTGTAAGACTCCCCTGGTGCTCATGGTTGGGGCTGGGGGTATGTGGCTGCTGCTTGGTCCTCAGCAGTGAGCCATCATGGAGGTCAGCAAGCACCACAGACACTGTTTCTGCTGGAGAGGGCCATAAAGCTTCCACTATGTCCCAGTGGTAACCAGCCATATCACACACTTTGCAAACTTGCATTAGGGCTCAGAAAAGCTGAAAAAAGTTTAAAATCACTAGTTACTGTTCTCCCAGGCTGCCATCCAAAAGAAAAAATGTCCATAGGACACCCGTGTTTATCTACAATACCCCAAGCTAAAAACTAAAAGGAAGACAGATGCAAAATAAGAGCTCAGCAAATGTCTTGATTTCTAACACAAGTGTTGCAAAGTCCCTATCATAGTAAATTACCATCTACCACCTTCTCATATGATTTGAAGGGTAAAGTCAGCCTTTTCTACACCCTATAAAAAGATGAGCTAAAATGTTAATTCCAGATAAATGCAGATGAGGAAATTAATCTCTTAAATGCTCTCCTGCCATGCAGTCGTAACATATACACAACCAAAGGTACCACTAACAAGAAATAGCAATGCATTAAAATGTGGAGCTGGTGTCACTTTAGCATGACGTGGCTGGCCTGATTCACTATCCTGTAGCAAAGATAATGTCTGATGAGGGTTTCTCTCTGCTTTGGTTCAGAACCACGACCGCACCTGCATCGCATGCAGAATCATCTACCGCTCGGATGAGCACCATCCTCCCATCTTACCCCCCAAGGCGGATCTGACCATAGGGCTGCACGGAGAGTGGGTGAGCCAGCGCTGTGAGGTGCGACCAGAGGTTCTCTTCCTTACTCGGCACTTCATCTTCCATGACAACAACAACACCTGGGAGGGTCACTACTACCACTACTCCGACCCCATCTGCAAGCACCCCACCTTCACCATCTACGCCAAGGGACGCTACAGCCGGGGAGTCCACTCGTCCAAAGTGATGGGAGGCACGGAGTTTGTGTTCAAAGGTAGAGTGACTGTCAGTACAGTGTGGGCAGAGGTGGTCAGGTAGTTATGGACCAGAGCAGAGTTTGCTCGTAGTGATTTGGTTGCTAATGATTTCATTATGGGATTTTTAGGAGTTCGTCATTTCTTGGGAAAGTTTTCAGACGTTGTGTGAATGCCCAGCCAAACTATATAGCTGCAAGGCATTTCACATCAGTGAAGCAATACTCATTTGAGGCAGAGGTCTTTAAGTACAGCATAAGAAAATAAGATTTTGCATCACTAAGTCTTGGAGTCCAGTGGTCAGACTTCAAGCATCTAAGAAAAGTGCCTGAGGTTAGATCTGTGTCCTAGGGCTCCTTCAGCAGAGAGATAAAAGCACCTTCAGAAGGCATTTGAGACCTGAAGAGGTATAAATAATTTCCTGTCAAAGACAGATGTAACAGCATGCATCTTTTCATATGCTTCCAAGGGGCCCTCAAGCACCTAATGGTGTCCCTAAAGACTGCTCTGATTAATGTCACCAGAGCCAAGACTAGACATATCTAACCAAAGCCCCCTGGGTACTTTGGAAAGCAGCACTCAGCAGTGATGCCACCCTGGTCCCTGTAGCTGAGAAACCTTCCTGTGCAAACAGCCCCATGGCACTCTGGATAGAAAGATCTCAGAGGCCTGAACCACTCACACAAACAAACAAACGAAACACAACAGCCCACCATGGCACCAGCCCCAGCAAAGCCTCTGGGAGCCTCAAGCACTCTGTAGGCTCTTTTCCTCCTTATTTCAGTTACCCTGTGAGAAGCATAAAGCTTCTTGCATGGGTCTAATTTAGGAAAACATGTAACTATAAGAAATAATTTACTCATCTGGGGTTTTTATGGGAGGTAGGAGATACCCTTGCCTGCCAGAAGTTTTGCTCTTTAGAGCTGCCTGTACAGCATGTTCCAGCTCAGCTCCTGGGGTGAAATCCAGTTTTCACTTGAATTTCTGTTTTATGCTATGCCAACTTACCTTACAGATCAAGGTCACCAATTTGGTTATAAAATTTGGAGGTTCAATTTTTATAAATTATCTTTTACACCATAAAGGACAAATAATGTGAACTTTAGAGCCATTGAGTCAAATGTCTCTTTATAAAAAACTTCAGAATAAAACTCCTAACAAATATTACTATAAAATGATTTGCAAGAGAATTTGGGATTTGGGTGTGTTGGGAGGCATGAGAACTGATTATTTGATTGTTTTCATCACCACCAATCCATGCAGATCCCCTTTTATTGATATATTCTTTTGTCAAACACACACCAGGAAAAATCCCTATTCCCCTTCTGTATGCTCATTCAGTTTGGCTTTTCCCAACTTTAATTTGGCTGGAAAATAAAAGTTAATGTGCCTTAAACTCCTTTGAAATACAGATGGGTTAGAACTGAAAAAGCTGCAGCACTTCTACATTTGATACTGCAAGCTGCAGCCAATGTTTAGATATGAGAAAAGCATTTCTCTGTAGGTCAGCAATATTTTATAATTCATTCAAAAAAGAAAATGTAATATATGATGATAGTGCAGCTGTGGTATTTTCCAAATTTCCTAATTGAAACTAATTATTTCATTAGCTTTACAGGGTAACAGATGTTAAAAAATGATGAAAAATATGTGATAAACAGCCCCACTTAGGGATTAATATAGATGGTAATAAAACATGGGTAAAGTTTTATTGTTTCCTCTTCTCCCTGTCACCTAATATAACCAACCAGGCTTTATCTGTAAAGGATTGTCTGGAACTTATGAAAGGCTCTGCTTAATCTCTGGCTGAGATACATGGCCATCAGGTTTTCTTCAACTGAGCTGGAAGTGGGGGTTGTTCTGTGCAAAAAAGCATTTTTTGCACGAAGTCAAAGACATAAAGTGGTGCAAAAAAGTTTGCTGGCCACACCTGTAATATGGAAAATTCATTTAAGAATGAACAAGAGGAGACAATTTTTCTTTAACAGGTATGCCCCAATCTGCATGTTGGCTTTGCTTTTGTTTTTGCCCCTCTGCTAATAGCTCCCCTCGACCTCTCTCACAGTGAATCACATGAAGGTCACTCCCATGGATATATCCACAGCCTCGCTGCTCAACGTCTTCAACGGGAATGAGTGTGGAGCCCAGGGATCCTGGCAAGTCGGGGTTCAGCAGGATGTCACTCACACAAATGGCTGCATCGCGCTCGGCATCCGCCTACCTCACACTGAGTACGAAATCTTCAAAATGGAGCAGGATGCCCGGGGCAGGTACTTGCTGTACAACGGCCAGAGACCGAGCGATGGGTCCAGCCCTGACCGGCCAGAGAAGAGAGCCACTTCCTACCAGACGCCTTTAATTCAATGCGCTTCGTCAGTGCCCAGATCTGAGGAGTCACCAGAGGAGAATAAAATAAGGCTGTATAGCAGCAGGGCACCAGAAAAATATCCCAGCACCCCAGCTCTTGCCCTGCTGTTTATTTGTACTGTGGCATATTGGGACATTCTCAGCTAGAGGTGAAATCAATTTATTTTTCATGACTACAAAGCCAGGATTCCACCAGACTGGGGGTTGTTTTTCTTCCAAAAGAAAGGGACATTTATTTTCTTGATGCACTTGAATGCCTGAGAACTGTTGTTCTTTTCCTTACTTCCCCCTTCCTCCTTGCGTCCCAAATGGCACTCGTTTGATGTTTGTGCTTTGAACTTCATCCAGTCTGATCCCTGGCCTGACATGACTGCACAAAAGTAATTGCACTTTAGGACTGCAGACTTCTGTGGGGGGAGGGTGGGGGTCTCCTTTTATTTTTTTTTTTAACTGCTGGGATGAACATTAAGACCTTGCTTCAGTCGTTTCTGCCATCTTACCATTGTGGTGCTCTTCTCCCCACTGCCTGGGTTCTCATCAGAACTTAGCTCTGGGGAAGGGCTCGGTGTTGTGCCAGTACCGTGATAGCAGCTTCCCCCTCTGACTTCACAGCTCTGATGTAGATATGTATATAAGGAGGAAACCCACAAAGATTTATCTTGCCATTATCTCACAGCTCATAGTACAAAAGAAGAATCAGCAAATCAACAACCCTCTGTTCCAAAAGCACTAAATGGTTAATACTTCTAATTAAAAAAAAAAAAGAACAGTCCAAGTACTTTAAGCTATTTTTACAATCATTAGGTTGCAAAAATTATGAGCAGGTTAATATTTTCTCATTCAATTTTGTTAGTTATGTAATTGCTTTGAGGCCTCCCTTTGTATCTAGTGAGTAGTTACTACCAAGCCCCCTCAAAGCCAGACAGCAGCAGCATTTTTTCTCTTGGTTGCACACAGTGCAGGTAAGCTGCCAGTACAGGGCTGCAGGGGCAACTTCTGTTTTCATACTCCTGAGGCCTTACATACTCTGCATGCAGTATTTATGTCAGCCAGGTGGGCAAAATAAAGAAGCAAGTGGGATCTAATATGTTCTGCAAACCTACTTAGCTGTATATTTGTAGTGATGTGACCTCATGCAGGAACAAGGAAAAGGGTTGCAGCAGCAAGCAAAACATGCCCCCAGAGCAAGAAAGCAGCTGGAAGCTGACCTGCAGATGGAGGGACACTCAGTCTTACAGAGGGTGGGCAAGAGATGCCCAAATGCAGTCATGTCCACTTTTCTCCTTGCTGAATTGGTTTGGGAAGACATTGCTGGGAAATAGGATAGGCACAGCCCTCAGAGAGCATTCTGCAGCAAGAACCTGCCATGGAAACCCACAGGTTTCCCTCAGTGGCAAATACATCCTTTTGTGCACTCTTGTGGATCAGAGCAGACTCTGGAGGCAGTAGGGGAGACATTTAGGGCCAGCAAGGAATTGCAAGTTCATAGATGAATCATGCTCCCCTGCTTTAATGGGGTGTGAACTTAGGGCATGGCTTAACCTTGAGCATTTAGGCTGTGGCTTTTACTAATGTACACATGTTGGTTCGCCGGAGGAGCTGGAACCTCTGTAAGAAACAAGGAGTAAGGTTGTAGCATTTCTCCACAGTATCAGCAGCTTCTAGTTGCCCACTCCAGTACTGTGACAGAAAACGAGCCTTTAATGAGTTATTTTCATTATCATAGGAAAAATATATTTTGAATTAAGGTCTTGCATAGTGAGTCTTCATACTGTCTACTAGAGCAAAAGTATTCCTTGAAAACATGGATGTGAATTTCTTCAGGGCTGGAACAAAATTGGTTCACCTAGTTTTGAGATAGCAGGAGGACGGAGGGAAGGAAAGGTATCACAGACTTGCTGCCAGGTCAGATCTCATCTTCTATATTTTTTCTCAGGCAAATGAAGTCACAGAAAAATCAGAAAAGAGTCAGGAATGGAGATCATGTTAGCTCAGTAGTCACCAGAGAAAGTGTTCATCCATCCACCTGATATCAGATCCTCCTTCAGCCTGCTGGAAGGAGCTGATAGCCAACTGACCATGATGAATTGAGCTCTATGAACAACAGCTTTTCTTGATGGTTTTCTGCTCCACACAGTCAAACCTACTTGAAGAGCCAGCTCTGGATCAATTGCTCATAGAGGGGCTTCAGGAGCACAGTTTTAACTACAGGGTCAAGAAAAAGACACAATACCCCTGAAAGAGTGGCTAAGAACCAGGATGGAGTTTGGTTTTCTCTAGCGAGACTTGAGTTTTGCATTCAGCATCCAGCTGGGTTACTGAGCTATTATAGTCAAACACGTTCCTTGAATACTAGCTGCATTTCTGACTTCTGTTTGAGACCTAGCAGCATGAGTGAATACATGTTAGTTTTTATTAAACAGGGTAGGTATGATGTGATGTTCCTTAGATCACACAAGAAAAGCTTCTTCTACCACCATCAACTATTCCCACATTAGACAGTCCTATCTCTCAAAAATATCAATGGCTAGGACTGTGCAAGTGCCACACATAACTCAATCCCAGCTGACATCTGCAGATGCTTGTGATGCAGGACTGAAACAGAGACCAACGGAACTGCTCCACAGCACAATCTTCTGTATTTATCAGGGCAGTCATCTACAGCTTGTTAGTCCCATGTGGCTCCTCCGTAGATTGCCTAATGTCAGATATATTACAACAGTTTCAAGAGAAAGATCTGTCAAGTTCTTACCTCCGAAAGCACATCCACGTCTCAGCTTTTTGAACCACAGAATTGCCTCAGTTTTCCAAGGTTTAAGGTTAGACAATGTACACACCATAAAATGAGCAATTTTTTCCCCCCTGTCATTTAAAGACACTTAAAAAGCAAGTGTTTTAAAAAGGCCTTCATAATGCATTACAAGAAATCTGACTAGGAACTCCTGTAGTTTATTTGTACTTTTGACCAGAAACATAATTTTATCATATGGGGTCTTAGCATATGCAGCACAAGCTTCCCTCCATGTGTCTATATGTTTTTTTATTTTTCTATTAGCTAATACAAATCAAGTTGGACAGAGTTGTAAATCTTCAGAACATATAGTTTATGTGCCAGTCCATGCTCTCTGTGAGGCTTCTCCTTAATTACAGGCACAAAATGAGGAGCCAAAGCTTACCTGATCCTTTGGTTTCATCACACACTACATTAACAGCTCCACAGCACCATATACATTTGTGACAGAATACGTTCCATTGATTTTATTTCTCCAACCTGACCTCATGTGCTGGCAGCCCTGGCTGCTAGAGAAGTTAAGCTGCAAGTGGTTTAGCAGTGGAAGACTTACAAACAGTGATTTGTGCCTTGCTGAAATGCAGAAGCTTTAAAAACATAAAACCATTAATGCTGACATCTTCAGTAACTGCCAGTGTTTCCAAGACAGGTGAAAACTTTTCCCTCAGTAATAGCCTACTCAAGGAGCCACCTGACAGAAGAAATGGTAACCTGAATATATTGTTAGACATATTGATTTAACAGGTTCTATTCAAAAAATAGGACAAAAGGGATCAGAAAAGCCAAAACAAGTGTTCTTGCTCTGTTTCTATACCGTTTACATACTGTGCCTGCTGGCCTGGGGTAGAACGTCATTTCTATAAACAGAAGTCTCTATTTTAAGATATAATGTCTGTCTTGCTTGAGTTGGAGTGTGCTTGCCTAAAGTGCAGGATTTTAAAAGAAAAAAATCTTTTTATTTTTGTAAAGTTATAGAAGATATTTTTCTTCTCAACTATATTCCAGATTAAACTGCTGGGGAAGTTTAAGCACTTGTTAAACTATTGATTGAAATAAAAAAAGCCTAACTGAAAAATCAAGGATTTCTTTGCCTCCTCTACATGTTAGTTTCCTGTTTCTGTTGACTTTCTACCTGCAAAAAAAATTATAGGTGTCTCAGAAAGTAACAGCCAAAAACCCATCTGTTGAGTAACTTATGCAAAGAAAAGATCGTATCTTCCTACATACACAAGAAAACATTTTTTATTTCAGAATATATCTGTCACTAGAAGCTCTGAAGGTTATAGCTGTGATGATTTGGGTTTCACAGCACATTTTCAGGTTCTCTGAATAAAAATGGGGCTGGAAGTGCTCAGTGAGTAACGCTGGTGTTGGCTGGCAGGAGAGTATGGCCAGAGCAGCTGTGTCAGCACAAAGGATATGGTTCAACAGAAACCAAATATTGTTCATAAATGAGATGTAAATGAGCAGAACTGCATTATTGCTCTGCTATTGCATCCCAGTCGCTTTAAGGGCTATGGCCTGGGGGAAGGAGCACAGAGGGATTCAAAAGCACACTTTTCTTACAAAGAAAAATCTGAAATGAGCTGTGAAGGGAAAGCAAGCCACAGGACAACAAAAGCATCTTTCCACAGCGCTTTGCAGTTTCACACACAGAAAGAGATGAAATGCAGTCAGTGAGCCTTCCACTGCCACCATCAAAAGCTTTAGAGTTGACCAGTTTCTGAGTTTTCATAAGTGACTCAGGAGATCCCTGAAAGATGAGCTCTATTTTCAGGAAGCATGACCTAAATTACAAGGTACTTCAAGCACAGTAGCCACAGCCTTGAAATGGCCTCCCTTCCACACAAAGCAGTGAGTATGGATAAATTCAGGCAATTTATTGCAAGATCATACAAGCTTCTACTGGCCATAATTTACTCAGTCCTGAGACAACAGGAAAGACCAGGTAATAAAAACCAGCACCACTCATTCTGGCTCACAGAGTTTCATTAATTTTCCATAATTTTCTCTGTTCCTGCAAGTATTTTTTCCTTCTAGTCTTCTCCCCTAGTGCAGTCACTGTGGATTTTTTTCACTGCCATTTGCTAGCAGCAATAAATAATGATGAGGAACTCCACTTTTGAATCAGGCAGAGACAACTCAGCTTTGAGGAATCAAATCACAAGTATCCTCAATAGCCAATGCAGCTCTGGCCTGAGCAATTATTTATCAGGCACCTTCTGCCCATCCATCTTCTCTGTGAGTCTGTTCCGAAGTACAGGACTAGTCCATCAGAAGGGTTCTAGCTATGGTATTACTACACCCTGAGGATAGTAATTAATTCCTGCATGTTATCCAGTAATGGGAGCTGCTCATAGTCACCCTTTCAAAGCAGGCAGACACAACTTCCAACATTCTTCCCCATGAGAACCACAGTGCTCCTTGTCTGCTGCCATTTCCAAGACAGTCTTTTGGAAAATGAGAAGGAAAGCTGCACAGGGTAGAGCTGTTTTTGAATAAATAAATGCAAATCTTGGGAGAAAAAAGTTTGCACTTGAAGATGTTGTGCATTAGGTCTCCTAGACTACTCTGAATTCTGCAATTTCACACACAGGAAGAACTTTGATCCAGAGGACAGATGCTTGCTGGACAGACATTTGCATTATGAATTTCTTTAAATAAATGCCCAGCTAGTGGATCGCTTTTAGCACCAATCAAAGACCCACAAAAATAAAACGATATATGGGCATCAGCTTTATTAACTTCCCTGTATGAGACACCACCTGGGGTGTTGCTCAAGAAAGACCTGGAGCTGTTAGAGCTGGTCCAGAGGAGGGCCACAAATAGGATCAAAGGGCTGGAGCACCTCTCCTATGAGGAAAGGCTGGGAGATTTGGCACTGTTCAGCCTGGAGAAGGCTCCAGGGACACCCTATTGCAGCCTTTCAGTAGAGGCCTATAAGAATGATGGGGAAGAACCTTTTAGCAAGGACTGTTGTGGTAGGACAAGGGGTTATGATTTTAAACGATGCCTGGAAGTGTTCGAGGCCAGTTTGGATGGGCTTTGCGCAACCTGGTCTAGGGGAAGGGGTCCCTGCCCATGGCAGGGAGGTTGGAACTGGATGATCTTTAAGGTCCCTTTCAACCTCAGCCATTCCAGGATTCTCTAAGGCATTGCTGGAAACAACCGCATCTTCCGGTGAACACGACTAGTAGTTCCAACACTGCAGACAAGAGCCTGCCCCAAGCCGCCGGGCGCTCCGCCGCGCTGCGCGGGCTCTCGGGTGGCCCCGGCCCCAGCGCGGGTTCTCCGGGACAGCAGCGCGGCCCCAGCGCGGGCTCTCGGGTGGCCCCGGCCCCAGTGCGGGCTCTCGGGCAGCAGCAGCGCGGACGCGGCACAGGGTCCGTCCGGAGCGGCAGGGCCGGGGACACGGCTCCATCTGGCGGCTGGAGATGCGGAACGCCGCTCTCCTCCCAGCGTTCCCCCGCCAAAACCCAGCGGGGATGCGGTCAGGGGAGAGGGGAGGCGGCGGAGCCCAAACCCAGGCAGGACGTGAGGCTCTGACTCCTTCCTGGACAACAACGAGCAGCAGCAGAGCCCGCGGCTGGCACAAGCTCTCATGCTGCCCCTCGGGCTGGTCGTACCCATTAGCTCGGAGCACTTGACGGGGGAGAACAGTAACTGCAGAGCAAAGCAACAGGGTGACAGCACTACCTCTCACGACGGGATCATCAGAGCCTTGGCAAATGCACAAGAGACATGCAGCTCCTGGAGCAGGTCCAGCGGAGGGCTACAAAGTTGATCAAAGGACTGGAGCATCTCCCTTATGAGCAAAGCCTGTTCAACCTCAAGAAGAGACGACTTAGAGGGCACACCTCGTAAGTGTCTACAATTAACTAAAGAGGTGGTGCCAAGAGGATGGAGCTGGGCTCTTCTGGGTGGTGCCAAGCAATAGGATGAGGTAACAGGCAGAAACTGATGCACAGGAAGTTCCACCTGGATATGAGAAAGAACTTCTTTACTATGTGGGTAATTGAGCACTGAAACAGGTTGCCCAGAGAGGTTGTGGAATCTTCCTCACTGGGGATATTCAAGAACCATCTGGACACAGATCTGTGCCACGTGCTCTGGGATGACCCTGCTTGAGCAGGGAGGTTGGACCAGATGACACACTGTGGTCCCTTCCAACCTGACCCATTCTGCAATTCTGTAACTGGGCAAATTAACATAAATGTGTATGAGCAATGAAGCCAGTTTCTCTATGGAGGCCATAGGTTTAGCATACAGAAAATAAAACATCCATCTTTTAAAGAAACTTTACAAGTCTTCCCTGAGCGTCAGACTAACACTACAGTTTCATTCCACGTGATGCTCTCTCTTTAACGGAAGGGCACACCATCCATGGGAGATGTAGTGATGAAAGAAATCACAGGAATTACACTCCGAAAAAAAAGGAAGTTGCCTGTTTCAGAGCTAGGAAAAGCCAAAATGAAGTTTTCCCCCCACACCTTTCACTGAAGCCCCTCCTACATGCCCAGTGCCATTTGATCAGGGCAAAACTTGAACTTATACACTAAAGGAATCCCTTCTCTGCACTCTGTAAAGGATACAGGGGACATGATAGCATGGTCTAAGCTGTGCCAATCATTTCTGCATCTTCCACAGAAGGACACTGTTACTAAACAGCAAACCTCGCATTGCTTCAACATATTCCCACTGAGCCGTATTCCACATCTGTCCAAAAATGCATATGTAGGTGACAACTGAAAGTTGTAATGACATATATATATAGCTCATATGAAAGTACTTTATCCAGGGAATTACCAAATTTTTATTAAGGAGTATCACACGCTCACTAAAGTGTGAGCTAAGAGCTACATAAACTCTCAAATACAGTAAATATGCTAAAAAAAATACTGAATTTCGACATATACTCATTATAATTTTACATCTTACATTATCATGGTCTCATCCAGTTATAAGAGCAGGTGCTTTAGTTTCTATGATTCTAACCAGAACTAGGAGATAACGATCCATGTACAGTGACATGGAAGGGAGCATACAGGATTTAGGGACTGGGAAGAATCTTCTATAAAAGTAGCTTAAGTTCTAAAAATCTAGATTTAAATTTCTTAAATCTGAAATTGCTTCTGCATTGACTGCAGAGATCTTTGCACTTCACAAAAGCAGTAGCAATTGCTTCTGGATGTTAGAAGTTCACCTTGTGTAAGCATCCTCCTGCTTAAGCCTCCTCTTTCTCTTTGAAGGTCTCAATAACAGTTGCAGAGGCTCAGAGTCCATTTGAGAGGGGATTTGGACAAAATGGCTCCGATTTGGCAAGAAGGAAGGAAGTGTTTCTGTACCCAGTCACCTTCAAAATTAGCAATTTTAAAGTAGCTCAAAAATTGAAGGAAGAAAACCAATTAGAGGGAACTGAAGCAGTGACAAACAACATTTTGTGAAGTCCTGTAGCAACCCAGACTGCTGTAACCACCACCAGCTCATATGCTGGCACACAGGCACCCCAGACAGATTTGTGTTCACAACTCAGATATAAATACGAACATAGACACACACAACAGTGTTGCACAACCCCATTGTCAGGCCTGCCCACAGGGCACTCCATGTTTGTGTGGCTCACCCAACAAGCCACACTGTATGCATGGAGTGCCAGAGGGCTCTGGTCACATGCTGCTGTTCTCTGCTGCTCCCTCAGAGTAGAAGCCAAGGAAATCGGGATGCCCCTTCCACATGCTGCTGGTTATCTGGCTAAAAATGTTCACTTTTGATTGGCTACCTAATTTTTAAAACTCTAGTTCCCCAAATGCAACTTCTACATACAGTCAGAAGTGGACTTAGAAATCCACAATTTCTTTTAAATGACAAACAAACAAACAACAACAAAACCCAAACCAAAACTAGACCAAAACAAACACCCAACACTGGTTTACAACAAGTTTTGAGCTCAGTTACAGCTACTCTGCCCATCAGAATCCTCCCACCTGTTTGCAAGTATTGACTCCTTAGTGTTTCTGAAGCACCTGAGCAGAGCAGATAGGAGAAGTGGGAATGCATACCTGCAGTTACACTTTCTTCTAATTTTTAGCAATTTTTCACCCTGTTACTTAGCAGTTTTCTTGCATCACCCCTTTCCACCCCCTAGTAGATCAAACACCCCTCCCACCTCCACATGCTCTCATGAGGTGGTGTCACTCTGGTGGCAGCTCTTGCCCCCACTGTGCTCCCTGGTAACCCGCTCATCTCTCACCCACACTGCTGACAAGAGCTGGGCTACGCCGGCAGCTGCTGGGCTGTTTGATCTATGCCCATGCTGACAGCTTGGCAAGGATGCCAACCCTAACTGGTCCAAGAGCAGCAAGCAGGACAGGTATTTCTCCAGTTTACCATGCAGGTTTGCCCAGGATGGGAGCCTCAATTTAAATGTCTTTCATCTGAGCTCTAATTTGCTTTTAATTGGAGGTAATTGGTATCTGTGAAACATACACCTCTCTATCAAATTAGATCTCAAATTCACATGGGAGGAGCAGCACAAAGATGCTGCAATCACGTAAACCTTGTCTCTTTTAAGTCAAGTTTCTCCACAAATACGCTGACCTTCCTCTGCCATTGTAACCTGTTTCCTGTGGAGGCAGGATGAAGAGATTATTCCACCTAATCAGGAAAGCAATTTGTTCTGATTTTCTTGAAGCTGGGATGTGAAGAGGCCCAAAGGCTAAAATATTTCAAGGTATTACACAAGAAAGTGCAATCTGAAAGCACCACCACAAAACTGAAGGCTGCACTGGAAATCTGAGGTTAGACAATCCTAGGAATTAATACAATGAGAAAATCCTTCTCCTGGCATTCTGTTTACAAGGCCGACCACCATGTCTGAGGCTTTACACTCTAAAACTGGAGAGAAATTCCCATTCATGGAGAATGTTTCCAGTAAAGTCTGGAGAGAAGGCAGCACATTCAGACCTTTCTAACAGTCTAGGTGTCCTGGGGACTATAAAGTCATCACAAAGACACTTCTGAAGCAGTGCATCTGAAGCATGGCCATCTCTTACTTACTACACGCTCATTTTCTTCACTTGACACCAACTACTCCTGAGGTCTGAGACAGGTATCTCAAATTTATCATTTCAACATTTCAAACTAGACAAAGCTGATTAAAGCAATCAGGGAAAAACAGCCGCCACACACATTTCCACCTTCTAAGAATCACTCACTTCATCATCAAAGTTGTACTCTCTAGTGCTTTTGATTACAGCTCCAGAGGGCACTCTATTTCACCCAGGGTTTAAGTTTTGTTTTCTTCAGACTTTCTCCCTAAGCCTTTCCAAAACGTGTTTCTATGAACTACATAATGATTTAAAGCAATGCCTCTCAACTATTAAGAAACAGAGCAACATCTTCATAATTCAGATTCTCATTACTAATATTCCTCAGACCAGCCCTCATATCAATGCAGAAGCCTACCAGAGTCTGAAAAGCAGTAATAACAGCATTTACTAATTTTGAGTGAAAACACATCACTGGATTTAAACTTTGAGTCAGTCTACTACTGCTGGACCACCTTTGCTTGCAGGTCAAACATGTTTAGGTTTTAGAAAAAAGACGTGCTTGGCTTTTCAGAAATAGTCAGAGAATAGCCCCCTGTATCATCTCTATTTGGGCTACCAAAGCAGCAATGGAAAAACACTCTTCCACTTCCATGGGTGGAGCAATTGTGGTGGATTCACCTGGCTCACTGCCAGATGCCCTCCAAAGCTGCTCTATCACTCTCCTTGGAAAGAAAATACTATGAAAGGCTCATGGGTCAAGATAAGAGCACAGAGAGATCACTCACCAATTACCACCATAAGCAAAAGACTCTACTTGAGGAAATTAATTTATTGCCCATCAAATCACAATAGAACAATGAAAAATAACCCCAAATTTTAGAACACCTTCCCCCCACCCCTCCCTTCTTCTCAAAGTTAATTTTATTCCCAATTTCCTCTCCCTCCTCCCTCCAAACAGTGCAGGGGGACAGGGAATGAGATGTGTGATCAGTTCATCACACATTGTCTCTGACACTCCTTCCTCCTCAGGGGAAGGACTCCTCACACTCTTCCCCTGCTCCAGCATGGGATCCCTCCCATAGGAGACTGCCCTTCATGAACTTCTCCATGAGTCCTTCCCACAGGCTGCAACTGTTCACAAACTGCTCCAGTGTCGGTCCCTTCCACGGGATGCAGTCCTTCAGAAACAGACTCATTCAGTATGGATTCCCCACAGGGTCACAAGTGTTGCCAGAAAACCTTCTCCAGCATCGGCTCCTCTCCATGGATCCACAGGTCCTGCCAAGAACCTGCTCCAGCACAGGTTTCTCCCAGGGTCACAGCCTCCCTTGGGCTTCCATCTGCTCCAGTGTGGGATACTCCACAGGCTGCAAGTGGATCTCTGCTCCACCAAGAAGCTCCATGGACTGTAGGGGCACAGCTGCCTCACCACGGGCTGCAGGGCAATTTCTGCTCGTGCCTGGAGCACCTCCAGCCTCCTTCTTCACTGACCCTCCCAGTGCCTGCATAGCTGTTACTCTGACATATTCTCACTCTCCAGCTGCACCCTGCTCTTGTACAGTACCTTTTCCCCCTTCTTAACCATGTTATCCCAAAGGCATTACCACTGTTGCTGATGGGCTCAGCCTTGGCCAGCATTAGGTCTGTCTTGGAGCTGTTTGGCACTGGCTCTGTCAGACATGGGGGAAGCTTATGGCAGCTTCTCAAAGAAGCCACCCCTGTAGCCCCCTTGCTTCCAAACCCTTGCCACACAAACCCAATACAGCAATACAGACCTGCACTAGCAGGGTACCTGTACAGATTTAGGACTGTTGGCTTTCTTTTACTTGAGAAATGCAAACAGCACTGGCTCCAGTTTTTTTCAACACACTCACTTTTATGTTCCAAGACTACAAATGCGACACACCCAAATGTTTAGCATATTTTTTCCTTTTTCCCCCCTTTACAGGCATTATAATCCCAGTGAGTACATTCCACTGTTAAACACCCAACAGCCACATTTTCTGTCTGTTCAACACTCACCCTCAGGGACAGACAAGGCAATAGCCTTTAGGAAGGTGCTTGAACAGACCAGGAAAGATTTCTAAGCAACACTAAGCAGCATTTTAAAAATCTAAAAAAAAAAAAAAAAAAAAAAGACTTGGACAAGCCCAAGGAATAGAGGCTGTGTTTAAACTATTCCTTCCCAATAATTTGCCTCGACATTTGTGCCTCAGTCTCCCCATCTCTAAAGCCAGAATAACCAATGTTGGCAAGGCAAACCCATTCTGAGAACAGTCTAGACACTGACCCCTAGCAATAATCTCTCTGCACTCACCTATGCATGTGAACCTGCACCACTATTATGGAAATCTCAGTAATATTCTGAAATAATTATTTCCAGACTACGGCAGTTTCTTGTTTGGTTGGTTGCTGTTTTTTTCTTCTTACAGAACTTGAACGATGAGCAGTCTAACTTTAAAAAAAAAAAAATTAAAAACAGCAACCCACACTGCTTTTTTTCTTATAAACAAATTTAAAAGGTAACTATTTCAGCCACCTTTCAATTAATGTTTAAGTGTTTAAGCTCAGACTACTTAGCTGTAATTATAGGTGTCTCACACCTCTATGCCTGCCTGCTGCAATGCCCTTTACATTTTTTCTGAAGAGGAGGGAGATCAGCATTCCATCATTGCCAGAAACAGAGTAGCTATGGCATAAACAGGGATTCAATACGCTGCTGGCAGTGTTATGAACATTACATAAACTGGTACCAAGTTTTAAATAAAATGGTGCTGTGATGTGGTGAGAGATGTTTATACCCCTTATAGTGAAAACACAATTTGTAGGGGATGAAACAATAATTTCATCCAAAGCAGTTTCCAGGCCCAGTTCACCACACAAACACATAAACCTTGTCCTAGCAAACGAGACACAGGCTCTGACCTTACCACCAACTGGCAGTAATGACAAAGCCAGATAAAAGATATGAATCAATTGTTTTGCCTTTGCACAGGACCTCATTTCTACAGAAAGGGCAAATAAATAGAGGTGACACCAGCACTAACTCTGCTTATGGAAGTGCTGTCAGAATCAGCAATTGTTAAACATAGGTAACATGTATTCAAAAACAGCAGACCAACCTTATCATACACTTGGTTACACTTATTTGAATGCCCCTGTGAAAGACATTCAGACAGGAAATAACCTGTCTCATTTTACAGTCATTAAGTTGTCCTTCTCACAGGAGCTCAAACCCTTGTGAAAACTGACTCCTGTATTTAGCTCCCCCTCTTGTCCAACATTACAAGGTGCCACCATTCTAAGGCTGCCACAGCTCAGGATCAGCTGAGACAGCCTCGCTGGCAGAAGTGCTGAGTGCTACACACGGCTGGGCCCTCCAGGACTTGCCCCACAAAGTCGTTCCACGGGAACCGGAGTAGAAGGCAAAGCACTGAACTATTACATTCACAGCAACGTGGCTAGAAGGACAAGTTACAGCATTTCAGCCCTGCCTGCAAACTTGGAGAGCAAGGCATTTCAGTACTAAATATTTATTAGGGTTGCTCTGTAACGGCGTAGCTTTTATTTCCATCTTTTGCCACAGACTGAAGCAAGTGTTTGCTCTGCCAAGTCAGACCACACATAAATACCTAGTGACTCCAAACAAGAAAGCTCTTTGTCAAGATGATTCTTAGCAATCTGACAGACCCATCAGCATCCTCAGTGTTGCCTGGACGCAGGCAGCTGCTCTTCATTTCAACACTGAATCTTCTTCATCCAAGGCAGCTTCATGCCATTTCCCAGCCACACTTAGGAGCAGAGCAGCTACACTGCCCATGAGGCAGACCTAAATACACCTATTCACTATCAGCGCTCCACAGAATGGAGTAAGGGAGAAGTTCCAAAATAAAAAGGACACTACTACATTTTTAATAGTTTATTAACACTCCAACTTCTAATAACTTTGAAGAAGGCCTGAAAGATAAGTTTTGCTTATTGACTTTGTCTTTTTCCCTTTGGCAAAATGTCACCTTTCAACTCCTCCCTCCACCCTCCCTCCTCCCAGGAGGATAATGAAGCTCCAAGCTAGTGTTTGGTCGCTTCTTGTAAGTAAATTGTCTTCAAACATAGCAGCAGAAACATGCAAGCCTGGGCAACAGTGTTTGTCAACAGCTTTTAGAGAATGAGTAGAAATGCACAAATAACTTGTGCCTTGATACAAATAACTTTTTCTTAAATTAACTTTATATATATTTTTAAGTGGGTTCAATTTGATGCCCAGAATTACTACAGAAGCTGTATCTTCTAGTTAACTAGGCTTTCCCCTCCCCCTAAACCATACTACTCTTTTTTAAAGTGCTATATTCATAAAAACTTTAAAATAGTATTTTGATACTATATACTTGTTCTATCTTGCCCTTTCAAGAACTCAGAAAAGCAACCTGCATTTAACTGAAGTTACACATTTACCCTCACATGACCCTATGGGCATCGTTGTCTGCTCATTTCACCAGGAGCAGTGGAGAGACTGTATTTCCCTGTGCTTACATACACAAGTAAGCAGGCAGACAAAGCAAGAAGTTCTAACCACTTCAGGAACAAAGACAAACAATTTAATCCATATTACATAATTCACTGAATACAGTTGATCTCATCCAAAGTGACTCCTGAGAGCAAAATAGTTTTAGCATTACATTTTATATACAGCTATGAAGGGATTACGGGAAACCAAAACAGTCTCCTTATACCATTACTAAGTACACTGGTTACGAAACCGCTGTACACTTCCACTTTGAAGACATTATTTAAACCATGACCAAGTTTTACCACCATTTTGTTATTTATGCCAAAAGTTATTTCATTCTGATTTTATCATTATTTTAACCTTATTTCTCCCGCCCGATATCAAAAGCTGAGTCAGCTGCACTAAGCAATGACTTCTTTTTCTGCTTTAAAGTCCTTTAAGTGCTAGCACCCTTGAAAACCTCCATACACCATGCTGTAAACATTTTAAGATCTTCCACAGGGCTTTGTTTGGTTTTGATCCCTTCAATGCAGGAATGACTGCTCTGTCTGAAGCAAACTACATCCTGCACAATATTGCTTTCGTTATTTTCCACGTAATCAGTTTGGAACAGGCTATGAAAGGTTGATGTGGCAATGTTCTTTTAGAGAAAAAAAATCAGAAGAAATACACCATTCTGAACCAGCGCAACCAAAATAATCAAGACCTTAACATAGTTTTTTCCAGTCACTGGGATGGAAGGAGACTTGAATGCAGACACTGGAACAAGTAATTGGAAACATCAGTGCTTGCATGCTTAAGTGAAAAGATAAGCAGTATTAGCATTTTCTTCATCATCTTCCTTGTACATGTGCAAGATTTTGTAAAAAAAAGTTTATCACAGAACATGATGTAATTATTGTTTTCTTTTTTTAAAAAAAGCACTAGAAATCAAAGGCAACCAAGATAACGTACATAATTTCCAGAACATTTTTCTCAGCTACATAAGGTGTGCATATACCAAGGTCTAACACACTTAGCTGCACCACATCAAGTCAAGCTGTCCAAGAGCATACACAATTTTGCTTACAGGAGTATACCCCTTCCACAGTTTTTCAAGTTTACAAGTAATTCCCTGTACTGGATTATGCTTACTTAGAAGTACAGATAATATTTTGTTTCAATACTACTGTTTTTATGACATATTCAGAGATGAGGCAAGACATAAGACTAAGTGCAGGGAAGCATTTCAGACCCCAAAAATGCATTCTTTAAAACCTAGCTATACATGTTTAACACAGGTAGATCTGCCAAGAGTTGCATAAAAATGATTTTCATTTCCCAAAGGTGAGCAACTCAGGCTCACTCAGCGAGTATCAACTCTTCTGCATCATGGAATTCACTATGGGTGTCTGGATGACTCAACTTGCATTTTAGAATATCTGCTCAAACAGAATTACAAACCAAGTAAGTTAGTAGTATACGTGGTTTAAGTACGTTTAAAAAAATCAAAGAATAATGTTGACTCCTGGAAGACACCCAGAAGATCCAAAGATGGAACAGAAGGTTGATTATTATACTCCTGCACAATCCACGCTAATTGGTAATATACGGAAAGCATTCGTGTTTGGTATTTTTACCTGCTGGATATCCAAATTTTTCTGTCCCAAAACAAGTTTGATAACCATCTTCTCTGTAGCTGAAAGCAGCCAGAAAACAGTTTAAACAAATGGAATGGAAACCGGTTTTTTTTTTTTTCTTTCCCAAGCTTCAATTACAACAGTCTAAGCCAGAGACTTAAGCAAATAAACTTCAAAATAGCCATTTGTTACAAGTAGGAAATTACCATGAACAATGAACTTGTTAAGAATTCCTTCTAAAAGTACGACACACACAAACAGGCTACCCAGCAGAAAAATCTGTTAACAATTTTATTTCTTTTGTCATGTTAAATATTATGGGACAGGATTGTAAGGATGAAGAACTCTCAACAATGCCTCACAAGGAATAAGAAAGAAATTCTGCCATGGTATTAGCAAAGTAAGGTAAGGAGAAAATTTACACAGTAAGAGGCACCATTTCCCCCAGAATACCTCTTGTATTCATATTCCTGAATGAGTGGGATTAGCAATCTAATAAATCATTTGTCAAGAGGTAACAGCAACAGATAAAATTTCAAAGGATTATTAAAATAACATTTACAAGACTCTGAACAATTTCTGAATTCTTATTAAAACCACAGAAAGAAAGAACAATTCTTTATTTAAGAATTTTCATAAAGGACTGACTGTGCAACTGATACCTGCTAGCGATGACTTAATGTACAATTTTGTCCAGCAGTCGAACAGTTTGTCTTTTCAGATTGTGTTTTCTAACCGTGTGAGATCATTAAAGGCAAAGCCTGTTATGATGCTGTACACAAAAATGGCCATGCAGGCCATACTACCATGATGTGGTAGGTAAACAAACCTTTTTCTGGCCAAGAGAAAACAAACGAACAAACAAAAAAAAA
The DNA here is from genome assembly GCA_035583235.1 of Hafferia zeledoni. Lineage (NCBI taxonomy): Eukaryota > Metazoa > Chordata > Aves > Passeriformes > Thamnophilidae > Hafferia > Hafferia zeledoni. Next base: position 99,322,704 of record JAWWEV010000083.1, read on the forward strand.
AAAAAAAAAAGAAAAAAAAAGAAGCTGCAGTTTTGCATGCTTCTCTCACTCATTCTTTCTACAAGATGAATTTCCCTAGAAAGAATCCAATGAAAATGGCTGCAATTACAACAAGAAGTGAAGGAAGAGAATTAGAGCCATTATCTCTGAGGGCCAAAGCTGTGGGTGATCCAGATTTATCCGAGTGCGCTACCTTTCTGAGCCTCAAGCCTTCATCCTGAGGGGGAGGAAAAAAACACAGATGGAAAAAACTGTAAATACATCTTAACAATAGTAAAAGGCCAAATTTAAAGGTGAATATTTAAATGAAGAGAAAAAAACCTCCACACATCACACCACACCAACATCCGAAAAAAAGACATAGAAAACCATAACATTTCAAATAAGAACAGGCAATCCACTAGTCTCTTTCCACATTCTAGTTAAGAAAGACTCAGAAAATCTTGCTAGGCACAATTAAGTATCCTGCTTTTACTTACTATGTGTCAAAATTAAATAGCAGTAATTCCTTATTATCTGCTTGGTGTAAACTTCATCAGAATTACAGATGTGGAGACATCATTAGTTCACAGTTCTTTAAAAGGCTATTGTGGCCAATGAAATTGTTAGAACTGTTCCAAAAGCAAATATATAGAAAAGTCCCACAAAGCCACATATTGACAGGTTACCGAAATGACACCTTTACATAAAGGTACTGGTAAGTAGTGTTTGCTTACCTCCTCTGGCCACCAATTGTTCACTATCAGTTTGTAATACAAAATGTTACTGCTCTGGATCTCATTTACTCACTCTTAATGAATAATAATGCATTTCAAATAAAAGTTACTAATGTAGTATTTTTGATTTAGACTTAAAGTAACTAAGACCACCTTAAATAGGACAGTTGCATTTCAGAAGAAAATCATGTAGCTTTAATGTCTCATCCATGACAACCAGAAAGTCCCAATCACTGAGAAATTCAAAATACACAGTATACACAGGACAGTGTATTAAATTATATTACAGATCAATCTTGTCATTTTAACAGTTTTATCTATGTTGTAGTTTGGAATTATTATGTAAATTCTCTCCCCTGCCACTCTTAACGACCCTAGCCAACTGTTAACAAAGAG
>JAWWEV010000083.1:99323915-99349779 GCA_035583235.1 Hafferia zeledoni
GTGATTATTCGAGGAGGAGGTCCCCTCCCCCTCTTGTGAGTAAACATCTTAGTTCTTTCCCCTCAAACCAAGACAATCTACTTGATGGAATACACATTTTTTGGCCTAATTGCCAATCAGACCTTTCAATGAAGGGCAGTGAAGTGATGTCAATGTAGACACGGAAGCAGAACTTACTCTCAGGTGCCGATTTTCATCTGTCAGTTTCATGATCTCTGCTTGAAGTCTTTTGCACTCCTCCACCAGCTTCCTTGTTTCAGTATCATTAAGTGAAACACTATGTGGTTTTGGCATCGGTCCATCCTGCTTAGACGTATTCAGTACTGGGGCCGATTTGCTTGCATCTATATCATTCTACAAATATTAAGAATGACTTGAGAATTTTACTTATTAGAGAAAAATCATCCATGGCTTAAAACTAGAGCAATGAAGCTACTACTATATAGTTCAAAGAAGTTTATATTTACAGTAATCTGAACAGACACTTCTGTTATCAGTTCAATTCTGATTAGCTTAATAAAAAGCAAGAGAAGGTTGCACAGTTTACATCTCGCACTACACACTGCTGAGATACAAATTAATACTTCAGCTGCTTAACACTGACCCAAAATGTATCCAAAAGAGGGCATAAAATGCACCAAACAGTATTTGAACTTGAGAGGGACAAATAAAAGGAAGAAAGTAATCCTGCAATAGTAAGAAACAAAAAGTAAAACCAAAACAGGCCTTGACACAAACTCCTATGAATTACAGATGGCACAAATGTTTTGCACTTGCAGCACCTTTTAGTGAAGGAAAATAAAGTATTGCACAAACACAGAATTTAAATCTCAAAGCACCTGATACATATTAGTAACTTTGAATAATACTGAAAAGTCACATAAAAGCTGTGAAATGGCAAAAAATAAAATTTAGTTCCCACAGCTCTGCTCAAAATCACAGAATCATAAAATGGTTTGGATTAGAAGGGACCTTAACGCTCATCTCGTTCCAACCCTTCTTCCATGGGCAGGGACACCTTCCACCAGGTCAGGTTGCTCAAAGCCCTATCCAAGATGGCACTGAGCACTTCCAGGCATGGGGCAACCACAGCTTCTCTGGGCAACCTGTTCCAGAGCTTCACTACCTTCGGAGTAAAGAATTTCCTCCACACACGTAACCCTAATCTCTCCTCTTCTAATTTAAAACTGTTCCCCCTCTTGTTCTATCACTACCTGCCTGTGTTAAAAGTCACTCTCCTTCTTTTATATAATCCCCCTTTAAGTACTGGAAGGTTGCAATGAGGTCTCCCTGGAGCCTTCTCTTTCCCCCACTGAACAACCCCAGCTCTCTCATCCCGACTTCCTAGGAGGGCTCCAACCCTCTGATCATCTTCATGGCCCTCCTCTGCTCCCTCTATAACAGGCTCACATCTTTACTGTGCTGACGACCCCAGAGCTGGACTCAGGACTTCAGGTGGGGCCTCACAAGGGCAGAGTAGAGGGGGAGAATCACCTCCCTCAACCTGCTGTCCACATTTTTTCCGATGAAGCCCAGGATGCTGTTGGCTTTCTGGGCTGCAAGTACACACTGTGTAGACTCATGTCCAGCTTTTCATCCACAAGTAACCCCAAGACAAGGGAAGCCTGACTGACAGGGAAGACTGAGGCAAAGAACTCAATGAGTACCTCAGCCTTTTCCCTATTTGTTGTCACCAGTTCTCCCTTCTTGTTTATCAGGGGGGATTCACTCTCCTTGACCTTTCTTTTCTGACATAAATCATAAGAACCCCTTCTTGTTATTCTTCATATCCCTTGCTAAGCCCCATTCCATCTGTGCCTTAGTTTTCTTGATACCATCCCTACATATCCAAACCATATTCCCGTACTCCCTAAGTCTCATGTCCTTGCTTCCATTGGCTGTGCATTGCTTTCTTACTCCTCAATATGAGGAGCAGATCCTTGCCCAGCCATGCCAGTTTCCAGCCTGCCTTCCTTGATTTCTTACACATCAGGACGGAGAGCTCTTATACACTAAGAAAAGTGGCCTTAAAGGGGCTTAAAGCCCCTTAGGAGTGGCCTTAAAGAGTTGACTTAAAGAGTCAGTTCCTCTGTCCCTAAGAACAGTTTCACAAAGGATCCTATTTACTAATTCCTGAAACAGCTACAAGTTTGATCTTCTAAAATTCAGGGTCCTGACTTTGCTCTTTCCCAGGTCTGTGTTCCTTGAGATCGTGAACTCAGCCAGGGCATGGCCACTACAGCCCAGGCTGCCTCCAGTCTTAACCTCTTTAATGAGATCATCCACACTGGTAAGCAACAGGTCCAGCACTGCTTCTCCCCTGGTTTATTTGTCCAGTACCTGGGCCAGGACAGGGAGCTGTCCTCAGCACACTCCAGCAACCTCCTGGATTACTTAAGCAGGCTGTATTGATTAGACACTGGAATAAATATCCCAGGGAAGTGGCGGAGTGACCATATCTGGAAGTGTTTAAGAGGCAAACATGTGAAGGTATCACATTAAAGAAAGTACAAAAGGAGGCAGTTTTGTAGGTACCTACCTAAAAAAGAGGTAGCTCACTACATTTCTCTCACTACATTATACATTTTGGAAGATTATAAACAGAAAGACAACTAAGTGCCTTGATCATAAATGCTCAACCTTTACAGTTTTAGCGCTTAACATACACTTAGGAAGCTCACATCTGAAGAAAAGGATAAAAGACTGCATCTCATAAATCTTGTAAATTATCCTTTACCAAAACCAAAACAAACAAGTAAAAAAACCAAAACAAAACAAAAAACCCAACAACAACAACCAGAAAAAAAAATCAGAACAAAAAAAGCGATGCCTACACCCACACCTCTCAAAAACAACTATACTGAGATTGCATCTGAAAAGAACCTTACAGCTCAAAAATTATCTTAAAATGGACTACGGGCCAGCTAGTAGCCTTCACTGAGACCCTCTATGCACGTAGATAATGAGGTGGTTTTTACATGCATGGATTCATGCTACATTCCCCTAACATGCTTTACAACCATAAAAACCAGACAGTACTGAAAAAAACATCAAAGCCATAAAGACAGTAAGGTTGCTCAACAAAAATCCTACTTTATCATTCTTATTCATGATATTAAAAGCAGCACCAAAAAAACCCACCATTCCCTCCTCCCCAAGAAAAGGATATACACTACCAGAATTCCATAAATCAGAATTTCAAGTATGAAGGTAAAAAAACATGTTAAGGCTTAAGAATTTAGTCATATTCTGCAAAATTTCTAGGCAACTGACAATTAACTGTTATTCCAAATATCAGGCAACACAAAACATACACGTTCAGCCTATATACAATTAAACTGCCATCTCCTATACAACCAGAACAGATTTTGTCTGAAGGCAAGAGCATGAAAGAGATGATCAGATTTTAATTTTGCCTAATTATTTGTCTTCACCACTGTCTTATAAAAATGCACTTAGGATTCCCAAACCATGCATTAATTCCTAATCAGTACTTCCTTCTCTAATTCAAATGAATTAGAAATAGCATTTCGAAAATTGAAAAGCATTTAATACTTTGAAAAGAAAACAATGCAATTCACTTTTCACAGTAATGCAGCATTGAAGAGTCTCTTTTTTTTTTGTCTGATAGCAATGAAATGCTAAAGTAAATAAATAATAAAAATAACAAAAGGGTAATAATTTCTGGCACTGGTCTTCCTTGCTGGAGTTTTTTTAAGAAGTGGTTGGACAGAGAGCTCCCTTTCAGACAGAAGGTTGGACCAGATGGTATTTTTCAAGGTCTCTTTAAACCTGGGCTGCTCTGTGATTCTATGGATCCTTAAGAAATCATATACTGAACACCCTTCCTATCTAATTTAGTACAAATTCCTTCAATCCATTTAATCATTAAATCAAATAGGTTAAAAAAACCCTCAACTTTCCATGAGATCCTACTAGCCAGTGGATGCCAATTTCTTACCCCTTACTTACCAGTTTATCATTTTCGTTGGGCATTTCAAACACACATCTCAGTTTGGAGTCCATTAATTCATCAGGTTTTGCCTCTTTCCACTAAGACAACAATTAACACAGTTACTTAACATGCCAGACTCATGCAAACATCTGAAGAGTTCATAAGCTTTGCTCTTAGCACTTGCCTCCTGTACAGCTGCACACTGTCCTTACCCTAGCTGAAACCTTCAGACTTGCTTATCAACTATGCTCTTTGGTCACATCGACTACTGTGAAGCAACAAAAGCCTAGAAATGGTTATTAAGTCTGGAAATTAAAAGGAGTAAATCAGATGCAATGATCAATCCATCAGAGGTTTGTATAGGAAAGGGAGGAGACAATGCAGCAGTTCCTTTAACACACAAGGAGAAACAAGTACCATCAGAGTCAGTTTGGGAAGAGAATTCTCTTACCCCTCAGTACATGTACTTCTTATATCCCATCTTGGAAGCACCACTTTTAAACTAAAGACTGAAGGACACCTTTTAGTAACTCTGTATTTGTTCCACAGTAATTTTCTTTAGTTCTTCATATTTTAGATTTTTAACCACTTCCTCCTTTTACTGCATATTATGTAACAATTTGGGTGTAGAGAATTTTTTCAAAGTTCTTTATAAAAAATCCTCTTAAATTCCATTTGCTATTGATACATTTAAATAACTGAAATATGCTGGAAACACTCTGCTCAACTGACAGTTAGCTTTCAAAGCATACACTTCATGTAGTTTTCATAAATCCTTAGGCTCTGAGACTGGTCTGAAGTCTGCAGCAATTTTTCTAATAGGTCCTCTAGAGTTACCTTAAAACTGTAGGTGTTGACTTGAATATTCAAGTTTTTCATAATATCTTTCCTATTTTTTTCCCCAGTGGCATTAGTTGCACAGTAACATATAACCACAATTACCAATTTTCTGCAAGATCTGTTTCTCGGCAGACATGTGAACACACTAAGAAAGCAGTTATTTGAAAGGTATTTCTAAAGCTGATTTTTATATCCTCACCAAATAGCTATGCTTCATTTACCACAAATAACCCAGAGCCATTACAGCATATTAAGAAAATTAAACCAGATCAACAAGACAGACAGATGTTAACCTTCTAGCTACATCTCCAAAGCTTCACAAAACCTAAAAGGTTTCCACTGTTTCCAGTGAAATGTCTTCATATAAGGAGACAGAACCTAAACCTGAGCGGTCTAGTGGACTTCAGTGATTTATAAAACCTCATCTTTATTGTTTCCCTTCTCCTCCTCTGCCTTGAGTGAACATCAAATGTACCTGCATAAACCCAGGCATTCCTTAAAACAGTTTTATAAGACAGGCACGTGCATCATTCACCTCCACCTTAAAATACACCCTTAAGGGAGTCCACATGCACCCTAAAATGCATGTCTGACAACTGGAGGCTTCACTCCCATTGCTGCCAGCCAGTAACATCAGAAACAGATGCATTACTGCTGAAGTAACAAGCACAAATCTACAAATCTTCTTTTTGGATCTTGTACCAGGCCAATCTGGCCTAAGCACTGAAACGACAACATGTTCTATTAAAATGGAAAATAAAGCTATCGTTTGTGCCATGTTTAGCCACTTGGTATCTCTCAGAAAGTGTTTTAATTCATTGTAATCCCATTCAACATTTCATTTAAACACTTTTCATACCAAATGCACCCATTTCATACAGCTTCAGACTTGTTCAAATATACTCAATTCCTTCAAATACAATCTGTTTAGTCCCCTTTAAATTAGCTACATAAAGGGAACAACGTGCCCATATTTTAACACTGAACTGACCTCACCTTAGATCTACTACTATTTCCATTCAGTAACTTCACTAGGCAAGTTCTAAGAACTGATCTTGTATTTCATGTTAAAAACCCTGAATCACATGAAGTCACACTTGTTCAGAGAAAACCCTATTCTTCTCCAAAAAGAAACTGCAAAAACATGAATCATTTACAGTTAAGCCCAAATTTTTAAGAAAATCCCTCCCCAAGTTATTTTACTCCATTTTTACTTACCACTGCCTCCATATCTGTAATATTTGGCGGTGCATAGGTTGTCTGTACCATAAACTTGTGTTTACTCTTCTCATTTGGGTCATAGTCAAAAGGCTGCAGCATTACTGTCCCGAAGAAAAAACAGAGCATAAAACTGCAATTCTTCAGCTAATCACTGCAGCAAGCATGTTATTCACTTGAGATTCATTCTTCACTGAGCAGACACAAAGTTAAAATGCAAAGGCAGTATTACAAATAGAGCAAACACACACTGTAGCAACAGGTACCAGAAGTCAGAGTCTGGTGAAGCTGACGTGATTATTTCTGTAATTACTATAGCTCAAAGACATTTCATATACAAATATGAACAAACAGATCCCGTGAGAGAGACAAAATAGAAATTACATCTAGATCCGTGTGTATGGGTATACTTGCAACTTGGTCTACCAGAGGATGAGGGCTCAGTGAACTGAAAAGATGAAGTGTCTGGCAGCGTATGTACACTTGTCTTCCACAGAATGGGAATTCCAGTTCAGTACATCTTTTTACAAAATTAAAAGATAAGCTGAGGGAGTTTCAGAAAAATATTTTAAAAATTACATGGAGCCCTATAACAGGTATCTGTATATTTACCTATTTTACAGCAATGCAAAAACTACAGCAGAAATACTGATATAACTAGAAAACCAAAAAAGCAGAAAGAAGAGCAGTAACAAGGAACAAACACAAGCAACATGCCATATTAGGTAAAGACAAATCAACAATAAGCAATTGCTGTTAACAAGTTAACAACAAGCAATATATGATACGATAATAGATAGGAAATTTAGGGCATCAACTTAAAGAAAAACAGGTCTTACCAAATTAGGTTTTTTGGAAAAAAGGAGTAATTATGGCTGAAGAATGTTACTGATGACAAGAAGAAGTCCATGGACTTTCTTAAAATGACTGTCAAATCAAATCTCCGACAACAAATTTAAAAACTGACTTGGCTGTGAATCAGCACGATGCATTAAACAGGTTGAAGACAGATAACACTATCTCAACATTTGTTTTGAACATAAGAGTTTCAGCCCACAGTATCCTACAGTTATTTCTCTCTGCACAACAATGTGAGAGAATTTTATTTTTAATCATCTGAAAGATGACTCAGCACTGAAAACATTCAGTTGACAGACTGATGAGATAAAGTGGGTCACTAGAAAAATAATCCACGGATTTAGCTTAACAAGCGATCTGAAAGAAATTATATGCCTAAAAACAAAAAGATGAAGCTGACACTTTGGGGAGGAGAACTCAATTGTGAAAAGCACTGTGGAGTCACTACAACTAACCAACTGCACTTGAAAGCACCTTGGGGTCACTGTAGCTAAATAACTGCAGGAGAGCCCAGTAACACAGAGACAGGCGTATCAAAGATCCCCTGCTATGCAAACCGAAGGGTCGAGCAGTGTGACTGTTTCTGGTTACAGCTCCAGTACTGACTCATTTAAAAAACCAAAATACTCGAAGTGTTAAAAAGATGATTTGCACCTATGAAAACACACAGGACGGAATCCTTCAATCTATTCAAATCCCTGAAGAGAAAGTCCATCATGATCTTGATTGGGATGTATGACTATCCACTGGAAAGATCCCAGATACCAGATAAAACACACGGCTAAGACAAAATGGCTGTAAGTTGTAGTTGGAAACAAACTATGTTTTTGACTACTTCTCAAGCCAGTTCTCAGTAAAATGATCTTTCATCTGCAGGATGCTGGACTCCTTTCCTGTCATCTCTGCAACCTAGTCTGTAGGATCTCTATAAAGACCATAGCCTACAAAAAGGGAATTCTCCTCTCTCCAAGCTGGGAAATATGGCAGCTCCAGAGAAATAAAGAGTTTCTCACCTCTAACAGTCACTGGTTTTAGAATCCCCCTTTTTCTGGAGATTCTACCACAAAATGATCAGGGGAATGGTGTACAAAAATCATTTACCAAATCAGAAGACTGATATCCAGTCTTTTCTCATTTTCTTTAGAACATCCACTCCCACAATTATTAAGACTTCATCTTCTGGACACGGTACACTCCAGTACAGAATCAGACTATTAAACATCCAGTTACCAAAATCCTGAAGATTGCCAGAATGAAGTATGTAAACCAAACCTACATACATGGAGGTTCATGCCAGAAAAAGGTAATACTGTCTGGCTTCAAGGCTACACTCTGCTCAAAGTACAACTTTTTTTTTATCCCCTTGCAAAAAGAAAAAATCACCAAGCAAACAAAACTGAATAAGGAGAGTGTCTCTATAGTGAAACACACTAGACTTTTCAAATTTAAGGGCTACAAACTGTTCCACATATCCAAAACAACAGAAACTCTAATTTTTTTAAGCAATTTAGTGATTGCCTGTTAATATAAACTACTGTGATAAATGGATGAATTATAAAACAATAGAGTTGAGGGACCAATACGACAGTCACAAAACTATCCTGCAATTGTAAATGAATTTTTTTAATGCCATGAACTACGAAATGTTACATTTTAAACACATCGGAGCAGCCAAGCAATGTTCTACTTCAAGATACATGAATACAGCAGTCTGAAGGTACTGTTAATGTCACTGCCCATTTCCAGCTTTCTTTTCCTCCTTTCAGAGAGCCACAGATAAATGTGACAAATGGCAAGAAGTCCTACAAGCAGCAATTTTTCATGTATCATTGCAGCTCTACATCAACTTGCCATCACACCAACAAAGGGAAATAGTTTCATTTTTAAAAAAAATTTTCAAAAAGCTGACATACTTCAAACAGTCTTTAGGATCAAGCATTAGAGAACTTTACTAAAGGCCTTAAAAGCCCTGACTTACAACTACATATATTTGTTTTTACCGGAAACAATTACAGACGATCCTGGGTCAATAATTCCACTGTTGGGCCTCACGCAGTATCGACGAGGTGCTGTGGTCTTCACTTTGAAGCATACTTTTCTATCTGATGGATTTCGTAGTTTAAGATTTGTAGTTACTACATCTGTAAAGGGACCTGAAAAAAAAAAAGGTTGTTCTTTTTTAAATATACGTGTATTTGTGGAAAAGAAATCTGTTTATACAGTACAAGTAACTGTTAAAATGTAACTTGACGGTAACGAACTTCTAAAAGCAGGTTAAATCATACCTCTGTTAGGCACATGTGTTACATGCAAAGTATGCTCTTATAACCTTAGTTATAATATTCATTACAGCAATGAACAAGTAACTCTGAAAAGGTATGACAGGCTCAAGCTGCTGACCCAAGAAATTCATATACACATATGCTAATTTTACTAAATCATTCTTAACATTTGAAATAACAAGAAGGTAATGGTCATATGCAAAAGTAAATTTTTCTGGGTTTTTCCTATAGGCATAGAAGCAACACATCCTTTGGAACTCTTTGACTTGTTTAAAGAAAGAACACGCTGGTACTGAAATATAATAACTGCTCTTGAGATTTCAACTTGTGTTTGCTTCCGAGCATCTACAGAGTTGACAGAATGAGACATCAACCTCATCTTTTACACTCAAAATAAGCATGAGAGATGATACTCTATTTATGAATATATTCTAACTGATCCACAGAAAAGCAAGTTGTACTTGCTGTATTTATGTATTCAGTGCAGTGCACTCTCTACATCGTGTTTATGTTAAACCATCAGGACAGGAATTCCCTCCATTGCACAACAGGCATCATTTCAATGTCAGGCTGCAAACGCACCTTCCAACAGAGACCACCCCGTGCAATGCCACACAGTAACAGCACAGAAAGGAAGGAAAAGGTTCACAGCACTCTAAGCTGTGTTAATCTCCCTTATGCTCATGTCATCTGAAGGCAAGACTGCATGGGGTCTAGAATAAGGTTACTTAGAAAATGGTATTGCATATGAACACAAAATTTACTCAAAAATATTTCATGTGCACATTAAATACTTTTAAGAACCTTCTTTACAGTTCTTTAAAATTACACACTAAATTAGTACAGAACAATTTTCATCAGTTTTGAAAACATGACAACAACTTTTTCATCAAGAAACTACAAAGAAAGCAAACTTTAGGGTAAATTGGATGAAAAATATATGTGATATGAAAAAGTGGTAAGGCACAACCAAACCACCGATTGCATGAGACAAAAGAAGTCAATTCTTTTCTGAACACCTCGTTCCACAGAGGGATCTGCATTACTTCAAAGGAAACAGCTCTGACCACTATCAAAGATGTTACTACACCAGGGGGCTTGCTATTTGACTGATGTCTTCGTTTCTGTAACTCAATCCAAATCCTTGATTTTAAGAGAGTGCGAAACAGAGTCTTAAAACACCAAGACACAAATCAATAAAGAACTAAACAGAGAATTACTGAGAACCAGAATAATGAGATGTAGATGAAGATACATGAGCTAGGTTAACATTCAATGAGGCTCTTTTGAGAAAATAGGAACTGGTATTACTTGCCTGAAACTTCACTTTAATCTGTCTTTATATGATGGATGAAATAGTCACCCTGTCAGTCCAAGCAAATTTGACACAGACCCCAGGAGGAAGATTTACAAAACTTATTTCAAAGTTTCCTGCCACTTGTCTCTTGATGGTTCCTGAAGGATCCAGTTGCCTTTAATACCAGAGTGTGATTCAAACTAACTCCTATTGCCCGTATCACAAGCTGGATACTCTCTATCTAAAATTGGTGACACAGTCATGAAACACCAAACATTTATTTTTTCAAGCTACACACAAATTTTTGAGGAAGTTATTCTGGGAGTTTTACTAACAGGTACCTAGGCTATTAGCCACCTAATAACCAATGCTCTTGCAGTGCCCAGAGGCAAAGGGCACCTTGAACCTGGCTTTCAGTGATGTGGGTTGCCTTCTTTTAATTGCAGCTCCAGGCAGCCTGAGGAGCTCTGCTTCTCAATCTTCTCAACTACTTTTAATAAGAATATTCTCCACAAAAAAGGCACATTTCAGAGGCTCATTTTGAAAGGCACAGTCTTCAAGAAAAGGAGCTATACTATTCAAAAACAGCCTGTTTCAAGACAAAGCAGCAATGAATTTATAAACTGATGATAAACCAGTTTTTAAACCAAAATAAAAGATGTTTCTTTTGAGACATGAAAGGTCTCCTCATGCCTTTTTAAAGTGTGTAGTAATGAGACAGGACTCAAAATACTCTTCAGATTATTCTGATATTTACTGTCAGTTTCAACACCTCAGATAATTAGAAGAAATCTGCTTTTCTTCCCCCCAGGTACATGAATGCAGTGACCTCCACTGCATTTCCTGAATACTTCACAAAAAAAAAGCTTTTAGCTCAGGGACATCTTTCAGCATCAGACATGTCTTTCAGCAGGGACTGAAGCCTTTTCCTAGAGCGCCCCTATGACAGCTTTACCTTTCACCTGCTTTCTAAAAGCTTTGATGAAAAAAGCTGTTTAAAGTCTCTCAAGACTTCAGCCATCAGATTTAATAAATAGGTGGTAACAAACTGGTGCACAAAAGGAAAAGACGACTGAATTTCACCCTTCCTGCAGAACCCAGCTGCTTTGGTAGTTCAGTGGCATTCGAACAGGGTGGATCTGAGCATGGACAGGCAGAAGGACAGTAAATTAGAAAAGTAAAATCTATTCCCATTCAGAGGAGCCACACAACCTAAATTAGCATGATACATCCTTCAAAAAAGAACTGCAACACCTGAAGGGGATTCTGGAGTTCACAGTCACAGAAACATAAATACCACTACCAGTCACCGCAACATTAATGGCAGGGCTGCCTCTGGCAGCGGCACATCTTGGACAGCAGCAACTCGTGGGCAAGAAGAAATGCCACAGACTCCGCAGAGCCAGTTTTCACTGCTGAAACACAGCGCCAAGTTTCCCAGCTTGCCACAAACTTGCCAGTTATGCTGCAGTAAAACTAAAATGTTACGTATTACTGGACAGGTAGCGCCTATACAGAGACCTTTTTAATCAACAGTGTCATTTTCTCTTCAAAGTAAGTTGTCCACTGCCTCAGCTTCAAAAATCATCCTTCTACCACCTGAGACAGTCAAGTATCAGGGAAAAAATGATGATGTGAATATGCCTTTCTAGAGTGGGAAGGAAGAGCTTAGACAAACCTCCTCAGGCAGAGGTACCCGAGGGTAAGGTGAGAGACCAGTGTCAGTACCTGGAGTTGTTGGAAGCACAGAGAGAACAGAGCCCTGCTGAGAGCAGGCAGCTTTGGTTAGCAAGTAGTTACATTTAAAATTAGTAAAGCTTTTACACAGAGAGCCCGTCTTAAAATATCACCTTTGCCTAAAACTGGGTAAGAACAAATTCCATTAAATTACATAAAATCTTTGATAATTAGAAGGCAGATCACTTGTAGAATTGCAAAAAATGAGCATGCACTATTAAACAAAATGAACAGCACTTTATGAAACAGCTTAAGTGTAAAGCATATTGCTCTCTTCAATTTAAGACATTGAACTGTTGCTGTTACAAAATCCAATACTTAAGCTGACTGCCAGAGAGCACTTTATTTCATGCACTGAATTACAGTTTATTTAAGCTGTAAACTGGCACAGTAAAGTGATATATTGAGCCACATCTAAAAACAATACAAGTACACATATAAAAGTACACAGACTGGCAAAAGGAATCCAAACTCCTTTACATCTTCAAGGCAAGGTACAGTATTAACTTCTATGAGGATTATAATGTTTTAAGTGGAATGCACGTTTTTAACAACTGCTGCATCCTGTTTGACATTCCAAGAGCACTTGAAATATACAGAACACTTCAAGGCACCTTTACCAAAACAAACTCAGGCGGGGTAGTTTTCTTTCAGCCCACAGTAAAGTCAGATTGCGCAGACGAAGAAAAGTCATTTACTGCATTTGACAATTCGAGCCCTAATGAATGAGAAATTAGTTCAATTCAGCAGGAAAAAAATTAGCAGTACTATTGTAAATCCAGCAAGACAAATTTAGAGGACAAGTTAACTGACTTTTAGGATAGACCTGATAAGAACAGAGTAAGATCTCCATCAGCTCATTCTGCCAGAATCAAAAGTACGATGGAATAAAGAAAAGATAAAGCAAATGAACATGGCCCCATGTAATCTGTATTTGTATAGTGTGTATTTGTATGATATAATAATGCGTTTTCTAATTAGGCCCAAATTTAATTGTTTTTCTTTCCCATCGTTTGACATAGCAATCACAGAATGGCTGAGGTTGGTTACAAGGGACCTCTGGAGGTCATCTGGGCCATGCCCTCTGCTCAAGCAGGGACATCCAGAGGAGGTTTTTGAGTATCTCCAAGGACAGACTCCAGAGACTCCCCAGACAACCTGTGCCAGTGCTTGGTCATCCTCACAGTTAAAAAGTGTTTTCTGATGTTGAGGGGGGACCTCCTGTGTTTCAGGTTTTGCCCATTGCCTCTGGTCCCGTCACTGGGCACCACTGAGAGCCCAGCTCTGTCCTTTTTGCAACCTCTCCTCAGGTATTTGTACATTCCAGTGAGATCCTGCCCAGCCTTCGCTCTTCCAGGCTGAGCAGTCCCACTTTCTCTCAGCCTTTCCTCACAGGACAGATGCTCCAGTCCATTATCTTTGGGGCCCTTTGCTGTACTCTCTTCAGTATGTCCAATGTCTCTGCTGTAGCAGGGAGCCCAGAACTGGATTCAGAACTGCAGCTGTTGCCTCACCAGTGCTGAGAAGAAGGGAAGGATCACCCCTCTCGACCTGCTGGCCACCCTCCTCCTAAAGCAGCCCAGGATACCACTGGCCTTCTCTGTAGCAAGGGCACATCACTAGTTCACCATCAACTTGGCATCCACCAGGACTCCCAGGCCTTTTCTGCAAAGCTGCTTTCCCAGCTGCTGAGATCCCAGCCTGCACTGGTGCCAAGGCGCTGCTCTCTCCCAGCTGCAGGACTTTGAACTTCCCAAGGCTCCTGTCAGCCTGTTACTCCATCTGCCAGTTCCCTCAGCACTCGTGGGTGGATTCCATCAAGGCCCACGGACTTATTGGGTCCAGTTTACTTAAGTATTCCTGACCTGATCATCTTCCACCACAGGTACTGAAGGAAAGGCATCTAAAAATGAGAAATACTTTTGTTCTGTGGCAAGTCAAAACTACTTTGACTTTCAGATAAGAATGTTAATCTTACAATATACACAAAGCACTTAATTGCTCAAAATTTAAGTTTATAATCTTTCTGAAAAAAGCAGTCTACACAAAACAAAGTGAGTGGAATGTTGTTATTTCCATAAATTAATTCTAACACATTAATATTCAGACCTCGGTGAAAAAATCTGAAGAGAGCACATAACATGCATTGCCAATGAACACAAATAATTCCTTCCTCTTGAAATACCAAAATCATGACCATTCAAATACCTTCTCCAACTGGAAAAAAAATTCCAACTCTAACAAATCACCTACATTAAAATTATCCATGGCTATGAAACATAATGGCTTAGGTTTCATGGATTAATACTTCAAAGGGGGTCTGAATGATCAGGAACAATTGGTGGATGAAGGTGAGAGATTAATAATACCTACAAATAACCACAGCTCTCAAGAAGATATTCATACATTAGAAGAGTATTACAGAATCTTTCACTTCTTATTCTTCCCTGGAACTTGAGAAATAGTTGGTTTCATCATCCACCTGCATCTCAAATTCAGAATGCAAAAGGGGCTTACAGGAAAGCTGACACACCTCAATGTGCACAGCTCCTCACGGCTGTTTCTAGGCTAGCACTGCTTACCAGGGGTAACATCAGATTTTATCTGAGCTCCCCACGATGACATGCTGTCACCATCCATGCTGATGATGTGTCTATCATAGATTTTTCCTGCTAAAAAATGCTGAGGCAATGCCCATTTTTTTAATCCTAAAATAGCTCTTCCTCTGTTGAAGGGGCAGAGGCTACACAGAGCTGATGAGAGGTGCTTGTGCAGATGCTTTACTGGAGGCTGGTGGAAGAGAAATGGGAGCTGAAACCTTTTGCCTGCCATCTGGACACAGAAAAGACAAGACTACAACACAGTGGCATTTCAAAGCAGACAAAACAATTATTTTCCTTACATTTTTCTTTCTGGATCAAAGCTTCTTATTCACCCCAGCTTGTTACTAGAATGTTGTTAGTAGCTAATAAACCACAGCAAAAATGCAATAAGTGTCTCTCTCAAGGGTAAAGTACAGCCACATATCATTACCATGAAATTCTGGTAAAGACAACATTATCTGTTTTATATATTAGATAAAATACAGACTAAATGGAGATTGTCCTGCATTTAATGTTAAATATGGAAAATGGTTTCTTTAGCCTTAACAATAAACCACCACCATTAATAAGATGGTGTAACATGGAGTAACTCCATCCAAAGACAGTACTGCTAGTATTCAGCTTAAGCTTTAAAATCTAGCAGTGTAGGCCCAGTTTGGTCACAAATGTCTATTCTTGATACTTTTCCTATTGAAAGAGTGCCACTACTACAGAATTGTCATGTTATTAACACCAAAGGCAAGTTTGTTATCTAAGCTTAACCTCCATAACACTGTGAGTTTCTTACTTGCAATTTAGCTTTTTTGATCACATTGTTATTCCAGTCACACATTAAGAACCTATTTAAATTGATAGCTCTTAATTCTACTTGGATAAAGTCTTCAAAATCTAATGATAAAGTATTATTCATACTACAGCACTCTCACTGTTGAAATAACAAGAAGAGTAGAAATATTTTAACAGTACTAAACTTTAACATATAAGCCATCAAATTACTCCCAAAGTCCTGAAACAAGTAGCATGTCCAAGCAATCTCTCAGCACAGATTTAGTTCAGTAAGGGCTATGTTATAAACCCTTCCTGTTGGAGCAACTATCCTCTTTACTTGCACAAGGCAGGATACTAATGAATTCCATGTTTACAGAGGTTCTCAGATTTCCAGAATACTGGAATATTTGAACGACAGAACAAAATAAACAAGTAACTTTCCCTTTCTTTTTTCCTTTAAATTTGCTTTGTATTTTAACCTGCTACAGTTTACAGTTTCAGTGATGCTGAAATGCCCAGATCTGCTGTTTAAAGTATTCAAATATTGAGCACCTTAAAATATATCCTCAAATAGGAGATTTCCCATTGGACACACCTTTCTGACCTGAATTGCAACATACAATGTACTCTTCGAATTCTACAGCAGTTACCAGAACACTTGTAATCATCTCAGATGACACAGGGAAAATCAGTATTTCCACGTAAGACTGACCAAAAACTGTTACCCTGCACTTTTCCCAGTGTGCTCCAAGCACTGGATATGGCACGGCAGACTCAAACATCAAACAGCCCACCAAAGCTCTTGTGATTTTCATCGGTCTCCTTTCAAGTAGTATCCCAACACTGTAACAAAGTAACTTTAAGAATCAAATAAATTCACACCTCTCCCACCATGGGCAAAAGCGCAGAAAGTTCTTTTAAAAAACCCAAACAATTTCAGCTGTTGAAGGGCTGATGTTCAACCTCGGCACATAGCACAGAGCCTGGTCAAAACAGGCTTGTATGTCAGCCACCAACATTTCTTACAGACAGGTCTGGCTGACACTGGACACCTCCCCAAGACACCAACAGCTCACTGCAGGTTCAGAGCGAGTTTTCAGTCTCCAACTCCCAGATTTCTGAAAGCCAAGTACAAGAGCATCCTACAGTCACTCAGGAAAACAAACACCTGCTTCAAATAAAAGCTGCACTTAGTAAGTCCTGTTGATCAGAGAGGACCACAAAGTCCATTCCCTCCTCCAGCTTCAGGTGACAGTACTGAGCTGAGCCAGTGCAGCCGTGCCTTCCCAGGATCAGGCAGCTCACCTCTACAGAAGCAGCTCGAGTTCCAATCGGAGCCCTAACACAGAGTGTCTCTAGTAGATGGGTGAGGGACAGTCAAATTGAAAGCAGTTTCTACTTTCATTGGGTCTACTACACTTAGAGGCCACATTAGCATCACAGTGTTATTAACATATTAAATCAACATCATGGCCCATGAACTGTAATTACTAAGTTTACTTCACATAGAGAGCAGTTACTTACACATATATGATTTTTAAATTCCCAAACATCCCTTTTTACAAAGAAAAAAACCATTAAACATATATCTCAGTCAAGCTATTCTAATGTCTAAGAATGTAACATGACATACCTTTCTCTAGCTTAAGTACAGAATTAGGTACCACCACTGTCCTACCAAACTTCAAGAACATTGTAAAGTCATGATCTAGGAGAAGCCTTCTGAAAGTCACATAAGACTAAACATTTTGTAAGATGTTATCTGTTGAATTTAAAAGTATTTTTGCCCACATCATTTTAAAAGATTGGTTCAGACTGACATGATTCAGATTTGAAATTCAACCAGTTTCTAATGATCTAACTACAGTCATAGCCACTTGAAACCAATTCATTTTATACCAATCCTATCCATTAGCCTACAGAGATTTTCTTTTCCCCAGTGCTCACCTTTTCTGATATATTTATAGATAGCAATCAGATCCTACTTCACTTATGTTAATAAAGTTTTCTTTGCACCATTCCCATTTGGGTTCATTTCATCTGACTAGGTGTTGCCAGGAATGCCATCAGATAAAGCTTCATCAATGCCATAAACCTTGACATCAGTACTTTCCTCACTACAAAATTACAGTCTCACATTTGCCCCACTTCATGACTTGTCACACGCACAATAAACCTATGATTAAGACCTAGTCTCTAGTTTTACTCCTTTTTCATCACTTCTCAGCAAAATGTTCTATTATTAGAACACATCAACCGCACATTTTCTTTTTGTGTTCATCATGTCTTCTAACTCTGCATTACCAATGAGCTCTACCAGCACAGGCCCACCCACACCAAGGTCATTAATGAAAGTACTAAACCAAGTTCAAACACAACACTGATCCAAGCCTTTAGAAAGGTCCTATTACACTTCCAACAGCCCAACAGCTGTGCTGCAATTTATTTTACAGTTTGTCCCTTCTCTTATGTTTTTCCACTAAGCTTTATCTGCACCAAATAATCACTATTCATACAATGGAACAGACCCTCCTGGAAGATACGTCCAAATGTATGGCAGGCAGGGAGCTGGAGACAGCCAACATGGCTTCACCATGGCCAAACCTGCCTGACTGATCTAGTGGCCTTCCATGGACATCTGTACAGCCTTTGATATGGTCCCACACAACACCCTTATCTCCAGCTTGGGAAGACATGGCTTTGATGCATGGACTGTTAGACGGACAAGGAATTGCCCGGGTTCTCGTGTCTGAAGAGTTCCAGTCAATGCCTGGATAGCCAAGTGAAAACCAGTACCAAGTGGAATCCCTCAGGGATGCATACTGGGACCAATACTATTGAGTATCTTCATTAATGACACTGACAGTGGGATTGGGGACACCCTCAGCATATTTGCAGATGACACCAAGTGAGTGGCGCAGTTGCTTCATTTAAGGGAAGGGATGCCACCCAGAGGGACCTTGCCAGGCTTGAAGGGTGGGCCCACAGGAACACCATGAAGCTCAACAAGACCAAATGCAAGGTCCTGCATCTGTGCCAGGGCAACCTCCAATTTCAGTATAGACTGGGGGACAAAGGGACTGACATCAGTCCTGTGGAGAAGAACTTGGGGATATTGGTGGATGATAAACTGAACATAAACTGGCACTGTGAATGTGCAGCCCACAGGTGTACCCCAGGGCCTGCAGGTAGAGGGAGGTGGTTTCTCCCCTCTACTCCCTTCTCATGAGAGGCCCCACTTGCATTCTGGTGTGCAGCTCTGAGATCCCCAGTACAAGATAGACACAGAACTGCTGGGTGCGGAGTCCAGGGGAGGGCCACAAAGATGGTCACAGGACTGGAGTACCTCTGTTACGACAGAAAGCTAGGACAGCTGGGGTTCAGCATGGAGAAGGGAAGTCCCTGGGGAGACCTTACAGCAGCCTTGCAGTTCCTAAAGGAGGCTACAAGAGAGCTGGAGTGGGACTTTGTACAAGGGCACGTTAGTGACAGGAAAAAGGGCAATGGGTTCAAACTGAAAGACAGTAGGTTTAGATTGGCTATTGGGAAGAAAGTCTTAATAGGAGTGGCAAGGCACTAGAACAAGTTGCCCAGAGAAGCTATGGATGCCCCATCCCTGAAGTGTTCAAGGCCAGGCTGGATAGTGCCCTGAGCAACCTGATGGCAGTGACAGATGTCAAGGCGAGCTGGACTAGATGATCTTTAAAGATCCCTTCCAACCCAAACCATTCTATGATGCTATAAGAAAATGTAATGACATTCAGTAAATCCAGGGGTAAACCAGGTTTTGTTCAGGAGATGCACTAAGAAGAGATGAAGAAAACAGAGACACAGATAGGGAAGAAGTTCTTAGATCAGACTACTACATTCTACCTGGGACACTTACACTGCATTTTATTCCACATTCCATTTACCTCCATGTCTTTAATTATTCTTTCCTCTAAAGCTTTACATACTACTGATGTCAGATTAATTCCAGCATTGAAGTGTCGGATTAAGATTTTACTCCAAGACAGACCATATTTTGAGAAATAAAGCAGGGAAAAATTCAGATTTGACTATCTTTTTTTTTTCTTTTTCTTAATTTTCTTTTTATTTTCTTCTGTATTCATGTTATTAAACACATGAAGTCCAACACCAGGAGAGTATTCAGCGAAGTATCTTAACTCATAAGTGAAACTAAACAGAAAATATTTATTTTAATTCACATATCCATCTATTTCTAAATACTTTCAAATCATAAAATGAAATATGACATCTACATTGCCAAATAATTTACAATTGCCAGGGGGTAACTGTACAATCCAAAACCACACTGAAAGGCAAGACAAGCTACAGGCCAAGATCACTACATACCAGATAAAGTCATACTACCCTAAGAAAAACAAAGCTACTAGAATTCTAGCTCATGTTTCTGCATTTTACTTTCAACAATACCACATCAGAAATTACCTTAGCAGTGTCAATTTGCTGATTTTTTTTTTTAAGAAATTAACTCACACTTACTTCTCTGGCTCATCTGATAATACAGGTCTTGTAATCTGACAATTGCTGAACTGGAAAATGTAATACTTATCTAATTAGTCAGGGTGGGTTTTTTCACTTAAAACACAGCAAGTTCTCTTCAGGAGCCTCTTCCTACTTAAATCCATGGCTTGTAAGAGGAGCATGTAATAACCCTTTAATGACTGATGGTCACAAAGATCTGGTTAATCTCCCACAGACAAAGCTGGTCAGAAAGCAAAGCATTCACAAACCACAGTCAAGCCAAAACAGGAAGTTTATTACACCACAATGGACAGTCCATGCACTAAATATTCAGACCTATTATATAATGCACAAAACAGCTCCTCTCAATCATCGTAAGCGTCTACTTTTCAACCTGGCCTTGAACAAGAGTACACTGTTCATGCATAATACAGTATTTTTTAAATAATATTAATAATTATGTCTTACAATGATCTAGAGAACACTTGCTTAGGTTATCAACTAGTAGCATGAGTTGGCACTTTACAATAATTACAATGTAAGGGTGAAACTTTTATACCAGTAATCATTGGTACACACGAGAAGTACAAGATGGTGAGGTTTGGATTGTGTTGCAGAGTTTACTGAAGCAATGGCAAGATTAAGTAAAGCTCAGTCCTATAAATTGCAGGTAAAGGACAAAACTTCCAAATCTTCACTGCTGTTATACCTCGATCATCACAGGAAAATATTCCATTATTGAATTTTAAAACAAATGACAAACTAGTTGAGCCAAAATATAATCTAACACCTGTAACACACCTGACTTCACCGATCGATCCAACTCCCTTTTTCCAGGGCAGTTTTAAATGCCATCTCACACGTGGCAGAGATGACTGAATTAACACAGCATCATCTCATAGGCAATACCAGGTAAAAAACACTACCTTCCTTTATCTTACTCAACACATTCCCACAAATCATTTTGTGCCTCAGTTTTCATTATCACGTATAATTAAAAAAATTAAGGTACTAACAAACACTACACTTGAGCCATGAAGCAATGGATTGAAATACAGATATATAAGAAGAGCAAACAGTACCAGGAATCAGTCTTGGATTTAAAAGAAAGAAAAAAGTCTTAGACTACACGTTTAATACTGACTCATTCTATGGGATATTCAGTCTTTGCCACTATGCAATACTCAGCCAGCAAAAATACTAACTTATATGGAATCATTTCAAAGTATCAAGAAGCTACAACTGTATTAGTAATCACTTACCTGGTTGGTTTTCCCCTCTACACTTCCACTGTTTAGTTTCAAAAATGTTCTTGAATGAAGATACCAGAAAATTGACATCACGATCACCTTTTTTTCAACCCATCTTAGAAAACTGGTACATTGCAAATTTACTGGTGCTTTGAAGACAATGAAAACAAGCATAAAACTTGACATAAACAAGACACACAAGTGAGGCAGTAAGTTCACATCTGAGGACTTCAAACTCTGCCTACAGTAAAAGGCATCCCAGGCCAATTCTGGCAACAGACCTTGAGGGGAGGGATGCATTTAACATTGAGCTATTTTTGCCTTTAAATTCCACCTTCTCCATTTGCAGCAACGCACAGCCTGGGACTTCCAATGTTACCAACAGCAGTGTAAGGATTACAACATGTATTTCTGTATTATCCAAAAGGTTGTTGAAATCTAAATTTCAGAATCAGCCATAATACTTAAGCGCTCCTCTACCTCACATGAAAAGTCATTTGAATATGTGACAGCTGATACCTAATTTTATACACTAACAATTCTAGACTATCAATCAGATTAATAACCAGAAATTAAATATCCTCTGTTGTATTAATCACTCCCAGTAATTCAAACCACTGCACACAGACACACCTAAGATTGTATTTTAACCTGTTACAGGAAATGTGCCTCATTATTTTCTGTTGTGTACAAAGGTAACATAACTGGATTTCACACACTTGTTAGCATCAACTTCAATAAAGGATATCAATTATGAATATTCAGACTTTTTATAATATCTGACTATTGCTAGTCAGACACCTCTGAATCACAGGAAATTCAAATTCTGAACACTGTCTACTAATCTTCCAAAGCTCATCAAATCAACTAGTGTTGATTTTCAATTAGGTGTTGCAGAAGCACGTCTTATGACTGTTTTGAAGATTTGCTGATGATTTTTAAAGTTGTTTTTTTTTTAAAAGGACCATCATCCAAGACCAACTTAGATACGTCTTACTCAAAATTGCAAAATCAGCTTCTTCAACTCAAGGAAGACCAAGTTTCCATAAAAATGCTACAAATCTTTCAACTGAAAGCTTCAAATGCTGCTATTAAACTACAAGACTGTTTAAAAAATGTTTAAAAAAGGAAGCAATTCCAGATGACCATAATCTTCACTAAACTAGAGCTACAGACAATTATAAGCATGAGTCACATGAAGAAGACACCAGTAAGAAGCAGATGTTCCACCTTCCAAATCTGATGCTTTTAAGTGTCTCATGCTTGAATTCATCCTACCCTTGCCCTAAACAAACTCAAACACCTTCAGATTTGAGAAGCTAAACAAAATACATTAGAATACAGAAGAAAGCCAACCTACAGGAGTAACATTGCTGAAGACGTGGGTACAAGGACCACAAGGCAAACTGGCTAATGCTCCATACCGAGTACCTGACAGTGATGTTGTGCAGTGTATCAGCTGCCTCCTGGTTTCATCACCTTTAAGTATAATTTCCCCCCTCGTCACATTTGCACAACACTATGAAAACTACTTATTTGTTTTGTGGGTTTCCTTAGGTATTCCTGATAGCTTCAGAATTCAAAGCAACCTGGCTATCTCAGGGACAGGGGGAGCCATGACCCAAAACACTATTAATGAATGACACTGCTAGGACTACAGAGCACTGTGAAAACGGGATTCTAATCTTTTGGACACCAAGGGAAACATGTAATGTCTTAGCCACCCCAGGTGTTATTTCGACCTCCCACTGACTCATGCTGAATGAAACTCAAGGACTAATGTACTATAGAGCTCACTTTTGCTGATTGAGTAAATTAGATCATACTGATACTAAAAAAAAAAGGCAGCTTCATCAGGCAATGATGAATTTAAAGCCTTGTTAACTACTCCTTAAGATAAGTCCTATGTGCTTTTTAATTTAAATCGTTGTTTGCATAGGAACATACTATCACATTTCACTGTTACCCTAAAGGTCAGCAAATCCATCAGAACTTCCTCGGGCAAGAAAATCAACAAAACTATTTGTCCAGTTCAAATGTTTATACTTAAACTGCATCTCTGTTACGTACCCATCCACAGTATTAAGTCAATAATAATAACAGATGACTGTATGAATAAAATAACTTTGAATAAGCAGCTGCACTGAAAAAATGCAGACTTCTATTCTTTCAACGAAGGTGCATGGTTTTCCTACACTAAGCTACGTTTATTCAAAGTCATACATTCTCTTATTAATCAATTACTTTTTACAAAGTAACGCTGAGAATTCCCTTCTGCCAATATTGTATTATTCAATGCAGTACTTTAGAACTCAGTTAGTGGCCCACAAACCTTCTTAAACACCTCTAAATAATAAGCAGTCAGAAAATATTTATTGAGAGTGCACTCGATGTGTACATTGTACAGTGTATTGCTGCAATAGTACAGTAATAGAGAGAGCTTTTCATGGAGCATTAAGACTGCAGTCTCATTATGCTTCAGATTTTGTTTCTGCTTACTCTGCCCTACAGAAATTTTCCTAATATATGCATTAGCCTGAAACCAAAGTTGATGCCTAAAGAATACACATTTCATGCTCCACGTACAAAAACACACAGCACAATAAAACCCACTGACTGACAACAGCTTCATATAGACAGAATTTCTAATCTAGTATTTATTCTATCAACACAGTGTTTCATATCACAAAATACGGCTTAGTTCCAGCTCAAAGAGAGCTCATAATTTGAAAGAGTCTAATTAGACATCGCAGTTTTCTAATTAAAAAAAAAAAAAAAAAGAAAAATCAGGCACTTTCCTCCAACCAGTTCTTGCATTAAGAACTCAGCATACTGAAATGTGAGTGCAGCCAGACCTGGCAGCATTTTCATAACACAAAACCAAAGCAAAAAAGACAAGTTCCTGCTATGACTTTGACTGTGTACGCACGTGCAATTTTAAAAATTTGAAATTCAAGCTATCAAGAAATGAACACACGTGATCAGACAGATTTTGGGTTTAATTGATTTGATGGATCAATAAAACAAGTATAGCTTGTTAAAAGTTTGTCTAAATGATAGGACAGACAAAAGTATTTTGGGGGAATAGTGTGTTTGTTTCTAATATAAACAGTCATTTGTTCCAGTTGTCCATTTGAAGATTTTTACATCATAAATTCCACTCTGTCTCTCCAAAACAATGAAAAATGAGTCTACTAAGAGTGGAAAATAGAAGCATGTACAGGATTAGGCACATACCTGCGCTGACACTAGTCACAACACTTAAAAATGTTAAGTTCACATAACAGTAACTGTTTTTTTTCAAAAAAAGGCAAACCCTAGCATTGCTGATTCTAAATCCGAAACGTTTTGAGATTTTTCCCAATGCTCCTTGTGTAAGACATAATCACAAGGTACTACTGGGAACTACATGTTCTGCCACGCTTTTCCTTATGCCCTTACCTTTCAAGGATCATTCATTTTTGACAGAACCTTCCCTTTCACAACTATCTGACTGATGAGGAGAGAAAACCCCCCTCGACAAGACACCAGCACCAACCGGGCCCTATTTTGACAGCGGCGCGTCACGCCGGTCACAGCCATGCGGTCGGCACGCAACACACAGCACATATAAAACTTCCGAAACGCACGTATTCCTTCTCCCTCATCCCCAAGGAAGAGGCGAGCTCCCTGTTTACGTTCCGAGCCCCTGCCCGAGCCATGACAGCTCTGCGGAAAGGGCGGGGATGGCCTGGCCGGGCTGCACCGGGGCGAGGGTGCCGGGAGCGATGGTGCAGAGCCGCACCAGCCCCTCGGGGACTCCAGGAAGGGAAAGTGGGACAAGGCCAGGCGTGAGGGCGGCCTCGCGAAGCTTGAAATCCCGCAAGGCTTCCACCGCCCGCTCCGGGGCCTCTCCCGCCCGCCGCTGCCAGAGGGAGCCCGCACGGACAGCGGCCGGGGAGCGACAGCGGAGCGGGGCCTGAGGGTGAGCGGAGCGGGGCCTGCGGGTGAGCGGCGCGGTGACACGGAGGGCGGGGGCCGGACAGGCGGGGCCGGGGCGGCAGAGGAGGCCCCGGGCGGCCCGGGCGGGGGCGGCCGGTCCCACCCGGCACGGCGGATCCCGCGGGATGCCAAGATGGCGGCGGCCGCTGGCGCGGTCGGCTCGGCGGCGCCCCCAGCCCCGGCGGCGGCAGCGGCAGCGCGGCCCTCCCGCGGCACGCAGCGGCTGCCAAGGCACCCGGGGGTGGCCCGAGCCCGGACCGAGCGGGACACCCCGCCGCCGCCCCCCGCCACTCCGCCGCGCTGCGCTCCCCACTCCTCACCTTTGAATTTGAGGTCGGTGGGCGGATCGAGCACAAGGATCTGCTCGTGCTTCGCCAGAGCCCCGGCGGCCGCCATCTCGCTCGCTCGCTCCGGCGGGAGGAGGGGCGGGAGGCAGGGCGGAGGAGGAGGCGGAGGAGGAGGAGGAGGGGCAGAGGGGGCTGGCGGTGCCGCCGCTCCCAGCCGGCAGGCGGGCGGGCGGTATCTCGGCGCGGCTCTGCGGGCGCTGCCGGCGGGGCGCAGGCCGAGGGCGGGCGCTGTTGCTGCCG
>JAWWEV010000083.1:99350195-99362302 GCA_035583235.1 Hafferia zeledoni
GCTGTTGCTGCCGCTGCCGCTGCCGCTGCGCGCCCCCGAGCGCGGCCCCGCGCCCTCCCCGCCCCGGCGGCGCCGCCCCTGCGCGGGCACGAGGGAGGCGGGGCGGCCCCCCCCGTCCTGTGCGCGCATGCGCCCGCGCGCGGCTCGGGGCGCCCCCCCCTCGCTGTCGCTGTCGCTGGCAGACCCTCCGCGCTGGCGGCGACAGCGAGGCGGCCACGGAGTCAGTCACAGAGTCAGTCACCCAGCTGGGTGGGAAAGGAGCCCTGAGATTATCCAGCTCCACCTGTGACCGGGCACCACCGTGTCAACTAGACCACGGCACCAAGTGCCACGTCCAGTCTTCCCTTAAACGCCTCCAGCGATGGTGACTCCACCACCTCCCTGGGCAGCCCATTCCAGTGTCTAATCACCCCTTCTGTGAAGAAATTCCTCCAAATACCCAACGTAAACCTCCCCTGGCATCGGCTGAGGCCTGTCCTCTGATCCTGTCACTGGTTGCCTGGGAGCAGAGCCCGCCCCCCGCCTGGCTCCAGGCTCCTTCCTTGCTGTAAGGAGTGATGAGGGCTCCCCTGAGCCTCCTCTTCTCCAGACTGAGCACCCCCATCTCCCTCAGCTGCTCCTCACAGGACTTGGGCTCCAAACTCTACACCAGCTTCCTTGGCCTTCTCCAGACCCATTCCAGCACCTCAGTGCCCTTCCTGAACTGGGGGGCCCAGAACTGGACACAGGATTTGAGGTGCGGCCTCCCCAGTGCCAAGCACACGGGAACAGTCACCACTGAGGCCATGGATCCAGCCTGTCCCGCCCCCCGCCCTGGCTGGAGCGGCGCGGGGAGAAGCGGCGCCCCAATCCTCGCCTCTCCAGACGCGCACACGGAGCTCGGGCGGGAACGGGCAGGGCGCCACCGGCTCCGCGCTGCGGGAGGCCACGGCGCTCGGGGGAACTACAGCCCCCGGCGTGCCAAGCGCGGCGCGGAGCCTGCCGGGAGTTGTAGTCTCTGGGGCACCCCGGCGGGCCCCCTCCCATCGGGCCTCAGGGGCCGTGGCTTGGCCGGGCCTGCTGCGAAGCTGCAGGGGGGAGGCCGAGCGTGGGCCCCGGGGAGGGCAAAACAGCCAAAAATACTGGTCTAGGGGGAAAATGGCCATTACATGAAGGCTTAGGAATATTAACAGTGAGTAAATGGGCCTGTTTAGTCCAGAGAAGAGAAGACTGAGAGGGAATCTCACTAATGCATATAAATATCTCAAAGGCCAGTGCCAAGAGGATGGGGCCAGACTCTTTTCACTGGTGCCCAGTGACAGAACAAGGAGAAATGGCTGTAAACTAAAACATAAGAAATTCCACCTCAACATGAGGAAGAACTTCCTTACACTGAGGGTGGCAGACACAGGAACAGCTGCACAGGGAAGTCACGGAGTCTCCCTCTCTGGAGACATTCAAACTCACCTGGATGCATTCCTGTGTAACCTGCTGTAGGTGACCCTGCCTTGCCAGGGGGGTTGGACCAGATGGTCTCCCGAGGTCCCTTCCAACCCTGAGGATGCTGTGATTCTGTGAAGTACTGAGAGAGACTGAGCTCTTGCAAAACCCAAATGAGAAATAAGAGCCTTTGTTATTTATTAATAGCCAGGAATATGGGGTATTTGTCATCCTTCTCACTTGCACATTTTGTCAGACACACTGTTGTCACAGTGGGCCTTTTTATTAGTACCATACTTTCAAGCAGATGGTGCATCTTGGGGTATTTGAATACAACAGTAACAAACAAACAAGAAAAAAACCTGTTAGAATGCCAAATCCATCCAAACCTTGATGATTCCTGTGTCCTAAATCTACTTCTGAAGAATCTGGCTGTAAAATGTATAAGTTTGTATTCAGGTGAGGTTGGAGTACAGGTCATGGAAATTAAGTCAGAAGGATTAACACGTTTTTCTTCTCTCTTCCAAAATCTGGTGTAGGTATGCTAAAAACATGTATAGAGAGATAATTAGCAGTTTGAAAAATATGTCCTGATAATAAATACATTGTAATTACTTAAATGCTTTCTGTTCAAAATCAGCTCATCATAGTCAAATTTGTGAATCACATGATCTCTATGGTGAATACTTCTAGTTCAGCTCCAGACATGAAGGAAGGGCTTTGGGGCCATTCAGCTGGAGAGATTCTCTAGTAAGTTAGGTTCACACTCTGCCTTGTCTCCAGGAGAGCCTCCCTCCAGGCCTGCCACCTTCACACCTGCCTACCCAGCAGTTTTCTCCATGCTGTTCTTGCCAACAGCAAAATGTCACCCATGTGACTTTTAATACCATCACTAACTGAAGGAGAAATAAGTAAAAAATGCTCCAGAAAAGTACCTCAGAGCAGTTTTACCTGATTGGAAGTGGCTTCAATAGGTGGAGTCATGTAGCATATGTGTGAAAATGTTACTAGAACTCTGCTACTGCTCTGGCTGCAGTTTTTCTGCTGCAGACTTATTTTATGATGCACATAAAACAGCATCTTAAATTACATCTTTTATTTACAGTGCAATATTTAAAGTTGTTATCTGGTAGTCTGCTGGGCTTTGTTAGCAAAACCAATGTTCCACTCTGTTTATGCATTCTTACCCTTGGGATCTGGAAGATGAACTGGAAAATAGAGGTTGTTGTTCTATTAACATGGAAGAGGAATGTTAACTCTATTATCTTCACTCTTTCTCTGCTTCTGCTCATGAATCTACCCAAGATTAAGCCATAGTGTGCACTTCTCAGAAAGTGGTAATTTAGCTCCAGAATTACCTGGTACCAGAAGAATTGGGTCTCAGCTTAAAAAAAAAAAATCAAGACATGAGAAACTGCTGCAAAATACTAAATGTCACAAAAGTTTCTGTCTTTTCTCCTCTTAATGGGGTTAAAAAAATAAGAGTGCAGAGTAAAACTCAAAAGAAGCTTCCTCTATGCAGATTTAGAAGACAGAAATACCTCTGCTGTCTAATTCTTCTATACATCTCTTGCTTAAGAAAAACAGGAGAACCAGAAGATCGAATCTCTCCTTAAGATGACAGCAGGTCTTACTGGTTTTCCCATGCCTGGTTTTCAGTGCAAACACCTCGTTAGACGTGGTTGTGCAACAGATATAACTGACATCGGGGGAGAGGCAGTGAGCACAGGACAGGGTGTGGCCTCAAGCTGTGGCTTACAGGGGGATGGGACAGCATCACAGAGGCTGGAGGGGACCCCACTGGGCCCATAGTTCAGTTTCTGACTCAAAGAAAGGCCAAAGCTGAATTCAGTCCCGGTCACACAGAGCTTTGTCCTGTGAGGTCATTAAAACCTCTAAGGACAGAGATTTCACAGCCTCCCTGGGCAGCCCAGCTTGGTCCTTCCCTGTCCAGCTTCAATCTGCTTATTTTGTGTTCTAGTACATAAACACTGAGTAGGTGGCTGAATGGTAATTATGCATGAACATGTTTTGTAATGTTGTCTTTGTTGTTGTTTGAACACGTTTTGAACCTTAATAATGCACTGATCTGTTTTATTGCTTTTAGTATAATTTTTTATCTAATGCTTTTATTTCATCCAAACTGGTGTAAGTTTTTATAAATACTGTGCTGTTGATCAGCAGTATCTGGCAACCTTCTCCAGTGTCTGATTCCTGTCATTTCAACACCTCGTAACACAGTTCAGGAATGAAATCTTGGATCTATTGCAGTCAATAGTACTCCTGTCACAGATTTCAATGAGATGATGATGTCATTCCAAAGTGTCCTTAGTGTATTTCTTACTGCTTGCAAAAGGATAACATTTGCTTAATATGAGGTCAACATTTGTCCTGATTAGTTGTTGATCTTAATGTTTTTCATACTGTGAACTCAGTATCATTGTTACAATATCTCAGTTTGGAGATGGTTTGACATCTTTCCAAACTGTTTGCTATTAAGTATTTAATAAGCAATCTCTATACCTGAGAAGTAGCAGAATGGATTTAGTTTCTTAATGGCTTTTTCCACTGTTTATTCTGCAGGTAGTTTATTCAGTCTCACCAACTCTGAACTTGAGAATGTCTTGCAATAAAACTATATCACAACCTCCTTTGCAATTTCTTGGTGTTACTGAGACTGTCAGAAAATCAGCCAAGCACCACATTACTTGTTGTGCTAATGGGAAAATTCTAGGTCTCACTCAGTGAAGTATCTCATGCATCTGCGCTGCTAAGTTGTGAATATTGCAAAATGCAAAGGTAGAAAGGTAAGAGTATGTTCCAATTTCTCTTTGAGGGAATACCTGGCCTTTTTGTGCTTCTGTTTATCTTCCAAAATACCAAAATGTTCATACAGCAGCTCCAGTCATCATTTACTTCACTGCTAGTGAGTTCCATATATAAATTTAGGCCCACTTCTCATACTGTAAATCAGAGGTAAAATTGCAGTCCACACTATTATTGAAGATTTATGGCATTATTCAAATGTTCCCACAGATTAGAAAAGTAGATCCTAGTTGAATAGCTTCAACTTGGTTCAAATACAGTGTATTTTTTTACCTAGTATATTATTATAAAATAACACAATGCATGTTGAGTATTCATATAGAAAGAAGACAGCACATAGTGGCTTTTTCATAAATAGCTGTAGTGTAAAATTTTATATGCTTTTATATTTTTGACCAAATTCAGTTCTGCTGAACACAAAAATGCACTAGACCATTAACTTCTGTAAGAAGAAGACAAAAGCACTATCTAGTTTTTGTGGTTTAAAATACAATTTAAAGAACTGAATGATTCCTTAGACAATTTCAAACATGCTAACAGCCATTAGTCCTTTGACGAAGGACAAAGTTATTAAGGAAATGGAGTTTTGAATACTGTTTTTGAGAATTTATTCTTACATTCATACTCATTCATTAAGCATATAATGAGACAATTGAATATGCAAAAGACAGCGAGTCTGCGTGTTGGTTATTGTTTGCTGGTGTTGCACATCTAAAAATCGACCAAGGCTTCCCTAAAAAGTAGCCAAAAATCAAATGTGCGCAGGTAAGTACACAAACACAAGTAGGTAGTTGAAACTTGCCTCCACAAGAGGAGTCTTAAGGACTCCTTAAATACTATTATAGACTCTTAAAGACTTAAATAAGTTTTAACCTGAGAAGTAATTCTGCAGAACCAGCATGATGGTGCCCTGTGGTTATCACATCTCCTTCTTAAACTGACAGTGTCTTGGTCTTTCTCAATCTCAGCTTGAAGAACTCATCCAGCAACTCCGGTTCAAACTCTCCCTTTCACTTGCTCTGTTAATATATGTAGCAGCTCTGGATTGCTAATTCTGCCCTCAGCATCTCCCCAGGAAACCGTCAAATTACATTTTCAAATTATGCCTGGGTTCAGTTCTGATGGGTCACAAGGCAAATGGGAGCAAATAGTGTCATATCAACATGTGAAAGACAAGCAATGGACTGAGACTGTGCCTGACATGAACTGCTTTCCCTCTACTAAGCACTGATAAGTGATTTGTCTGGTTTGGGGCACTATCTGTCAGGAAAGGTGTGGGATAAGAGAAGGGGGTTCAGAAGAAAGAACCTGTAATGACTCAAAGCCAGAACACAAATTGAAACATGAGAACAGATTGAAATACCAAGGTTGTTTAGCCTAAGGAAGACAAAATTGTCTCATGTGTTTGGTAATAGTCTTCAAATACATTAAAAGCTACTGCAGAGAGAAAGAAAATAGTCTTCTCTCTCATTTACTTTGAATAAAAGAGGAAGTAATGGGTGTAGATTACAGCAAGAACTAATTTAAAGCAGACATGAAGAACCTTTTAAGAGTAAGGATAATTATCGACAAACATTGCCTGGAAGCACAATCTATGGAGTCCCAGTCACTGACCTTTAAAAACAGGTTAGACATCTGTTGGGAGATATAAATTTAGCTGATCCTGCCTTGAGATGTGACCTCTGAAGTCCTTTCTAGCCCTGTGAGTCTATCATTGTGTGAATTCCAGCATGCTCAAAGATTAAACTGATCATCGGCAGTGAAAATGTCCGTTCCCCAAGATCTGAGCTACAGCCCATTCAAATCAGGCGGAATTTTTCCATTGGCTTTAACAAGCATTGGATCAGGCCCTAATTGAGTGTGTAATTTGAAGCTGAGCATGGAATTTGGTCCACAATTTTGTTAATGCTATTAGCCAATGGGAATAATTCAACTTCTTTTCCCAGGGCACATTATTTTGCAATACAAGAGAAAGTAAACACACTGGAGGAGCAGTGCTAGATTCTTCTTACAAAATTGAGTAGAATTGACTGAAGACAGACTTGAGAAGATCTCTGGGGGAAAATTAGCAACTTTTTCTGAAGGAAGAACATTTTAGACAGCTATTTTTTACATCAATTAAGCAGGGTCAGACAGAAGGAGACAGCTAAAACTATGCTAACAACACTTTAAAAATAAATAGGTATCATGAACATAAGAATGAAATGTTTTT
The DNA here is from genome assembly GCA_035583235.1 of Hafferia zeledoni. NCBI lineage: Eukaryota > Metazoa > Chordata > Aves > Passeriformes > Thamnophilidae > Hafferia > Hafferia zeledoni. The sequence continues at coordinate 99,356,653 of JAWWEV010000083.1, forward strand.
CTCTGCTGAAAGATCAAATTATCTGAGAGCCTGAAAATGAGCAGAACGAAAGAAAGGGAGACATAGAAACTGGCAGTGGATTCAGTCATTTGCATAGTGACTGATGAGGAAATATCCATTACCCTGTCGTCTCTTACCAAGTAACATAAGGATTTTTCTTCACTCTGAATGATCAATTAACTCACAAGTGCTTATGCCAGCCAAAGGTCTGCCTCTGCAATTGCACATGTTTATGCAATCGAGAGGAATACTGGATACATGAAGTTCTACATAAAGTTAGGCATTTGCAGATTTGCAAGATCACAGCTCCTGTGGGCATCCATAGCCACTCTCCTTTCATGAATTGTATGCATCTCCTGGGAATTCTTCCTGTTTCTCGTGTCTTGTGGCAGGAAACAGGCAAGTGCTTAAAATGCTTCTGTAGCAAATGCAGGAAGCTAAGGTTACTAATGTGGGGCTAATACACACATGAAAAATCTTTGCTTTTGATTAATTCATTATCTGTAGGAGTAAAGACACAAGGTTTCTAGAATCATCTCCCCACTCTGGTTTCTATGTCTGCACAGAAGCTTGAACACTCTACCTGAGAGATCATTTATGAAATATTTACTTTGGATTTGGGGAAGAAAAAAAGAAAGAAAGTCTGCATATTATTATGGATGGAATGTCTGAATGCCAAATACTGAATTATTTATAGCTTCATTGTGCAAATGATACCCATGAGGACCTGTTAGATTGCAATATGCAATTGATACACTACACAAAAACAGGGCTGTGTGTTTCAGACTTTGTTCTGGTACTTTAGTGGGTCACGTTAAAACAGGTATGAACACTTTGCAGAGGCAAAGCAGGGATACCTGACAGCATGTTTGAAGTTGCATGGGGTAAAAAGGACTTCATAAAGCCCCATGTAGCAAAATATGGTCTGATCCGGATTACCCCATGTGACACTTTTCCGCTCCCAACCCATGTGCCTACCAGTCAGTGATCTATTGTGTTTTTCTGATGCTCCCCTTCCCTGTGGGCGACCAAGTCTCTTCTGCCCTTCAGCAGGTCCTACCTACACTGTGGGCACTGTAACCATGTGCAGGGCTTTCCACCTACAACCATGAGTATTCACCGCTTTCCCCCTCCAAACACAAAGCACTAACAAGGAAGGTTAAGAAAGTGTATTTACTCACCCACTGCTTTGATCCTGTGCCTACACACCTCTTGCAGATAAAAACATAAATAGAAGTTTCACAGTTAAATTCATAACGTTAAAAAATTGCAAATGTTTTGTGAGCATGCCTTTTAGTACAAACTTTGTCTGTGCAGTCTATATTTTAATTCCATAAGTTTCCTGGCTTCAGTTTGTCTTTTCAGGGGAAACACAATACAATGTGAGAGAGACCCTGCTCCCACTTTATCATCCCCCAACTAATTCTGTCCTATTTTGCTGTCATGTTTTTCCCTTTCCTTCTCTCCTAATTCACATTGTTCCTGCCTCTGTCTCTGGCTAGCAGGCATGCCAGACAACTTTCCCTACTTTTCATCTTCAAAGGAGGCAGGTGGGTTTTCCCCTAATATGACAAAAGGGAATTTAATATAAATTAATAGCATTCTAATAGAAAAACAAAGTTAGGCCCTGCAAATCTGGAATGTGATTTTTTTCTTGTGCTACGCCATTTCTTGCATTCCTCAAGTAAGGCAAATAATAGAAATGAGGAAAATGGGAATCTATAATGGATCAGAGAGTAGTTTATATGCATTCACCACCCTCCCTCTCTGGGCCAGCACCAGAGGCTTCAGAGGATCCCACCTCTGAAGACAGCAGCTAGTATATCTTCCCCATTGAGACTCTTCCTATTTTTAAATACTGGCTTAATGCTTAAGATTTGAAGCACAGACTTCAATACCTTCAAGCATTTTGTTCTCTTCATTCTTTCCTTTCCAGCAATTTTGGTGTAACTTGCAAAGTTATCAGCAGAGTTTATGTTTTCTTCCAGATCACTGATAAAGATATTGAGCTGCATTAGCTCCTCTGAAGCTGTTAAATAACCCATTAGAAGAGAGTAGAAACATGCTGATGTAGCTGCTAATTGGTTCCCAGAGCATTTGACATAGGTAAATTGATTTTGTATAGTACTGCATTTTTTTGCCAGATTGTCATGCAGGGCTACACCAAATGACTTAAAATAATCCATGTGTATTAAGTCAATACATCTATTTTAAGCAACTGCATTTTAGTTTCATCGTGTTGTTTGAATGCATCTGTTTTCCACCAAAACCAAAATTACTAACATTGCATAAGCTATTACCTATGAATTAATTTCTATTTATTTCTCTCTTTTTAACCTGTCTTTATTAGTATTTTGCCCAGGGTCTATGTAATGCTTGTAATTATCTGAACCCACTGCATTTATTCTTTACAGTGTGCCAAATTTACTTTTTACAAATCATCTGAAATCTCCCCTGTGCACCAATATGATTTCAGAATGAAGATAGATGGCTTCGACAGCATTTCCACCAATTTTTTGTCACACTCTTGGGAGCATTAGAGCCTGAAGATTTAAATATGTTTTGTTTTCACTGATGAACATTCTATCACACACACAGTGAAGGAGAAAAAAATCTCATAATCACTTCATTATAATAACAGAAAAAATCCATCTTTTCAAAGTGTCTTAGTAAAGACTGTACTTACTAGTCTCCACAGGAATTCATATCAAAGAAATTGTTGTATTTTGTTCCTGTTAGCTATTCAGAGACACTACAATTGTGACAGAAATGGCTGACCTGGATTTTGGCCTATGCATCAGCAACAAAACTTCTAACCAACTTAAAATATGGGATGTTCAGTCTTAGGGATGGCTGTGCTAAAAAGATTGCTCTTTAGGCAATTTCCACGTTCTAAGTTTTGTTTCTGAGCCTTGCATATAAGCTTCAGCAAATCTTAGGAGGCTTTATCTGGATAGTTTTGATGGACAGCAAAGCAAGGAGCTGCATCATTACATTTTTACTAAGTCACATTTTAAATCTCAGAATTAGGCTCTTCCTCAAAAACTGTGCCGTATTCAGTAATGTTTTTGTATTCCAGTGACATCATGTGAGCTATTTCTTCACCATTTTTCCCTTTATTGAAAAGCAAAATGAGGTTTTCAACCTTACATTTATCTCTTAGAGAGTGAACTGGATAGAGGTTTCTGAATTATTAGTTTGGGCCACTGACTCAATTTTAACAAATTTGAGTAACAACTTATTATAAAAGGCTGGACAGGATCAGATGACTTCTGACTACATTATGACTGACCTGACTTCCAATTGTTTCAGCGTGGATAGCATAGATGGATTAATTCTTAAGTGCAAGCAGAAGTGATTCAGTTGATGGGATGACCATATCAATGTCTATGAATTATCTGAATCCTTTTCTGGAAACTAGAACAGCAGAGTCTGCCCAAGATGAGCTTAAACATACTTTTTCACATCTTCAGTTTTTCCTGTCCTCGTTGCCTTTATGTGAGTTGAGTAGGTAATCAAATTGAACACTTCCCTTGTGTCCTCAGCAGATACTTGACGACATCATAAGGCAATTAAATATTTGCAGTTGCCTCACAGGAAAACTTAGAAATGCACAAAACCACCCACAAAGCCATGAGGCAATACAGAGGCTGGTTCTGATGAAGGTAATTGGAGTTACCATGGAGGCCTGACTGGGATAGTTCAACATGCACAGAGCCAAACTGTGGCCTCAAGGTCTCAAAGGCCTGACTCTAAATTTTCCTTATTGAGTGGCCTCATAGAAGAATAGCATAGAAGGATCCATCCTCTCTGACCTCTATCTAAGGAGGATGGATATTTTAATTGGAGGCATTTACCTGGGTGGCAGAAGGACAACAATTTACACTCTGTTATATCAGTCAAAATCGCCCCCTCCACAGACCAGCTCTGAAAGATGCGTGAAAGATGTAGACAAACAACAACTGTGACATTATAGTAGTGGTTATGTTTAAAACTGCAATGACTACAAAATTTGATAGAGAGTTTTTCCATCTCCTTATCAGAGTTTTTATGATAAGGCTGTGCATAAAATCAGATGTCCTAGCTTGAAACACAGCCTCCTTACATTTCCAGAATCATCTGAAAACACCAGAAGTTCCCAAATTCTGATTCCCTGCCTGTGTCTGCCTGGCTTGAAATATAGATTGGAATTATCTAACATTCAGGATTTTTTTATGGCTTGGAGCTTCCACTAAATGGCAGGAAAATTCCTGAAGCTGGTTGAAAATGCCAGGGATCATGTCTTTTCTTGATCATCTTGGGCAACAGGGACTTCTGATGGGAATCCTGTCACTATTTCTCCAGGAAAACTAGCTTTCTTCAAAAGCAGACCTGTCAGGAGGCAGCCTCAATTACTTTGGGCTCTCCTGCACTACCAGTGACGTGCACTGAGCAATTTTCCAAATAGCTAAGTAACCACTTGGAGCTGTGAAACTTGTAGCTCCCAGACATTCTCACCTCCGTGTCACTGCTGTGATGTGAAACAGGCTTCTCGGGTAGCAGCTCTCCTTTTAATCTAGTAGTTTCTTCAGGCCCTGTAATTTTTTAAACTCTATCTATCACACAAGGAAGGGTGCAGTTTTTGTCACGGTATGCATCGTTCACTGGTATGTTATTCACAGTGAGGTAAGATGAACTGTCTGAAAGACATGCCTGCTGACAGTGATGACTTGATGACTCAAGTCTTGTGGATTTTCCAAGGCATCAATTTCCTCCTGGGAGAAATAAAATAAAAATCCCTCCATTTTAACTTTCAGTGATGAATGTTGTGTTATTGTAAAGCCTTTATACTGCCAGCAGCAAGTACCTAAGTACATACTATATGCTGTGGCTAAATCAGTCAATGCAAACCTACTCGGATGCATTTATCACCACCTCATCCTTTCTTCTTTAGTCTTCTCCGGAGTAATTTGCCCATTTTGTGCAAAACCACCTATCATTCCAAGACATCATTCAGGCAGCATCAAGCTTCATGAAAATCTAAACCAGGCAGGGTGGCTGCATAACTGCACTGGAATGTACTAGCTAAAGCCCTTTGCCCAGGCTTCCAACCCAATAACCGCTGTGTCATGGGCTAAGTGAAAGGGTATCATCTTTTCCTCAGTGGACTTTGGACTTTGTAAATTCAGGCTTACCTACAGGTAAAGATATGGTATCATTTTTTATAGGTGGAGCATAGGCACTTGATGTACTCTTAATCTTGTGTTTATGCTCAGTTACTAGCTAGGGTTCTGAGGTAACTGTGGTGTTAATGTGGCTGTGCCATGAAATCCATGCATATGCACTCTGACCATATATAATGTGATATCCTGTGTACCTCAAATCCAGATTTTGTACTTCGGACATAGCTTCTGTTTCTTATCACCTCAATGGAATTGTGACCCCACAATCATCGCCATGTTGTTTGTCCCTTCTTTTCAGTTCAAAATATTATTTTCCCTCTTCAGAATTTTGTAATAAACATGACATTCTGGCTTTGTTTTCATTCCAAGAAGCCTATTTCTCCTCCAGAAATCTGATCTCCTTAAAGCATCAAAAAAGAAAAGAAAAGAAAAGAAAAGAAAAGAAAAGAAAAGAAAAGAAAAGAAAAGAAAAGAAAAGAAAAGAAAAG
>JAWWEV010000083.1:99374705-99386477 GCA_035583235.1 Hafferia zeledoni
AGCCTGAGCTGGCACATCCAGATGATGAAGTCAAGTCCCAAAGAAGCACAGTTCTGCTATCTCACACAACCACAATTCTCCTAAGGCTAAGAGGCAATCAGAGTGCTGCGCAGTGGCTTTCTCTGCATTTCTCTCCATCTTCCTGAAAAACTTCTACAACATAATTTTTCTGGGGGTGGTGAGATTATTGTTAGTGCGGGATGTGACACCCATTTTACTCTGCCCCAGAGCAGTAGCCTGACAGCTGTCACAGCTTTTCTAATGGCTCACCTGAGAAAAGGTCAACTTTTTCAAGTGGTGGTACAACAGTTATACAGTGTCCATAAGCTCCTCCTCAAACTGCTCACTGTATCACAGCAATATGGGGCACTGCAAAGCATTGCTCTCTATAAACCTCATTAATGAAAAGAACAGCCATCTGTAAGGACATGACAGAATGAAGCAGGCACGTCTTATCCAACCGTTCTAGCAGTTTTCTGCACCTCTAGGATTTAAGATAGTCACACTTCACATCTTCCCAAATCCTTTCACCCTCTGAAACCCACTTCACTAGTATTTTTAGAAGTTCCTCATGTTCTCACATGCATCGTAAAGGTTGGCCCATTAGTCTGACACTAGTTTCTTTTTCTTACAGTGAAGTAAGATTTCCAAATTGACAGATGAGTGCTCTTTTCTCTTTACTCATGTTGTAAGTTTTCATGCAAGGAAACACATACTTACAATAAAACCTATTGCATAACTAAACGTAGTTAAGTTGCAATTATTTTAATACTCCTAATAGCCCATCTAACAGCATGTCCCTGCAAGAAAATAAAGCCTTTGTTTTGTTTTGTTTTGCTTTTTTAAGGCAAAAGCATAGATTGCTGACACCAAAGTTCTTGCTAGGGGAAGCAGCAATATAACTACATTTTGCTCATTTAATTAAAATCTCCAGAAAAAAACCCTGAAACCAACAGCCAACAAATACTTCAATCCTGCATGCATCAAAGTAAACAACAGTAGTCCTAATTACTTTAATTAATAAGAGATCCAACCTTGATACAAGGTCCTGCTGTAATTAACTTCAGGCTGTTTTGGTTTATTTACTAGTTTACATTGAAGAACTCTCCTTGTTTGGAGAGAAATCCAGTACCTCACATGTACCTCACTACCTTCAGGAGTAGTCCAAAGGTCATTAAGTTTTGCTCCATTCACTAAAATTTGAAAACAAGAGGAGAACTCATCCTAGAACACAGGGAGCATAAACTGCAAAGTAAGTTCAGACAGTATTTTCCACCCTTTCATACTTCCTATAGAAATTTGATTAGGAGTTTGGACTACCTTAAAAACTGGCATATGTGGATTGCTTTGTAACATAAATGTACTTTCTTTTCTTAAAATATCTTTCATAGACCTCTTCTAAGACGTTCACAGGTATCTGCAAATCAGCAGATAACAGGATGAAAATTACCATATCATCCCTCAAAAAGCTTGAAGATTTTCCATCTGAAATTCCACCCAAGTCCATCTGAGTCAATGTAAACACTGAATGTCTGCTGAAAAGATCCCTTTCCCATTCCACAGACAGACATTTCACACTTTCCTCTTTAGATTGTCCAGTATACAACTGGTTAAACTGTAAACTCCAGAGATTGAGTTTGATTTGGCTTTTTTAATCTCCTAGTATTTCTAGGAAATAAGTATTTGGGTTACATTAAATATTCAACATATGAGCTGCTGGCAAGGCATCAGAAAATCAATAGCTTCATACATTTGTAACTGAGCATTTACCGCATGAAAGGTTGAATCCCAAGGCAGAAACTCTTCTCTAATTAGGAAGCCTCAACTAGAAAGAACATTCTTATCTGGATTTTTAAACATCTCCCTGTCTCTTCTTCTCATAGTACTAGAATCAGTAAGACTGAGTGTGCTAACCACTCTTGACACATTCTTCACAGATTGATTCTGATAATCTTGTTCCCCACTTTCTTCTCAACCTCGACAGAAGATGCTGAAATGCTTCAATCTTGCCCCCACTGGTAGCACATCCATCTCCAACACGTGTTGGATTGTGCCCTGAGCAACCTGAGCAACCTGATCTAGAGGGTGGCACCCACAGCAGGGAGTTGGAATTAGATGATCTTTAATGTCCCTTCCAACCCAAACCATCCTATAGTCCTATGATTTTCTAGAATTTAAAAAAATAATGCATGGCTATAATTTGTTTGTTTAAGCATAAGGTTATTTCATATTTCATTTGACTAGGTGTTCTTCAGCAGCTTACTTATTTGTCCCACCATCTGCTCGCCTTCGGACCTACTGATGCAAACTGGTATTAACCTGGGAGGTACAGTCTCAGCTCTGCCATTTACAAAGGATGGCTTTTATGTAATCTGCTCTTTCGTATCTGGGGCACCTTCTCACTGAGGGCAACAGGCAACACACGCAGGCTGAGGAGAAACAGCTGGGCGTGTACTAGATTTGAATAAGGTAAGTAAGGCTTATTTGAGTTGCTAAATGAATAGGTGTCTGAAAATTGCAAGGGTGTGATTGCCACTAAATGATAATACACGTGGGGCAGCTTGTTTAGTCTTTGAAAACAAGCCAGGCACAAGCAAAGGTCAGTGGACAAAGGTCAGCCCTACAACTGAGAAGGGGCAATTCAGAACTGGTATGACCTCCTGCACACACACAACTTTGTTATACTGTTATTGTATCATACATTCCTGGTATTTTTGCTGCTGCTGAAGTATAAACCAGGGACAAGGAGCCGCTGTGCCTATGATTCTTTTAAGGCTGGGAATAAAGAGTTAATAACATTTGACCCTATAGAAACCCAGCTATTAAAAAATAACTACTGGAACACGTTAAAACACACTATACTGTTAAGCCCTTTTTATGTCAGAAATCTTTAAAGAAAGACATTGGGAAAAATTTAGCTCAAGTGGGGAATATACAACTGTATTAAAATATTCTTTTCATGTTTACAGAGACATAAATCAGCCACATGGAATTTCACAATCACAGCAAGCCTCCAGTCAGGCACTGCTAAATGCAACCAGGGTAAGTGTAGTGGCTTGCCATTTGAAATCACATGGGTATGACAGAACCCAGGTGCTCAGCACAAACCCTCCAGCATAGAGAACACCAACTTTGCTGACTTGTGTTCAGTCTGTCTCCTCAGCCTTATCTGCTCAAGTGCACTGACTGCAGAGTACTTCTCCTGCCAAATTTGACCCACCCTAAAAATTCAGAAACTTTTACTGATTCTAGTCTTTTATATATTGTATTTTCTGGAGAATTAAGGACAATGAATTTGTGTTGAGACTGTCTTATGAAAACATCCCTCTAAGCAGTCAAATCCTCAAATACTGAGAAAAAACTTATTTATAAACATGTTTTAAACGTGTTTTAACATAGTGTAACATAACAATCTCAGAAATTAAGTGGTCTGTCTATAACCTCTATAATTTTTCCAAGATTTATCTGGATGTCAGTAAAACATCCCAGTTCCCCTTTTTTTTCTTTACACCTTCTTTATATCAATATGATGAGTAAGTTTTTCTCATTATATTATTTCACTCCATTCATAACATTGTCCATGGAAAAGAAACAATTGTTAGACACCTTAGAAAGGAAAAGTGCTCATGTTAAAATACCCCTGGGAAGTGAAAAGCATAAGCAAGCAGGACGTATGTTATTTAGCTAAATTAAAATGAGGTTTACGCTTTCTGTTTGTGGTATCAATTTCAAGGAGGATTTAATGGAGAAATTCTCCATGCATGTTGGAATATGCTTTGGAATATTCTTTCATATCCAGGCTGTAAAATAGACAACACATACAGTCCAAGGTAAAGAGAAGAGAAGCTGCTGTCTCATTGTTCAGAAGCTGAGGAGCTGCACCATGCCCTTCTACAGCAGTATAAAGTGAAGGGCAGGAGCTCTCAGGCAGCATGAATGCAAAACTAAAGCTGCAGCGTGACTTCCAGGGCACCACACAAACAAAATTAGCTAACAGGGAAGGAGACATGACCTGTGAGGAATTTCATATACTGAAAAGGCAGAAATGCTGCTATGCAACTTTGGCAGAGACAGACTTCTTTTGGAAATTGCACCAAGACTGAAGTGGTGTTAAACATCAGAAAGTCACTTATCAATACCTGCTGTCCCATCACAACCATACTAATTAATTCTCCTGCTAATCAAGCATTTCTCACTTACTAGCCACTGTATTTCTATAAACATACACTACCAACTCTCTCCTTTCTCTCCACTGAGTGCTCGATAAGGTCACAAGTACATCCACTGAGACCAAATATTTCTATATATAGAAATAATTGCCTGTGGAATTAAGTGCACTTGCCTGGGTATCTAGTTCATACTAAACTTAATTTAGCTGATTTTCCTCATCTATTATATCCATTATTAGGGACGGTGCACACTGCCAGCTGCAGCAATGCCTATCAAAGATGGAAACTAATTATCTAATTACGTGGCAAGAATGAGTTCCTCTGCAAGAACATTCACAACCATCAGACGCAGACAAACAAGTAAACTATCACAAGGAAGAACCAGTTCCTCCAGACAGCCATGTTACACACACCTCCTTTTTAAAAGGAGCGAAAAGAAAGGTAGTGTATTCTAGGAATACTGGTTGTCATTAACCATTTCAAATACATCCCATGTAAGCGAAGCAAACACTTAAACAGGCCACATCTCAGGCAAAATGTGGTAGATAATATCAGCTAATTATGAATACATTAAATAAAGTAACTGCAGGGAAACAAGGTTGAGTTTCTGGACCTACTGTCTCCTAGGTCTCTGCACCCCAGAACAGGATTCAGGGAGAGGAGGAAGCACCACCAGAGGAAGAGGATCAGGTCATGGAGCTCTGAAGCAATCTCAACCTCAAACCTGAAGATGCATAGGGAGCAAGCCAGTGTCAGTGCTAGGCTGCTCTTTATCATCCCCATTGTTTTTGAAAGGTTGTGGAGAAAGGTGAATTGTCTGTGTTCTCTTCAAAAAGGGCAATAACAAGCCATGGATGTACAGGCTGCTTAACACCACTCTACTGCCTAGGAAAACCACAGAGCAAATCCTCTGAGAAGCTGCTTCTGAGCACAAGGTAGAGAAGGTGACCAGGACCAGTCGGTATGGACTTCATAAGGGTTAGCCACCTCCCAACAACTTGGTTGCCCCAAATGACAGTATGACTGGATCTGTGATGGAGGGAGAGCATTGGACGTTGTCTATCTTGACGTTAGCAAGGTTTTCAATACTTCTCCCTACAGAATTCTGGTACACCCAAGTTGGGATATTACAGTCTAGGTAGGCAGATTGTTAGCTGTGTGAGAAAACTGATAGGATCATCAGACTCAAAGGTCAGTGGTTAACAGTAGGTATCTACCTGTAGGCGAGTTAGAAGTAGAGTACCTTCCTTAATATCATAGAGTACCTTCCTTAGTATCAGTAGCCTGAAGGATGAAAAAACACAGCCCCACTTCAACCCTCAGGTGATACCCAACTCAGAGGTGCACTCAAGATCCTTGAGGGCAGGGCTGCTGTTCAGAGGGTCTTGGGCTAGAGGCAGAGGTGGGTAAAAAGGAGCCTTTTGTACTTCAGAGAGGCCAAATGCCAAATGCCAAAGGCCTGTTTGTAGGACGGATGAGCCTCTGACTATGAGACAAGCTGGGGACTGGCTGTCTGAAAAGCAGCTTGGCCAAAAAGAACCTGAGGACAGCAATCTGAGTATGAGCTGGCAGCACACCCTGGCAGCAAAGATAGCCAGCAGCATCTTCAGCCACATCCACAAGAGCCAAGACAGAACATCAGAGGAAGTGGTTATTCCCTTCTAGATACAGTCTAACATCAGCTGGGTCACACTTGTTTTGGGCCCCACAAAAGAAAAATATTGACAAGCTGACACAAATTCAGAGGAGGGCTGCAAGACAGTCAGGGCTGGAGCATTTGCCCTGTGAGGAAATCTGAGGAAATAGGGACCATTCAGCCTGGAGACATGATGGCTTTGGTGGACCGCAAAGCTGTCTGTCAGTACCTACGGGAATGGCGAAGACTCAATGACCCTCTTTAGTGAGGTGCATCCAGGAGAAGGAGCAGTGGTGGCTGTGAGTTGAATCAGGATAGGTTCTGACTTGACACAACAGGGGGGGATGTCACTGGGAGGACCATTTAAATACTGGACTCAGCTGCCCAAAGAGGTTGTGGAACCTCTGCTTGGGGGTCCAGCTAGGCAACGGGCCCAAGCAACGTGGTCTGAATTCACTATCAAGTCTGCTTGGAGCAGGAAGCTGGAATCAAGGTCTCGTGAGGTCCCTTTCAGCCTACAAACTTCTTCCCACTTGCAGAGAGAGACCAGCACTGGAATCTCTACAAGATAGGCTGAACAAGACGGTTTTTTCTTCTCCTGACGAGTGCTAGTCTCATCATTTTTAAAAGATGTGGAGAGACATTTATGTTGGGGGTTTTTTTAAAATGGATTCCATTGCAATGACTACTTTCTACTTACCAATGCCCTCCATGAGCACTTATCAACATTTAAGTTTTTATCAAATGTTGATAAGATCAACAGTATCAACTCTACGGCAGGCTTGGTCTGAAACGGAAGATGTGACTCAGGTTTGGGTTTATATACACATTTAGAATGAACAGGCTTATCCTGTATCTACTATTCTTTGCTCTGCTATATTCAAAGTTGCTCTTAGTTTACCTTTGCATAAACAACAGGCACACTACTGGCTCAGTGGGATTTATTGATGTCCTTGGGAAAGTAGTTTATAGACCAGAAACAAACAGGTATTTTCAGAAGACCTCCAAACAATCAAATTTAATTAATTATATAAAGGAAGCATTTACTTACTTATTCCTTGAAAAAGTTCTTCAATGTTAACAGCATTCTTTGCGCTGGTTTCAACAACAATGGCACCTATAGATTCTGCGTATTCTTTGGCATCCTTCATAGGAACCTCCCTACAAAAAAAAAAAAAAAATTAGAAATAAAAGAAACCGAATTTTTTTTTAAAAAAGCCCATCCTAAAACACAGGCTGATCAGAAAAGCATTAATATGCTCTTCTTCCCTGCAAAAGTAATACTTTGTATGGCATTTAGGTCATCATATTCAACATATTAACATTTCAACAGTGATCAATCTACAGATTTCTGGGACTTGCTGTTGACTTCATGCCTTGCAAGAAGGAAAATAATCTAAATGACAACCTATTTGTTTGTATTTTTAGCTTCACTCAGGTAAGAAAAGCATTAAAACATATGAGAAAAAACATAGTACTCTGCTGATCCAGGCAGCAACCAGCACTCTCCACATAACAATTGCTCAAACAAGATAAGGTACAACTGCTGCAGGTGAAAACGGTAAGAGCATCGTATGTCTTGGTCTTTGCAAGCAGCAAGGAAACAAGAGACCTTTTGAAATAAATATGAAAGCACATCAGCAACAGCAATCTGTGAGTGCCAGTTCATTGGGGAAAGGCCACCGTTCTGTGACATGTCACTGAAGTGACACCATCTTAAAATCCCTGGTAGAATGCCCTCATTTTGTAGTCAATAATTCATATGTCAAAAGCTGGTAAATGCAGTTTACAACATACAATAGATTTCTGCTTTAGACAAGCAAGGCTCATAATGATCTTGTATCTGCCTGAGTGAGGTGGCAAAGCTGGATCTGGCCATGCCTGCTGCTGTCTGTAACCACCTCTATTCCTAATTTTTGAGAAACAGCTGAGAATCAAAGACTGAACAAGCTACCAGGCACTCAGGGTATACCCCATCAGGGGAGCACATGTTGAAGCACTAGGCTGCCATCACTATTTTTCTTCCACTTGTTAAATACACAGCTGGTGTGTTTTGTGTGGCTTTACAGATGTCTACTGCATATGCAGAACTTGCACCAACTACTTCACCCCACAGCTCTGAGGTACCAATCCGGACTCCTTGTATAATTTTCTCCAAATATGAGTGCCTTGGACCTACATGGAATCACAGAAGTGCAATTTCACAATTAGCTTATGGAACTATATGTTTCAAATAAATCAGATCTGCTGCTCATGGGAAACATAAAGAGAGGCAGAATAATTGCACAATTTATGATAAATCTTTTTCAAAATAGTACCCTACAATTCCAACATCTGGATTCAGTGCTTGTTTCCATTACTTGCTTCTTTGTAGTATTACATATTCTTATATTGCACAAGACACAGAAAAAGCAGCATTCCCCTTACTAACTCTGAAATGGCACCTTGACCTTTATTATGAAAGGTACTACTATCTGCAGATGGCCCTGGAGATAAGAAAAAAGGAACTTAACTACATAACATAATATTCAAACAACAGTAAAGGGAGAAATTTGAAAGCATTGGATTATGTAATGAAGACTGTCAACTTGCGTAATTTGGATGTGAAAACAAATTTCAGCAGGAAACACAAATGCAGCAGCAAGTAAGAATATTCCAAGGAAGCATCACAAAACATTTTAGCTTCCTCTGATGACATTTTTAAAGGAAGCTATAAAGGTTCACAGCACATGAGCAACAAGCATTGTGCCATCCAGGGCTGCTGGCACCAAAAAGGCTGCATACATCAAGTGGACTTATCATCTGGATGTCTGCACTGGTAAGATGCTACCTTTTCACAAGGGAAAAGTACAAATGGTGGAACGCTAACATAAGCAATGAATACATGCACGATGAAGCTGTGTTGGCTGTCCTGAATCACCTCCCTGTCTTCTACGTACCTTAACACAGCTTCCAGGAGGATCTGTTCCATCATCTTCCCAGGCACAGAGATGAGGCTGACAGGTCAGTAGTTCCCGGGGTCCTCCTTTCTACCTTTTTGGAAGACCCATTTTTAAGTCACCTGGGACTTCATGACTTTTCAAATATCATGGAGAGTGGTTTGGCAACTGCATTAGCCAATTCCCTCATGACTCTGGGACGCATCTCATCAGGGCCCATAGACTTACATAAGTTCAGGTTCCTTATGTGGTCATGAACCTGATTTTTCCTTACAGTGGGAGGGACTTTGCTCCCCCAGTCCCCATCCTGCTGTCCATCTACTCAAGAGGTGTGGGAAGAGAGGCTGCCATTAAAGACTGAGGCAAAAAAGTTGTTGACTACCTTAGCCTTCTCCTTGCCCATTGTTACCAGTTTTCCAGTGCTGTTCAGAGGGGGTACACCTTCTTTGACCTTGCTTTTCTGGTTAACTTGCCTGTAGAAGCCCTTCCTGTTATTCTTTGTGTTCCTTGCGAGGTTCAGTACCAGCTTTGCCTTGGCTTTCCCCACGCTATCCCTGTGAACTTCATCTCTATACTCTTCCCAGAATACTTGTCCTTGTTTCCACTGTCTGTGCATTTTACTTTTTTTTGACCAGTCTCTTGCCTTCCTTGCCTAATTTGTTCTTGGAGATTGCCAGCTCTTGCATTCTATGGAAGACTTCCTTAAAGATCTGCCAGATCTGTTCCATTCTGTTCTGAAAGACCTCAATTATTGCATTTTATCCTTTCCAAATTACTCTATTGACTCGATCCCCCTTGAGATTTTCTGAATAATTAGTGAATAAAGAAATATTCGGGATGCATTGAGTGAAGATCTGAGCATGAAATTCTGCTGAATTTTCTTAATCAAGGATTTCCAGGGAACACAATTGGCTACGAAGATGTACCACATTTTTAGGGAAGTGAACACTTCTTAGTTGCTGTTACAACTATTGACTTCTACAATGCTCAAAAAAGTATTTTGGACACTTACAACATTTTAGCATTGAAGGTTGAGGTCCTTCCTGTCTTTGAAACTACTTTTTAATGCCCCATCAGAAGAACAGGACACATATCAGAAGAAAAAGAAAGTCTACTACTTTTACTTAAAGGTATGCTGAACAATCAGCAACACTAGAGTTGCCAGTACCACAACAAAGATGAGGATTTATAGTTAATAAAATTGCTTGCCTATCTGTAGAAATTCCTTCAAACTGGAGAAGTAATTTACTTCAACAAAGCACCAAAAACTGTTGATAGCTGATTAACAACATTGACAAAAAGCAGCATGACCTGTAAGTGTCCCAAACATATCTTGGAAGCTCAAAACCAAATTTTAGATGCTAAACAAGGAGTGTAAAATGGCCAGTGACTATAAGAAATAGTGCCAGTCTTTTCCCAAAGAAAGATAATCAGTTCTTATTGCTTACATTCATTCCTCCTTACATTATCTCCTACACTCTTAGAGATGGCAGAATCAAATCAACTTGAACTGGGTCAGCTTGTCCTCTTTTGCATCTATTCGCGTTGGTCTTAAAAGCAGCTGTCTTTCTGATATCCAGCAAAATATCTGCCAAAAGCTCTGCAAAACCAAAGAGAGATGCCAAAAATGCATACAAACAGCAGCTTGCTCCTGTGTGCTCACACAATCTTATTTTTAAATTCTCTGTGCCTAAAGGCATACATTGGAATCAATCACTGGAAATAATCTGATAAATTGGTGACACGTTTCACCTGAATTATCTTTAGTGAAGTAAATCTGAAGACATAAGGCAGACAGAGAGAATGCACACAGCTGCATGCATTGCATAAACAAAGAGACTTTTGGAAGAACTGTGAAAATATATCACATATGAGACAGTCTGCTCTCTGTTTTTCCACCAAAGTCTCTTTAGCTGGGCATCACTGGATGAATTCAGAGAAAAAAAGATGGGGAATGCAGAAAGAACAATTGCATGAAAAAATATTCCCAAAACTATTCATAATTATGGAGAGAAAAAAGCCCTCTCCTTAAAAAATCCAAAGAAATTAGGAGACATTAGCTCCCAGAGCACAATGAGGACCATTCACACAGCAAAACAATCTGCACAAGGAAGAGCTGTACTGGCTGAACAGGAGCAGGAATTGGATGATCAGCAATCAGCAAACTACAGCCAGTGGTAGATAATAACGTGGTGAGAAGATCACAGTCACTCTGTGAGGAACTCCAGTACTCTCATGACATTTCTGTGGTGCAGGTTTTTCTTCATGTCCTGAAGATAACCTGCCTCTGGTGGAACTGCATTTAAAAGCTAGTTGCCATTGCAAATGCTCCCAAAAGCAGAGTGAGGAGGGCTGGTTATGGATTCATTTGCAATTGGTATATGTCTCAATCTCCAGACTTACTGCCCTTGAGTTAATCTGGCTATTGTATTGCAGGGAACACTTAAACAACAAATTTAAAGTGACTTTCAGGGAAACCAAAAACTCTGATTTGCGCTGTTTTTTGGGTTTATTCTTTTAATTGTCCTTTCCTCTTTTTTTTTCTACTTCATTTTTGGAAACATTTGGTTTTCTTATAGGACTCAATTTCACCATGTTGATGAGCATATCCCAACATCATGCAGGAGACAACAATATGCTGTCTGTGTCTCCGATTCTTAGCCCAGCAGAAACCAGGAATCTTCTAGAATCAGGGCGTGTTCAGAAACCAGTGACTTGCTGTTTTGTGTTGGTTCATGGCTGACAGCAGCAAGGGGGAGAACAAAAAAAATACCTAAAAATCACACAGGTCCTGCCCTTGTATAGGCCTTGATTTAATAAAGCTCTGCATCACTTGAGGCTACACACGTGCTCCAGGGCTCTGGTGAACATGGGCCCAAGTATGGTTATAGAACAATAGGGGGATATATTTGAACAACCATGAGAGCCCTGTGAGGTCCTAAGGGGACAGCATTGTCTTGGTTTGAGGGGAAAAAACCAAGATGTTTACTCACAAGAGGAGGAGGGGGCTTCCTCCTCAATAATCACG
>JAWWEV010000083.1:99386577-99478472 GCA_035583235.1 Hafferia zeledoni
CTCTCTTTGTTAACTACTGGCATGGACAGTTAATGGCAGGGGAGAGAATTTACATAATAATTCCAAACTACAACAAACATCAACTACAGTCTTTCAGTCTGTACTCATAGTTGAAGCAAGTCATGGACTGACACAAAGAATCACTACTGTACTGTACAGCAGAATGCACTTCCATTTCCTGAAGGGATAAATGCAAATCTAAAATAAAGCTAACAAACAGAACAGTAATTCCAGCTTCACTCCCGTTCCAAATAGCATCATCTCAGCTCTTCTGCACAGGGGTGAATTCAACCCTCCCCCCACTTTGCTTTATGCAGGTGACAAGTTTTACTTGAGGTTATGCTCCTAAAAAACCAAAAATACACTTTCTACATCCAGTATTATGGGACAGTTTCAGTTGTTGCAAAGCACAAGATCTTAAAGCTCTGTGACTAACACTTTTTTATTTTGGGCCCATCCTTCTAGCTCTACGTTGTTGGTTTTGCTCACCCCTTATTACATTCTGCACATCTTAACTGAATGGAAGGAGAAAAAAAAGAGTACTTTTTCATTCCAAATGATTCAGCAGCTAAAAGGTGTAGAGATTATACAAATACAGAGGGAAGGGCAGTAAAACAGAGGTTAAAAAAAGTGCGTAATTCAAGTTGTGCTGTTGCTGTTGAGGTTGTGCCTTGCTAGAATTCCTGGTGATAGAAAGGATCAATACAGTCGGCCAAAATTATATACTATTATAACAATAAAGCAAAATTGTTACCTTAAGGAAAGAAACAATATAGTTACTGCAATTAAAGCAACAACAAAAATTATTACCTGATATCAGAAAGATCACATTTGTTTCCAGCAATGGCCATTACAATGTTTTCAGGACCATGTTCTTTTAGTTCTTTCACCCATTTCTTCAAAGTATGAAACGAATCCTAAGTCAGAGAAATAACAAAGTAAGCTAACAGCCTACTCTCTGGTAATGTATTTGCTTATTTTTCAAGCTAGAGGAACACAGCTTTGACAGTATTAATGCAATAATAATTATACAGATCACACGATTTGAAGATCATTGATGTATCTATGTAATCTGCTTTTCAAGCTTTAAGTCATAAGACTTCTTCAAATGAATTCTTGAACTTGGACACTTCCCTCTTTACTGCCTCTTCCTCCCTCCACCCCAAAGCAGCACTCAACATGAAATTTTCAGTGATAAAGAAACTAAAGCAGCTCTTGTAAGTTTGGCTAGTAGTAAATTTCCTTCACTTCCTACGTGAGCTTCTTTTGCCTGATTTCAACATCTGCCCAGTGGGTTACTCTCTCAACCACTGTCATATTTTCAGTAACATCCAGGAGAGCTTCCAGAGTGATGCCCTCCCCACTGCATTTCCAAGTCTGTGACCTTTTAAACCTCAATTTACTCATCATGAAACCAAAGAGACAGGTGACAATTCACTTGGGTTTTTTCCCTCCAAGCATAAAATTCAAACTCTTTCTGATGCTACCTACCTTTTAATATTAATTTTTCTATTTCTTTATACTAATAAAGTCATAGCATTAAAACCACTTTTGTTTCTAGAGATTCTAATTAAAATGCGTAGTCAAAATTATTACTGGCACTCAAAGTGAGTTCCCAAATACGTTATGAATCCTTTTTTTCCCCTTCAGAAATACACTTAACAGTTGTGTCTAATTCAGCAATGGCTGTATCAGTATCACTGAAAGCAGAGCACTATCAGTCATTTGGGAAAAAAATCCATTTTGCTTTAATGATTAACACTGAATGTTAAGCACCAGAAACTGAAATACACATTGGCCTAACTCCCCTGATTTCCCCTCTTTATCTTGAGAGCTGTTCCACATAAGCCTGGAGAAAGGCCAGCAAAACAAAATTACACTCTTACAATATGTTAAAAGATCAACTCTAAGATATTTTTGATTTCAAATAAGTATGAATCCAGCACCATTCACTCTTCCTTGCCTTTTCCTGGCAAAGTAGCAAAGGAGAGTATAACTGCTGTGCAAGGATCACCACCATCATCAGTGATAGATCATTTCACTAATGCACTGGAGAACCAACCCAGCCTTCCCAACCTAGTACTGAATAATTCAATTGGCAAGAAAGGAATAAAATGCTAGTGAACTGTCATGACCATCCATCCATGAACACTGCCTCTAACTCAGCTTTATCAGCAAGGGTTTCTTCCAAAAGCCTATTTCAGATACAATCTCCTAGCCTTCTCTCTAAAAAATGAGCCACAGCAGTTTAGGATCTGAAAATACAATTTTCATTCCAAATTAATAATGTTGAGACAAAAGGTCAGAGACTTATTATTTCATTACTGGTTTCAAAGTTAAGACATGAGTCCTGCAATGCAAATGAGCTGATATGCTTAGATGAAAATAATTAGTTTTAAAATCAGTGATATGCAAACAACTTAATTTTCACTCAGCTGATAAAGCAAACAGCTGCTTTTTGTAGCAAAAATTCAACTCCATACAGCGAACACGTGGTAGCGGTGGAAGGGGGTATTGCAGGATATTATCCAGTCTACTTAGCCAGAGGAAATCCAAAGAAACTTTGACAAAACGCAGTCTCCAACATTTTGTCTAAATGAAGTTTACACAACACAGAAGCAGGACTTCTTATTTAATGTTTTAGAGCAGTTGGACACCTCCATCCAGATCTACACAAACTACCAAAGCACATATGACCCAGATAAATTAACATTTAAATACTTCTGGAGTTGTGGGGTTTAACTCCAACTCAGGCCCAAGCAGAGGAATTAACACAGGCAAAAAGCATCTAGAAGGTCTTACCTGTTTGGTGATATCATAAACTATCACGGCTGCTGCTGAACCTCGGTAGTACATTGGAGCCAAGGAATGAAACTGTTAAAACAACACCCCCCCAACAAAACTATCATTAATAAATCAGAATTATCACCTACTTGCTATCATTCCATAGAGAACAGAGCTCTTCAGTGGATGCAATTCTCTCATTTTCTTTAAAATTAAACACCAAGAAAGCAGAGCTCCTTTATCTCCTGCTGTTCCCCATCCCACTGAATTAATGCAGTCAGCACTTACTGGTTCAATGCATCTTTTCCACTACAGGGCATGGACTGTGAGGACAAGTTTTGACATGAAGATCACCGGTATTTGGAGGCCTAACCTGACAGCATATGGACCCCTTTCCCTGGCAAACCACACCATTTTGGGTTTTAGGTCTAAAACTGGATTTAGCTTGGGTTCAAGTTTTATAAAACATTGCAAATGTCTTGAGAAAAATTAACCTGTCAGAAAAATCTGAAAACCTATCATGTTTACCTATCCTATAATATGACAGATACTTTAAGAAGCATGGGTTCTTGCAGTTACTCTTCAGCTTTTTCTATCAAGGAAAACATCCTTTGAGAAAAAAAAAAAACCAGCAAACCAAGCAATAAATACATTTTCTTAAAACAACAAATGAACAGCATGATTTTCCCAATTTATCACAACTAAGCAGCTGGTTTAGAACTTCAGCTTATAATTACAACTAGTGAAAGGAAGTAAAACAGTATTTCTGCTGATTTAATTAAACTTTATCTTAAATAAACCTAAAACAATCTTTCTTGGAAAATACATTCAATCTTGCTGTACTCACAGAGCCATTTTATAAATTTTTATTTGAAAAGTAATCTACAAAAGACGCATATTAAGCTGCAGCTGAAAACTGAGGTCAGCTCCTAAATCAAATCCGTCACTAAGGCAGGGTATCAATCTCACTGCCCAGCAAACATACACAGATCCATGTGTTAAATTGCAAACCTCTGCAGATTTACTGGGCACATCTTTTTTTCAGACCTGCACCTCCAGACAGAGCGTTCAGACCTGGCAGCCTCCACATTTCTTGCTGTTCCACGAGCAATGTATCACACACGTTATTTGCAATACTGGTTCACTTGCCAGTTTGTAAGCTATTTATCACAGATCACGCACACCAGCTCAAGGTCGACACTTTCTTTTATAACAGTATGGATGCACAGCAGCAGTGACAGATGGTCAAGTGCTGAAGTGTTTTGGGGAGTGAGGCAGGTGGGAGAGCTCATTAATAGGAGAAAACAGCAGGAAAGAGGATGAGAAAAGAAAAAGGAGTCAGTCAAGAAGCGTGATCTGATAAAATGGGATCAGCCAAAATCCCGAGGGAGTTGGGTAGATGTGTGCCTTCTGGAGTTTTAGTGTTTGCCTTTATTACTTTCACACTTAATGCAATAAATGCTTTCCAGATTTTTTGTGCTTCCAAATCATGACAGAAAGTTTCAGTCTTTTAGAACATAACAGACCATTTCAGTTGGAATGGACCTACAATGGTTGTGTAGACAAACTGCCAGATCAATTCAGGGCCAGCCAAAAGTTAAAGCATCTTGTTAAGGGCACTGTCCAAATGCTTCTTAAACACTGACAAGTCTGGAGCAGGCATTACTTCAGATAACAAGAAGGGCTTTTTCAAGTATGTTAATAGCAAAAGAGGTCTAAAGAAAACATTGGACTCATTACTTGTTTCCTGATCACTGTGGCCAAGGCATCCCACCTACCAACACAGGCAGGCATACCACATACCTTCAAGTCCTTCTCTAATCACAAAAAACAAGTCTAGGAGGGCATCTTTCCTAATCAGCTGAGTACCTGTGACTAGAAGTTACCTTCTACAAACCTCAAGAACTTCCAAGACCTGCTCCTCAACATGTGTGTTGTGTTAAAGCAGCCTGAAAATCAGAGACCTTAACTGTGGAGGGTACATTTGACCTTTCAGAGTGTACACACACACCTCCCAGGCTGCAAACTCCTGGAAAGAAAACATACATACCCCCCACATATGCTGATTTGGTTTTAACCTAGATTACATTTTCATCTAGATTACACAGTATTCATGAATTTACAAAGAGCTCTCAGATAACAGTAATCACACTTCATGGGAGCCATGCAGCAGTTAAACTCACATGCTTCAAATTCTTTCAATACTGGCCCTGAGAGTACACTGAGAACCTGTACAGTATCTTGGGAATTTCTCTCTCTTTTCTTCTGACCAGGTGACAAGAATAATAGCTGTTTCACTGAAAAGCATTTCCAGTCTTAGGGCCAGAAGGTAAAAATAAAAATTTAAAAACAAAAAAAGCAAAACAAACAAAAAATGCCCTTTGTCATTCTTTTATACAAGCTAATAAATGAACATGATGATCCACTCTGCCTCAGAACCAAGAAATCACTGTTTTCTACAAGAAAACAGGAAAAGCCTCTTACAACACTGAATGAAATGAGGGGCTGACAAATTTTAACTGCATAAGTTTCATGATCTAAAGACAGACTCTTAACAAAAGTGGTTTATAAACATGGATTTCCCAATATCACGTGGATAATTATGTTTATTTGATGCTCTTTTCTCTTTTTTTCTTTTAAATCAGTGTCCAAAAGCAAAGTCCTCTTGAACCTTTTTCTGGCCTAGTTAACTGGAAAAAAGAGAGTCACAGAAAATTAATTAAAGGGATACAAAATACTAATCTGCACATTTTTCATCTGCCAAGGACCAAATGTGGGACAGATGCCCCAAACAAGTGACACACAAAAAAACAGCTCACAAAAATAAATCTTATGGGACTACCTTCTGTATTACAAATTACAATTTCTATAACCTTGATTTTATA
Organism: Hafferia zeledoni; assembly: GCA_035583235.1. NCBI lineage: Eukaryota > Metazoa > Chordata > Aves > Passeriformes > Thamnophilidae > Hafferia > Hafferia zeledoni. The sequence continues at coordinate 99,392,247 of JAWWEV010000083.1, forward strand.
GCTCAGTATTTCTGTATCCAGTAATTCCCAAGACAATTAGGAGAAACAGAAGCAGTTTGAGATTTAGCATATGAACAACTCCGCTTCTTGAGAAGGGCCACCTAAAATGCTTGGGCAGCCACTCCTGGCTCTGCCACACGGACACCCAGGTCACAATCCCAACTTGCCAGGGAATCAGCCCCTCCATAACCTGCAGCCAAGGGCAGTGCTCTGGCAGATGTCATCCCTACCTGCAGCCAGCAGCAGCTCACATCATCTTGGACTAACAAGAGAAACACAGACCAGAAAGAGACATACACCAGCTCTCACCATCACAAATAATCACACAGCTAAACTATTTCAAAAGCGGATCAACGTCCAGCCTAAAACAATCAGTTTTCTTTTTTTCATTATATTGCTACGGGGATCATATTATTTTGAAAATTAATAACATTCTGAATTCCTAAATTGCTTGGAATTTGCTTACGCTTCGACTTGGTAGAGTTTAATGATCACTGCTTGCCTTTAGCTAAAACATTCAGGTAGAGCAGCAGTCTTTCAGGTTTAACTTTGCCAGTGTCCTATACCAGCCTCTTCCATCTGAAGATAAGGTAAGAGGGAGAAATCAGGATCTAATCACCTTTCCCTGTGCCTTGTTCAGCTTTCAGTTTATCTTTTCTGACTGCTGGTGACCAGGTTTGCATGCAGCATTCTAGACATAGAGCAGCCTTAACTGCACTTCCTATAACATCTAATATGTTTCTCATGGCTGCACCATACCCATGTTATCATCCTTTATTCAGTAAATACGTTCACAGTTGGCTTTCCTCCTCTGTTTCAAAAAAAACAAAAATCACCTACAACTTTACAGCATCCATTTTTGTTGGGACCCAAAACATACAGGGACTTGCTACTTACACTACTGAACTTCATGCTCACTGTTTTCACCATGTCCTTCTAGGCACTGGGAATACCTTGAGTAAACTACCATTAGCAACTCACCTCCTGTGGGAATTTAAAAGTCCTGTGCCTTTCACACCGTATCCACAAAAAAGTTTGCCTATTTGAAAATATGGAATCACTTCATCACTCATTAGACCTGCTTTTCCTTTGGAGGGGTTGATAATGACTGGTGAGGCTGAGGTCACTAAACCATGCAACTGGGGTGCATATTCCAATCCAAATTACAGCCAGGCCACAAGGGCCACTGAAAATATAAGTAAGAAAATTATTTTACCAAAGACATGCCAAAACCCAAGATCAATTACTTGTGAAGCTTCATGTAGGCTTTCAAGACTCTCTTCTTCAGAGCACGGCACACTGTGCTGCGTACCTACAATCATATAGGTACTGGTGCAATGCTAACTGGGCTCAAAACACCTTCGTACTCATTCTCCTCTACCAACACATCCACTTTGCACTTGTGGCTCATCATCTACTGCCACTGAAGAAGAACCGAGGCCATATGTGCGTTATGAACTTTCCACTAAAAGCAGATCCCCTTTTTCTCTCAGGATCCAAACTAGAAGCTGCCCAACCCTTACAGCTGTACAGTCCTGCAGCACAGAGGGCAAATTCAGTCTTACGTGGTACAAATGCAAGTTCAGCATAACTGGACCTTCACTGATTCCAGGAGTACTTTGGGATACTGTAACCCTTCATCTGGCCACCTCAGCAAAGTCAACAGAAGCTTTGCCCTTGCAAAGAACAGAAAGGTGGAACGAAGCAGCTATTAAGGAATTTACCACCTATTTAAAAGCTCTGTAGTATTTTGCTTTCTATTTCCTGTGCATCTCATCATGGAGGGGTATATTTGGTCACAGGCAACGCTTTTCACATTTCCTCTGTACTAACAGGAAAGAATGGGGAGGAAGAAAAACTCCCAGAGCAGTCATATCATACCTGGAGGAGAAAACCAAATTCAAGGGAACACAAGTAAATCACACCTGAGCTGTGGTAGTGAAAGCCTCTTAACCCTGTCTTATGTAATGGTGGTTTAGAAAGCAAAACAGTGGCCAAATAAATACAGAAATAAAAACTATCACTCTGCTTGTTTACACACAGGCTGACAAATGCTGCTGAAGACAGTTGGGATTCATTCAATCTGCCAGGCACACCAGGCAACATTAATTCATCTCAGCAGCTCTTTGCACCATCCTGTGGTGCTACACCCCAGCGCTGGCATACTGCCACAGCAGGGCTGCCTCTTCCCAACTCCACAGCCAAGGGGATGAAAAGCAAACCCAAAACCACCATCACCACCACCACCAATCTCTATTGCTTTTACTATTCTAGACTGTAAAGAACACCACCAGCTCTTACTGCAAAAGGATTACAGCTTTCTGCCCACAAGCACGGCTGGATAGGATAAGGGTGCACATACTGGGCAGAATCACACCCATGCTCAGTCAGTGTTACACACCTTTGAATTCAGCTGAGATTCTCCTACACGGTGCCTTCCCAAGCACCTGCAGGTGCACAGCAGTGCAAGATTTGCTTCCTGACAGATGTGATAATTAGACTACATTTCATTCCCATTCCTACAAAGCTGCTCTCTGAGGATGTATGTTGCATCTGAATGGCCAAGATCAAGCCACTTGGGTACACTCAAGGTCAGAGATCTTACTCTTTCTTTATCTGTGTGCCCCTAATGGTAAGGACAGCCACAGCTGCTGGCTCTGCTAGTCACTCACATGTACAGGCAGGGACAAAGCCCTGCAACTTCCTTCCCCTTTCTGTTACACACACTCACACTTTCAAGACTAGAATCTTCACGTGACCTCAATGCCCTCCCTCAGCAGTCCATTCCCCCTCCTCTGCAGGTGATTACAGGTGTCCTGTTTCTCCTGTCCTTGGCCCTTCCTGCCACATCACCCCCACATCCTCTTCAGTCATGAAGAACATTCCTTCTCTGAAGAACATTCCTTCTCATGCTGTTTGCTCCCATTCCCACAACCTGAACCACTGAAGTTATCGTGGTGCAGGGCATGGTAGACCAGTGCCAGAATCACATTACTACCAGCCTGTTTAGGAGAGCTGCCTTAACTGCTTCCACAGGCCAGCCAGGTAAGCACCCATGGCAGAAGAGACTGAGGCTGCCACCTGTGAACCTGTGTTTCATAAGCACACTGAAGCAGTCCATGCACCACGAACAGGACCTATTCCACAGCTCAGGAGCCTCCACTTGCCCAAGTCTGGGCATTTACATCCTCCCGTTCCTGTCACCTTCAAGGCAGCAGCTGCCACCAGACAGAAAACTGTGGTGTGGAGAGAAGCAAAGGCAAAGCCCAACAAGTATTCAACAGATTATACTGACACATAAGCTTCTGGAACAGGGAGGGATACAAAATTCCTGACATTCTCAGCTGGCAGAGAGCAAATAGGAAAAATGTTATGCATGAAAGCCACTACCAGATACCATTTAGCATTTTAAAACCATGAGTATTTTTCCCTACATGACTGAAGGCTGAGATTCCAGTTCTCAGGATTTGCAAGCTGAATAAACCAGGAAAGATCTGTCTGTTTCTGACCTGCAGGTATTTTTTGCCAGTTAAATTGAAGATTTGCATATATAAATATAGATAGATAGATAGATAGATAGATAGATAGATAGATAGATAGATAGATAGATAGATGAGCCTTTTTTCTCCAGTATCTAAGAATTCTTCAAGTGAAGAGAGAATAATTTCAACATTTTAGGATAATCTTTTAAAGATATTTTAAGTAAGCAGAAAACAAACTTTTACAGCATCACAGAACTGACCTATGCTTAGCCTTTCTGAAGTTTACAGTCAGTAAACAGAGGATGCAAAAGACACTACATCAAAATCATGACACATTGTCAAGCTACAAGTTTGCTGAAGCTTAAGAAAAAACACATTCACATGCATCCCTTAAGTGATTTACCATGCTTCACACTCACTCTAAAACCAGTAAAAATAACATATTCACTTACTAGATCTAATGCCATTTGTGCTCTCACAGACTACTAAATCACCTGTTGATATATGCAGCAAGCAAGCAGTAACTCACTGCAGGGAGGTCCTCACACCACATACAATGAACCACCTCCTTCCTGACTGAGGTGTGGGCTACCATCAGAGTCATCTTTATAACACTACAGAGCAAAATTCACGCTGCATCTTGACTGCAGAAATAATTCAAGTCATCGATAGACAGTGTTGCGACACTGTCTCTGAATCACCAGGATAACGACTGTCACTCAGTAAAGAGGGAAATGTAGACATGTCATCAGTCAGCCTTTTTCTGGAAATGGAGATTAAAAAAACCAACAAACCAAACAAACCAACCAAACAAAAACAACAACAAAAACCCAAACAGGGTAATTCCTACTGAGGTTTAAATTGAGCTTAAGTAATTGAGGCTTCTTCTATTAAACAAAATTAAAAATCCCAGAGTTCAACACAGTGAATTTTAAAAGGACAGAGATAAATTTTCCAGCCCTAGAAACACAGCCCTCAGGCTCCCTAACTATTTGCTACAATAGTCCTCAGCTGGCAAAATGGAAAGCTGGCAGCCACCCAAGGTATTCAGACAAAGCATTGTAATTAGAAGCTACTTAAGGCACCATGAACCAAAATATATGCTAATAAAAACATCATTAACTAACCTGTGAGGAGACTTTTCTTAGGGGAGGGAATCTTTGCTAACAATAACATAATTGTCGGGCATTTAAGTCCTGAATTCTGTGGCAACAATTCAAGGCTAATGGGGAAAACGTGAGAGACGGAGGGAAAGTGACATTTGGAAAATAGTGGGGTGGAGGGAAAGTGACTGAAGAAGAAAATGAAGCAAGAATGTTGGATAGCAACCAACACAAAGCCACCAGGTCCACAGAGACCAGGAATTAGGCACAGAAGATAGGAGGATTTTGTTAAGTGTGCTTCCAGTTTGTTTCTTCCTAGTCAAAAAAAATGGAAAGAAAAAAGCAAGATAAAAGGATTAGGAAGCTCTGTTCTTTTATAATCAAGTACAATGTGAATTGTTCATCATGAGCCACATCTCCAGGGTCTCCTCCTAAAGAAGCACGCTGAGCATTCGCCCCCATTGTGGCTATGATAGAAATGCTTTTAATATCAATTTTCTGCTGCATTATTGTCATTCTGCAGCACTGACATTTGTTTGTTATTTCCAAAAAAATGACAATTCTGGTTCCTTCTCTGCTCTGCCTACAATTCCAAGTTTCTTGACTCAAAAGAAACAAGATATTATATCTATTAGTCATATGAATCACAAGTTACCTGTTCTCCATGACCAATCTCTGACTGGCTGGTCTGTGTACTAAGGTTCTTCCACTCACTCAGGTTTCCTGTAAGCTTTAAACCCAGCAGTGACCAGCGTTTCCAAAGGCTCCCAACATTTCAAGTGGCTATCCAAAAACTCATCAACAAGGGGGTGCTGAGTGCTTCCAGCTGGTGGCTGTGAGCACCCAGGACACCACTCCTTTTCAGAAGCAGCCACACAAATTTCCATTTTCTCCTGGATGACTGAACGAAGGTGTCCAGGAGGCACATTGGTTCTCACAGAGCATTGCTCCTATAAGGGCTTGCAACTACAATATTTAGGAGTGGTTCCTCTACACTCTCCAAGTTTTCACTTTCCCAGAGAAACTCATGAAGATGGAAAAAAAAACTCATTAAAAAGGACAAACCCATGAACAAGGATCACAGAAGGGTCTGCCTGCCTGCTCTACCATGGTTAAGCTTTGAGCTTAACTTTCATGGCATAAATAAGGCTGCAGATAAATCTCACCCAGGGCTCTTCTGCTGTGAAGGCTCCACATCAGCACATAGATACAGCAACAGCTGGCACAGCTGGAGAAGCACAGAGTGCCCCAACTTCAGAATAAGTATAAGCCCTATGCTTGGCCTTGCATTTAGGAGAACGAAGCCAAATAAAGGCAAAGTTGAAAGAGCAGGAAGTCCTAAACACTGCTATCAGCAGTACAGACAATGGGGCACTGACAAAACCTCCGGACTTCAGCAGCAGAACATAAAGACTCAACAAAAGTTGCAAAGAGCGAGAGAAGGACAACTCTCAAAGCAGCAAACAGCACTCAGAAGACATTTATTAGTACACTGTGAAAAACAGCAACAGGCCCAGAGGTTGAGGTAGGCTGGAAGTTTTGGGTCATCACTGCTGTTCAGAGGATAATGCGAAAGAGATTAACAGGGAGAGACACTTGTTCTTGAATAGCAGATCAGAGGGAGCAACACAAAATAAAGTAACCAAAATTCCTGATTAAAGTGAGTAAGGTATTGAGAAGTATCATGTGTTTAGATGTAAAATGGGAATGTTCTAGGACAGAGAATTACCTGGAGCAGTATGGACCTTACCTTGGGAAACTTAACTGCCTCTGCAGATAGCACTCAACACCAATCCATTCTGACCCCCGTTTCCTAGCCCTAATGAAGGAGTGGGAATACACTGTGCAAGCACAGAAGAAAAATGGCCTAATTTATGATTACTAATTCATGAAAACCCGTAACATGCCTTATCTGTAACAGATTCTAAGCAATTTAACAAGGTTTGTGGTGCTCACTGCTCACCGTTGTTTGACACACAGAAAAAGGAAAGCGGATATTTGAAAAATGATGAGCTAAAAAAAATTGAGAGGAAACATAAGGGACTAGATGGGAAGGATGAATTTTGTGTCCAAGAGTCAGAGCTCAGTCACAGATTTCCTGCCTCAAATGAGACATACAGTAAATACGAATTTTTACTATTCATCCTCTTAAAAAAAAAAGCCTTGAGAGTCTTAAGACTATGTAGGAAAACAGATTAATACTTACACCTAAATTTCAAGAACTGAGTTTTGTGTGCTAAAGAACTAAAACTAAAAGAATAAGCAAGAAGAGTAAGGAGGGAAGAGAGAGAACAAGCAAGAAAACTGAAACCATGGCAAAGAAAACTGAACCTTTGCTACCTCTTGCAATAGTTAGTTAGTTCTCAGCTCCAGACCATGCAGAAATGGAACAAACAAAGTTAAAGGGAAGGAATTATGCTATACTTCAAATATGTTCTCCAAGGTCCATTTTCCCATCATAAATAACATACTGAATTGCTACAAGCCAACAGATTTCATCAGGGTCACTTTACATCATTGTAAATAAAAGCACAAGCATTTCCTGCACTTAGCAGCAAAAATCTTCTTTGCCTGCAGTTCACATACAAGATAGGGAGAATACAGTGGAAAGTATCAGGACTAACATTCCAGTATATGCACCTTATTTTATACCAACTTAATGTGAGCATAGCTATATTTTTCTATCAACAGGCACTGTGCCATTTCACAAGACAGTGTGAAGATGTTTGAGAAGTATGTATAGGTTTTCCCATTTCTTTCAAACTGCTCAAGATAAATATAGGCATATATAAGAAGAAACCTACAGTTCTACAGTCTGCTACTGCATACTACTGACATTAAGGCTATTAAAAGAAACAAATGACTAAGACAATATGAGCAGGTGTGCAAAACTCCATTGTGGCTTCTTATGAAAAGTCCAAGGAAAAGCTGCTTGCTTTGAGCAATGCACTTCACACACTTGGAAAAAATCAAGACAAGAAGTGGTTCAGGTTGACACTGCTAATTTCCGAAATAGTAACTGCAGATACAACCCATGCCCATAATCAATATCCCAACTCAGGGCAAGCCCAGAGCCATCACCAATGTTCAGACCACCCACAAGTGCATGGTCTGGAAATCTCAGCCTTTCCAATGCCACTGAAAGCTGCCACACACAAATCTGATGAAACCAGAGGGGAGCTGGAGATGGCTGGGGCACTGCTCAAGCTTCCTCGAGAAAGTGGCATTCACATCTGTGTTTATTTTTAGGTAATTGATATGGTCAGCCTGTCTCTGCATTTTCCCCATCTATGAAAAGGCAACCTATACTGACCACCTGCATTGCAGAGTCTTGCAAAGATTCAGCAGGTTTATACTTAGAAAGTCTTCTGAAGACGAAAGGTTTAGAAAACGTATGCCAATGTGTTAAGAGAGACCAGGATAATAAAAGCATATTGCAAACTAATACTCACCCGTTCCTGACCAGCTGTGTCCCAGATCAGAAATTTATGAAGCTCATTCCCACATGGCACAGTTTTAGTCATGAACGATGCTCTGAAAAGAAGGAGGAAAAATCTGTAACATGACTGACACTCTGAATATACAACCTACAGACCTTAGCCAGTTCTGCTGGGTTAAGACTGCATGGGGGAAAACTCCAAAACTGATAAAATGCCCACAGAAATTACCATCTCCCTCTTCTCCTTTAAGACATGTGATACCTACATATGCATTATTTTAAAGAAGGGAAAAGAAGCCTTTGAGGTTCAGAGGGCATTTGTGCATTGGTCCAGGAACGTAAAATGCTCCTGCTGCTCATACACAGCTTCTGCTGCTTTCTAGTCCATCTTCTCAGAGATAAAAACCTGAGAAAGAGGCAAGAGCCAGCATCATACCAGGCAACAATTGTGACACTTTAACATATGAGACTGGATCACTGGGGAACAGAAAAGTCACCTGCTGGAATGCACAAGGTGAACAAATGGAAGAAAGCTCTTCCCCTTCCCACCTCACACGGAAAAGTACTTGTGGCTTGTATTTCCGTAGGAAATGCAATTTGTCTATGTTTTCACAGTGTGGTTTTTCTTCTTTTAGGAAAGAGGAAGTTTAGGAAATTTCCTTTAGGAAAGAGGAATTTACAGGCTTTTTCTATTCTACAGTTCAGTTGAAGGCTGGTAGGAGAGCCCACCAAACTCTGGTAGATTTCTATTTTCCCCACCCTATCAGGATTCTGCTGAACAATTTCTTTTGTGGTAACATTTTTCCTGGCTCAGAAAGATGCATTTGATACAATGCACTGTTGTTACAAAAGCACCAAATGACATGACTGATTAAAACATTTCCTAAGAATGATAGACCAGTGCTCTCCTCTACAGCCATCTGCAAATTCCTTGAATTGACCAATGCTGCATTGCTTATGAAAATATGAAGTCAGGCAAAAAAAAAAACCAAAAAACCAAAGAAGAGCAGCATTTCTTTGGTTGTTTTCAGAGTGTGTGCTCTCAGTTTGCGCTCTCCTCAAAGCATTAAGCAGCACTTTACATCTTCAAAAATGGGAACTTCACAGAGCCACAGGAGCTACTGTTGATTGCAAGGATTATGTATTTAAAACAGTTGAATAATTTGGAAGAAAACAAAAGCCTTATCTGTATAGACAAATAGTATCACTTGTGTGAAGCTAGCCTTCACATTTTAATCTTCAAATGGAAAAAAAACCCCTATAATTTTCATAATTGAGATAATAAAGGAAAAATATTTTCCAATTTGAGCAGAAGGCATTTACTTAGCAACAACAACTACTTGGGAAAAAAAGCTGCTGGTGATTTAGAAGTAAAAAACCCACTGAAGCTGCCATCAATTCCTTCACTGCAAACAACTCTCCTTCAGTTAGTAATTTTATTCATTATATGCTTCCTTTCTCTCTGTTAATTTTTCTCTATTCATGACATACAGGAGTCCAAAATTGTCCTGGAACTTCAACATGCACCTTCCAGCCGCGACTCTTTCATGCACGGAAAGGCAGAGGTTTAGAAGGTATTGCCTAACCCTCCAAACAACTCACAGCAATCAATACCAATCCTTTGCAGATGATTTAAAACAGCTGACACACAAGGCAGACCAGCCCTTTCCCACCAAATTACTCCTTTGTGAACATCACACATAGCTTCCTTTCCCATATGACATCCGTGATTTCAAAAACTTTCCAGGTAACACCAGACTTGACAGATTTGTCCCTAAGATATTGAAAGAAAAGAAACCTATGGAATTAAAATCAACTAGAGGACCAATAGGATTCTGATGATCTGATACATAGAAGCTTAGCAGTTTTTAAAGAAGAGGTATTAATTATATTTAATTTAATTTGCATTGTCCCTGTTTTGAGAAAGGCAGGATAATGTGACACATCCTAAAAAACTTAGACAAAAGAACATCCATGTTCCAGTCCAGCGTACCAGGACACACAACAAACATACTTTAAGAGTTTCCCATGGCTTTTCTGCCATTATTCTGTTATGGGATGACTTGGGCATTGTGCAGATCACAGACTCTTGGGTTGTGGGTTTTGGGTTTTTTAAGCTTCAGGGATCAGATCTGATACCTCACTGACCAGCGGGAACTGAAGTGATTTAAGTCTTAAGGTCCTATGGCCAAAACACAAACTGAAGCATGAAGCTCTTCTCAAGGTACAAAGATAAAGACCCCAACTGAGTAAGACATCTAAGAATTTCTTGCTGTAAGATGGGTGAAGACAAACAAAACAGACCATCTGAAAGACGTGAGAATGAGGAACACAAGTCAATACACTGGTTCTGGACAGCCCCAGAAAAGACACAGGAGAATGGCAGAGTTCTTTCAGCCTCTCCATAATACTGTTTGCTGCAATACAGTAAGTTTAGGGACCCTCTGTATTCCCAGGACAGGGAAATGAGAGTTGGCCCAGTTTGGAGCAGCCACTGACTCTCTTAAGCAAGTAACATGAGCTGAAAGCCAGTAAAGGAGAGTGAAGAGCTGAATGAGATTGATGGAGAAAAAAAAAAGATGTATAATATTCAGAGCCCTGAAAATAAGGAAAATAAAAAACCATGGCAGAGGGCAGTGAATTAAAAAAATACATATAAAATTAAAAAGATATTATGTGTGGTACTTACCCAATAGTAGGACTAATATTATGATCAAAGTGGTCTTGGACAAATCGACAAACGATGCTCGATTTCCCAACCCCAGTATCCTGAAAATCAAGAAAAGCATGACAGTGACTTCAAGAGACTCCAGATCCTTCACTTAAAGAAATAGTCAAATATTAATTTTTGAAATTAAATCTTCTCTAATAGCAAGGACACATTAAACATTTCAGAATAAAAGCAAGGACGTGGCTTATCCTTTTCAAATGTCAGCATTATGTGTGAAGCTCCCTGGTCCTCTTCCCAACTCTCCCTTCTCTCCAAGCCTTGCATTTTATTGTGTGGATTTGATATTCCTATTGCAAGGGCTGCAATCCTTCAAGGATAGCCATTTACTTGTAAAAGAAAACCCTGTGCTTTTCAACACATGGTGCATTACTCAGCAAAGCCAGAGGAACAATTTCAATCAGGCCTGTTGCAAGGGTAGCTCAAACATCCTTCCAAAACGGATTAGTAACACCAACCTTGTAGCACACTGACAGCACTAACCTAGTGGAAATAACTTTTTCATGGCAAGACAAACAAGCCTGCTTGGTGGAAACTTTGCAGGGGCTTTAGGGGGTTTTGAAAAGGCAGGAATCCAAAGATTTGGATCCCCAGAGATGTGCAGCTATCCCCGTGCATGCTGTTTGACAGGATTGCAGTGAAACAGCATTACTTCAAATGCAACACAACTTGCTCTCTCTACTGCAACATGGCAGGCTGCTTCCATTTGCAGAAATAGTCTTTTTATCTTTAACACACCCAATCTGTAAGGAAAAAAATAACAGCAGTACAATACTGGAACAGCATTCAGAACAATCTGAGGGGGCAGGGGAAAACTTGAAATTATGCAGAAATACTATTTTAGGCATTTAAGATATGAACAACTTCCCTAAAATGCATCATTTTTCGGTTTGTCTCTGTTACTCCTCAAAGCCTTAGATGGTAGGTAGAGGAACTTAAATTGTATGGGGAATTATCAAGGAGGAGGAATAGCAACATCGCTGTGTCTTCTGTAGAATTGCAAAGAGCCTCCTTAGAGACAAAAAGGATGCCAGGAAATCGATCCTGACCTTTCCAAGACATTAACAATGACAGCCCAGGGTCCAATCTAACTCATTAAACAGTCAATGGAAAGTTTTCTATTAATTTCATTGAAGCAACTGCAGAACTATCCAATTGCACCTGGTAGTTCCACCTGTATCCACATTTTAAGACATTACTAATTTACACAAACTTCTCAAAAAAAGGTAAGGCAAGACAACAGTTTGTTGAGAGCACTTCACACATAACTGTAAATTGAAAAAAAGAAAAGCAGCTTTTGCCCACACACAACTACATATTAAAAAAGCACCTTTTCCTTTCCTGTAATCAATTTTGCAGTGTGTTATCTTCTTTATGGATATGAAAGAAAAAGAATGCCTCCATTTAGATTTCCTTTCACCACACTTACATGAAACTGTATTGTCACACCAAACAAAGTCCTTATAGACAGCACTTATTAGAAAACCATCATTTAAACTCTCATATTTAATTCAAAGCTGTCCTTAGTCAGCTTAAAAGCCATAATAAATGCTCATGGTACACAGACGGTTGTTTATCTACTCTGTTCAATCAATAGGAAAAAAAGATCAAAGAGAGGAGCAGTGTTTAAAAACAGCCCTGTAGCCTTTGATCAATAGCAGTAACACATCCTGTTACTATTCCCAAATTTTGCCTTCATTATTGATTCCAGATGACATCTTTGTATAATTACTACACCAGGATGGCAGAACACATTAAAAAAAAATAAAAATAAAATTAAAATATCCTCTGCACTGAGACTGAGGATCTAATTAGTATCCCAGATTTTAAATGGTGTGGAGAAACCAGAATTACAACTCACTGGCTGCAAGGAATTACATTTCCCTCTTGTGGGGACAGTTTCTGCCACTGTGTTTGAAACTAGACATTGACTCCTGTGACCTGATGATGCTTCAGTTTCGTCTGCTTCCTTCAGCTCCTCTGACGGGTCACTCAGAATGGCAACTGCAATTACAAGAGGAGCCTGGTCTCTGGCAGGGACATGACCTACACAAGCAGGGATTAAAGCTTGGCTCGTTTTCCTGGAACATCTTACTTCTTCATCTTTCAGTCTGTGGCTCTTACTAATGATTCATGCTAAGGTTAAAGGAACTTGCAAAGTTTCTGTTGCTCTCACACTTCTCACAATGAGTGTGGCTAAATTTAAGCAAGTGCCAGGTACGCCAACAGCCCTCCGGAAGCTTAAAGGAATTCTTACACTTTGCTCCTGGGTTTCTTTGGACAACCAAGAGGGCTAAATTTACCCCTGGTGTAACTCAAGTAAAACCAATGGACTGCATCCATTAGTGAACCCGTCTTTAGGATGATCCCTGCTGGGGCCAGTGGCTGGTGCTTTCCAGGACCCAAGCAATTTCTTGCACCAAGGGGGTTCAGTTGAAATAAGCACTGCCAGCTTCTGTTTTGTTGCCTGAAGGATAGAAATGGGCGGCTACCAGAGTATAATTAGAGCACAGAGGGGAAGGAAGCGAAATAGAAAAAGCTTCCTACTTAAGGCAGTGATTATTACTCCATTGTGGGTTTAAAACTCCTTAGACAGTTTTCAGTCCACATTACCATACTGACACTCATCAACCAAGACACCTGCTTGAAAGCAAAGCAAATCATGGTGTATGAACATTATACGACAGCTTGAAAACAACTAATGAGATCTTACCTTTTACTGACAATAGGGAACTACCTTTCAAGTCGATCTCACCAAACACAAGGAAAGCAGGGTTGTTGCTTCAAACAAGTAGAAAGGACATTCACTTCTCAGCAAAGCATTGAAATTAAACCTCCTTGGTAAGGCTGAATAAACCTTTCCTGCAATCACCTGTTTCGTACTTTACTATATGGTCTTACTCTACATAAATTCATTTTTCTAACATTTGATAGAGATGATCTTCCTTGTTTTGTTTCTTTTTCCTCAAATGATTATAACAGACTTATCAAGCCACAAGCCTCGGTAACATTCAGGCATACAGATGACTTATTTTTCCAATTCTCAGAATTCCACTATTTGCCAGCTTTTTATCCCCTCTAATCTGCTTTCCTGTTTTGTTTTACTCCATGTTGGTATACATATAACATCAAACATACACCAAGGAATAACATTTTGGCTTATGTAAAAGGTCACAGCAATATTGAGCTGAGTGGATTGGACAAGTTTCAGAAACTGAGAACATGCCTTCAGGAGTTATGTTGCACTTCAAGGAACAGATCCTGCAATTCTTCAGAAAAATGCTCATCTACGGGAAACCTAAGGGCTTCAGCATCGTACTAATTGACTCATCACGATCAAGAGCATACCAATCCATGAAAGAAATGGCAAGAAAGGAATAAATATAATTTTTCTGAATCAAGGTGTTCACAAGTTCCTCATGGAACAACTGCATGTTTTGCTTTTTTCCTTTCTTATTCAAAAGCTTGGTAGCACACTTACAAAACACCAGTTGTAAACCACATTGTAGTGAGATAAGCAAAATGGGTGGGGTGGGGAGGAAGGAAAGGAGCAGACATGTAATTAACAGTAAGTGAACCACTTAGTTCACCAGAATAAGTAGCTGCAACTGTGGAATCTCCCACTGGTCAGCAAAATGGATTTGAAAACCTGAAACTGAATCAGATGTTTCTGATAAATAGAAGGACACAATGCAAGCATGACCAATTCCACATTTTTACCCTCCAGGCACGGAAAAGAAATTCTCTATTCTTCTTTTAAAATCCCTTACCCGCAGATTTAGGCGTGAGGATTTTAAGAGTACCGGAATGGAGAGCAGCATGCCACAGAAAACAGTGTTTCCACCCACACTCCTGCTCACAGAGAACCACCCCACTTGGCTCTTCTCAGCTCACATTACCGTAAAGGCGACGAGACTGTATTTCAAGCCAGCAGCATTACAGGCAACTCATTTGCAGGCAAACAACAACTGAGCTTCTGGCTGATTTCTTCTGGCTGATTTGCAGCAGTTTAGAAGAAGATAAAAAAAAAATGCAAGCAGAAGTTTGATATGAGAAATGTATTAAAAGAGAAAACAATTTTCCCATTACAAGTAGGCAGTCGGTATATTCCTCTGCCCATCATTCCCAATGCATTTATTCTGGCAGAAAAAACTAATGCAAAAAAATTTGGATCTTTAATTTAAATCCGGATGTCTCATTTGTATCTTTGCACATAGGGCCTAGTCCTCAAAGCACTTTTCCAAATTGCAGGGAGGTAGACTACACTGTAAACACATCCCTGATTGGGCTCCTAGTCTTTAGCCTGGATATTATAATAGATCCAGGGTCAAGCCCTATTGTGCTGAGTAAACCAATCTCTTCATGTAATTTTTTTTACATCTGAAATGGAATAAATGTTGAATTCACACAAAAAATCCACACATATCGTGACTGATGACTGACCAGCAGCCCTATAATTATGCACACTGCTGCAAGAGCCTTTTTTAGTGTTGACTATGCAGAGTCTTTCTGTGCTATGTTAACACACAGGGCTTTTTAAATATGTGTAAAACTAGATAAACCATGCAAAAATCTTTCTATGTCTCTAGGATTTTGAAAACATAAATAAAACAAAAACCCTAGACAGCACTTCACACGAGGAAATGGCACACTAAGAATGAACATACTGAAGAAACTGCCTTGTCCTCTCACTTGCAAAGTAAGGGGGAAAATAAAAAATAACATCTGGCTTCTAACCACCACAGATCTCATGACTAACTTCCCATTTCAGCTTTAAAGGAAGGTTGAGATACCCTGGAGATGAGTATTTGTGGCATCACAAAAGTCTGCATTAAGACGTAATGAAGAACTGATCTCTATAAAATAGGGATTCAACATACAACTCCTTCTGAAGGATGGAGTTTTCCCACCAGCTTAGACAAAATCAGGTTTCAATCCAATTTGTACAAATTTTTACAAACTAAAAATGTCTGTCTCTTCAAAACTTTTCTCATAATAATTAAGAGTCACTGAGATGATTCACAGGCAGAGGCTTCATTAAGACTGACAGGGTTTAACATGTATTAGTCTTAGAGATCAGAAGATGAATGAGCCCTAGCAACCTGGATGGTATTAATACTGAGCTCAAAAAAACCCTCAGGTAAAGCAGATGTTCTTTCAACAATAATATGAGAAACATTTGAAAGTGTTAAGTCTTTATCCTTTCCCATAAGCAAGAAACTGATCCCCAGAGCTCATATGGCTTCCACTGAACTCAGCAGGACTCCCCTGCACCTCACAGAGGGGATGCAAGTGTCCCTTCAGAGCCCATTTGTGCTGGGGGTCCCCAAAAGCTGACCTGCTAAACCACTCTAACTGCAAAGGCACCACAAGCATTTGGCAGCTCAACCCTTTCTCTGAGGATTCCCGACCAAGAGAAAAAGACCAAGGCAGCCGGGGCTGATTCAGTGTAACCCTCTCCTGGCGTAGCTTCTTCATCAGGCATCCACCTGGAGTAACAAAACTGCCCACACTGATGTAACTATGGGTTTCAGCCAGAAAGCAATACTGGAACCTACCAGCAAGCTGTTTTGAAGCTTTCTCCAGATAGGTTAGCACCAAGAGGTGCAAAGAAGTGCATGCACCAGAAACGTCTGTGGTCAAATACGGCTCACTAATGATCCTCTCGGTGTACCTTCCACTGAGGTAATGTTGCTTTCTGTCATCTTTCAGACACAGAGAAGGGAATTAAAAAAAGGTAAAAAAAAAGAAGGTAAAAAGGAAAAAGGCTCAATCCAACATAGAGAACAAGGGTGCAGTCAAAACGCTGTCCAATTCTCCTGGAAGAGGAACTGCTCAGAGAGGAAGCTGGCTGATCCTCATTTTTAAGAGAAGCAACAATTCCTGGCTCCCTGTTGCATATTCACACCACTGGACAAACTTCTTGGCTGCTTCCTTACTAACTGAAAAATAACAGAGGATCCAGTTTGTACTTAAGATCTCCCATGTTAAATTCTCCTCTTTGTTTCACCAACTTGACTCCTGCCAGTGCTACAGCAGAGAGACAGGAAAGGTCCTTGCCTTGCTCAGTGCAGTGCTTTTATTCTTGGAGTAATTAAGATGTGCAGATAAAAATACTTGAATTGGTATGAAGTTACCAAAAAGGAGAAAACTGTCCTTTACCATCAATAGATTGGATATTTTAAATACCAGAAAAAGGCACTGAAAACCTCTGCAACTGGCCAGCCAAACCTGAGGTAGAAAGACGAGGTTTAAACTTCAGGGAAAGAAAAATAATCAATGAGTCTTACAAAAAAATGCAAATGCAGAGAGACCTTTCATTCCAGTAGCTCTGTAAAGCGCAGCTGGTTTTGACTTGGCAGTTCAGCTTCTGCACATTAAAATAGCCATTCTTTCCACTGTCTGAATTGGCCACGCTTTAGTTTTTGATTTACAGTTGAATCACCCTGGCCCATTCCCATTACCCTCAGCAGGACTTTGATGGAATCTGAAAATTCACAGCAGTGTAATCGCATCGCAGAGCTGCTAAATGGTTTGCATTTCATTAGCTATCATCAAACAAACTGCTAGGCCTGCACTGTAAACTGGAGCTGGGCTTTAGCAGAGATGTGTGCTCAACTCTGGTCAAGCCTGGTGTCTCAGAGGAATGCCACTCCTTGGGCAAGGCCTGGCATGCAGCACTGAGATATCTAACCCGCATCTTCAATGCTTTCAGAGATGCCACTTCTCAACCCAAAGGCATGTGATACGCTAAGGCTGAGGACAGGATTAGGGCTGCCCTTCAAATTCCAGTAGAGGTAAAAAAGCAACAAGCTGAAAAACAAACCAAAGCTTTGCAATTTGCAGCTTGCCTTGGTCCTCTATGCCTGCCTTTAACATTTTAATCATTACTCAGACAATCAAAGGCAGGTAGCATTGCAATACTTTCCATGTCTTATTAATCCAGCTACAGCTGCTCTGGAAGGCTGTGTCAGACAGCTTGAAGAGCATCTGGAACTGCTTTTGGATTTTTATCAACTGTATGAACATACAAGGAAGAGTTATGCATAACAGATTCCTGATCTCAGTTTCCAAGGATAGTATTTTAATCCAAGAATTACTCTACCCAATAAGCTTTCTGCTAACCTTAAACACATCCTTCAGCCTTCCCTGTATTTGGGTATCACTCACTTGTCTGAAAACACTGCTGTAAGGAGAGATACCTTTCCGGAGACCTAGGTTCAGAGACACCCCTGGGACTGCACTGGATCTGCCCAGTGGCAGGCTTGTCCCAGCGAACATGCAGCCATGTGCTGCGAGTGGTGTCTAGGAAGCAGGGCAAATACCTTCTCGCCTTTATTCAGTTTTTCCATCTGTGACATGTCTCAAGTGAGCACAGCTACCACTGCATAAATGCACAGATGAAAATACAAGAGCACCTCAGACTTACACACTGGTTCTCAGCTGCTTCATCAACACAAAACTGCCCGAGGCTTCAGCCTGAACTGAAGGGATGCAGGTAAAGGTGCTATGAAGCCTCACTTCTGCAGTCAAAAAAAATACACATCTCGTTCAAGACGCTAATGATTCCTGTACATTCCAATATACAAAATTTGTGGCCTTATGCCACCAGTGATCTTTGAGGAATTTCTGCAATGATCTGAGGGGTACTCAGCTGCAAAGTAAATTTGTGAAAGGGAAGAACTGGGATCAGAGTTGGCCTCCAGGAGTGTCATTGTGCTACCATGCACTTTGCTGTGTGAAGGGTATTTACCAAATGAACAGCAACGATCACACTGGATATTGGAACCGCATTGCCCAAGATGCCAGCACAAACACGTGGCTCTCACTGCAATTACATCTTGAGAGGGAGGACGGCCACTAGTGGCTTCCTGTGCTGGGCTGACCCTGGCTGGATTCTGCAATGTCTCACTTCACTAGGAACCACTACACCTTTTTCAGTCATCTGTCCACCTGTGAACCTTACAAGAACATCCCTGTCTGCATTTCTCTTCATTGCACGCCCTTCTTCAAACTCACAATACGTGATAATAGAGGTATCTTTCAGGTTAGCCAGTATATTGTTCCCACAAAGTAAGGATGGTCTGTGTCAATTTTCCCACAATAAAGCAATCAACACATCATTTCTAGTTGCTAGTGTAACTGCAGGACAACACTGGTGCTGTGAAGCACAAATTAGCTACAGAATCAGACTTTTTCCTCTGGTGCGCATCAGAATTAGACAAACTCTAATTCCCTCTACACACAGAAGGGCACCACTTGTTCTACCAACAACCAGGTCAGTTCTGTCACATCAGAATACAATCCTTCCTCCTAGTGCTGCAAGAACTGCATTTGGCACAGGAATTCTTGGCTCTATTGTTCTCAGCTCGCTAGCTGTTACATAATAATAATTATTTGATTTTACCTTGTAACAGTATTATGTGGATGTAAAACAGCGATCGTTGCAGAGCATTCAGACAGTACAGTAACAAAGAGCTATTAAAGTGCCTTAAGGGACAGAGTCAAGTGCTGAGTTTATTTGTTTGGTGTGCATTCTATACCACCTGTATATTAATACTGGCTCTTTTAAAGTGGAAAATATCTACTGGTCGGGGCTTAATGCTACCTGGCCTCCTGTGGTGGGCTGATGCTGGCTGGAAAGCAGGTGTCCATCAGAGCCACTCTATCACTCCCCTCCTCAGCTGTACAGAAGAGAAAAACTACAATGAAAAACTTGTGGGTTGAAATAAGGACAGGCAGAGATCACTCACCAACTACTGTCATGTCCCAGTAATCTTTTAGAGACAAAAAAACTCCTAATGCCCGAGTTTCGAATATACTTTAATATATTGCTGTACCCCTTTTCTCTCTTACAGAGAGAAAAGAGTATTTCCAGCCCTCCCTCACCCCTGGACTGCAATATTGGTTACAATCTCTCCAACTATCTACTTTTTTTGAAGATATACCCAAAGACACCAAGTGACACCGTGACCTCACCAAACTGTAAAGTACAAAAGCAAGCCCTGCTGGCCAAAAGCACTTCATCATCCTACCAAAGCAATGTGTCTGGCCAGAGATGAGAGAGCCTGAAGAAAGCTAATGTCTGTATCGTAGCTAATATTAGCAAAAAAAATCACTTTCTTAGAGGCACTGATGTATTTGCATATGTAATATTATACGAAACCAAAGTCTTTCCTAGAGCATTTCCAAGATACTTGACATTATCATGCCATCATAACTATGGCTCAAATCTCAAGCTCTTCATGCTGGGTTGATGGCACAGAAAATCATGGCTGCAGCCTAAAGAATCACAGAATGACAGAAAGGTTTGGGTTGGAAGGGACCTTAAAGCTCATCAGTTCAAAATTCCCTGCCATGGGCAGGGACACCTTTCACTAGCACAGGGTGCTCAGAGCCCCATCCAGCCTGGCCTTGAAGGCTTCCAGGGATGGGGAATCCACAGCTTCTCCGTGCCTCAGCACCCTCACAGTAAAGAATTTCCTCCTAATCTCTAATCTAAACCTACTCTCTTTTAGTTTGAATCCATTTCCCCTTGTTCTGTCACTACATGCTCCTGTAAATAGTCTCTCTCCATCTTTCTTGTAGGCTCCCTTCAGGTGCTAGAAAATTACAATTAGGTCTCCACAGAGCCTTCTCTTTTCTATGCTGAACAATCCCAGTTCTGGCCTGCTGGACACGCTGCTTTTGATGCAGCCCAGGATACAATTGGCTTTCTGGGCTGAAAGTGCACATTGCTGGCTCATGTCCAGCTGCTTATCCACCACCACCCCTAAGTCCTTCTCAGCAGGGCTGCTCTCAATCAGTTCATCCCCCAGCCTGTGTTGATACTAAGGGTTGCCCCAACCCAGGTGCAGCACCTTGCACTTGGACTTGTTGAACTTCATGAAGTTCTCCTGGGCCCACTTCTCAAGCCTGCCCAGGACCCTCTGGATGGTATCCCGTCCTTCAGATGTGAAGAACTTCAAGATGCATGCATCAGCAAAAACACATCTCCTTTCTTCCCAAAGCACTTGGTTTTCAAGAGGATTCACTTTAAGTGCTCTCTCTCATCTGGCTGCTAGTAGGCATGCCTTTAACTTAAGCTGAACATTTGATTCCAAGTGTTGAAAGGTTTCTCCAAATGTGGGGACTTGAGAGAATGAATGTAATCACCTTGAAAGAAGGCAAGAGACAGTGCTGCAAAGTCAACCTAGGGAGCTATCCTTCCTTTGTACATAGCCCAGCAAATCAGTGGTAAGTAATGAATCCTGGATTACACTGCACTAGCAGTGGGAGCCAGGATTAGTGGTCAGTTAAACAATCTACTACCCAAGAAATCACTAAGTGACCCATGTGTCTGCTGTACAGTTACTCACCCAGCACTTAGAAACCATATGGCACTTCCACGACTTGCCCACTCTTTTGTCTATGAAGCTGGCACAGGAATATAAATTGACCTTTACTTATGAGACAGAGGGCTACTGAGAGAAAGGGAGAACAGGACTATTCTATATAATAACTTTAAAGTTATTCTTTCTTTAAAATAATTCCAACAGAATAAAAATAAATAAATAAAAAACATAAGGCAAAATAGAAATGCAATGATGGAGAAAACATAGCCTGTGGGTCAGTAATCTGGCTACCTCAGTTCCATTCTCTGCAATGTGATTCAAGAACAGCGACTGTACTTGAATCTGTACTGTAGAATATATTAAAAACAATAACAACAAATTAACACTGCAGCCAACCTACCTCTGGAATCTTCAATTTTTAAAGTTCACCTACTTCAGTTAAAAGAAAAACAACAAAAAGCACAATCCAAACTAAACCAAAACCCACATCCATACTGCAGTTCAACTATATATGCCTAATCACTGCATCTTACTGTACAAAGTGCAAGCTAACCACACTGCCATGCTACCCAGAGTGCGGATGGCAAAGATAACAGTCTTCAGTTCTTGCTAAAGATACCTAGAAACTGCTTCCCCACACAAAATTTCCAGCTAATTCTGTGTCTTTTCTTACACATTTCCTTCCTCTTGCACACAAGTTATCAAATTCAGAGCAGCAGCTGAACTGCCAAGAGAACTGGAGGATTTAAAATTGAAATCAAAGAGCACAATCTCAATCAATTTCTTATGCCCTTGACAGCATGTGGTATGAGTGGCTGCAGAGAAAGAATTGCTTAGCCTGGTGAAAAGACAGGAACTTGGTGTTTATTTACATCCTTCATCTCAAATTGTGGCTTTGGGGGCATCAGCTACGCACTTAAGATGCTCAACTCCTTGTTTTGAACTGTCTCTACAGTTCCAAGTAAGAGCATGATCTCTATAAACAGCAGCTACAAATAAGACAGTATCAATCTAGACAGCTAATAAGATGAGAGGATGGAAAGAGAAACAAGAGCAGCACCTTTCAAGGAAGCAGGAACACACAGACTCACAGACGCAGACAGACACACACACACAAATCTCCTTTGGACTAGCGGCACATGCCAACCAATGAAAAAAACAACCTCCCCCTGGAACGCAGGGGTGGACCCAACAGCTCAAAGCCTGAGAATATCCTTAGCGAGACTTGCTCATGCTTTACACTACATTAAAGCAGCTTTTGAGTACAACAGTGTGGTCACATGCTGCGTATAGGCAGTCCAGCCTTTTAGGGACCTCATCATCAAACTGGCTGATTAAGTCACAGGAAACAATCTTGCATCAACACAAACTGACTCAAGACCGAACACATGGCAAGAAGCAAGACCCCTCCCCACTACCTGACACAGCTTCCCACCAGAGAAAGCTCCATCACAAAACCAAACACCATCAAACCCTGCTTCAAGGGCTGGACTGCGTTGCAGTGCAACGGAGGGCATTTAATTGGGCAATAGCACCACCTGGTGACTTCTGGGACTATGGGAGAAGGGAACTGGTCAACTTGGCCACGCTGGGACTGCAGGAAAGGGGGAAGCACCCTCTGACCAAATTGCTCAAGCAAGTTGGGAACCAAAAGCCTGGGTAAGAAGGAAAACAGGATAGCCTGATGGAGTTACAAGAACTAGACAGGTGAGACAGCCTGAGACGGAAGCAAGAGTCCCTGAGCACCTTCCCCTGGAATCACAGGCATATCCATACCACTGCTGTTACCACCTTGGGGAGCCCTTTGTGGCAGCGAGCAGTGTGAGTGTGGCAAAGGCAGCTGCAAAGGGATGCCTGTATCCCACACATAAATCATTGTATTAATGAACAGAAAAAGGAAAAAACCAAAAACAAAAACACAAAACCCACAAAAAACCCCACCCAAGCCTGATGGTATGAAATACATTGTATGCCACACAGGGCATTTTTTCAGTTAATTTTTAGGAGCACTATAGCTGTGGGACTTTATGGGCGTCAGTCTTGTCCAAACAAAAATCATACCCCTAATGGCCTTTTACTGATCACTGGATGATAGGATCCTCATGACCAAGGCATAACACAAACCAGTAAGTAAACCTACCCTGACAGATGCCTTGTAAGTGATACAAGAGCATGTTGTAGAATCATAGAATCACAGAATGGTTTGGCTTTAAAGGGACCTTAAAGACCATCTGGTTCCAATGCCCTTGCCATGGGCAGGAACATCTGCCACTACAGACCAGGTTGCTCAAAGCCCCATTCAACGAAGCCCTGAACACTTGCGGGGATGAGGCATCCACAGCTTCTCTGGGCAACCTCACACCCACACTCCATGGTATGCTCTCCTACCACCCCAGTTCACCTTAGCGATATCCCCCTGTTACCAGTTTGCTGATTTCCAATCTGAGCTCCACCACAGACACTTACGTATGATCTCTTCAATGTTCATCACTTAATTTTTCAGGTAAGGAATAGAAATGAGCCCTGGTTTCCCATGGGAACATTCCTACTGTTGGTGTCACAGATGGGTCACAGTCAGATCTCATCATCCTCCCCCCACCAATGAAGTAGGAACCAAAAGCGAACCTCACAGATCTCTTCAGCAAGTCAAACCTCAACTGGGAGGAGCTAAAATAAGCCAAAGTAAAAATAAATACAAACTGCAAGTTCTACTTTAATGCCTATGCAATTTTGCTGATAGCAATACTTGAATTTTGGCAATTCCAAAGGTCAGAGTTTATTTTCTGGACAAATCTGGGGGACTTTTTAACATCTGCACACAGCCATCCTTCTCCTACTCACTCTATCTCAAAACAGTCATGCAATCACAAAAATCCACTTGATGTACTACTCTTCCCACAGGCAAATTTCTATTTAAAAACACAGTAAAAAAACTATGTGAATAGTATCTCCTCGGAAATCCTGATAATTGGCCCTGAACCTGAAAAAATTAGGTAAGAAAAGTAACACCTCTTACTGTACCTCACACTGTCAGTGATAATGAGTATGGATTGTAGGGGCTGTTCTCTCTATTGGTCATATGCACACACACCAGCATAACAATTTGATTAAATATTATTCATCACCACTGTGCAACGCAGTGATCAGAGAAACTAATTTTCAGACTAAATACATAAATAAC
The DNA here is from genome assembly GCA_035583235.1 of Hafferia zeledoni. NCBI lineage: Eukaryota > Metazoa > Chordata > Aves > Passeriformes > Thamnophilidae > Hafferia > Hafferia zeledoni. The sequence continues at coordinate 99,416,514 of JAWWEV010000083.1, forward strand.
CTGAAGTTTTCATAGTTCAGTAAACACAGTAGGCAACAGCATCCTGACAAATGTTTTTTCGTACAGTTTGGCAGCAAAAAATGGGATAAACATTTCTGTGTTGTTCTTTCCAAACCAAATTCTTTTCCTAAGTGAAGCTTCCCCACATACATTTGTAGCAGCTGAAACTTTCAAAATAATGGTATGATCTCAAAGGAGATAGTCTGGGACTTGAACTGCTGTTTGACACAACTTTCTGTTTGTACTCCAGCAACCTGACACTTTTGTTCTCAAATCCTATCATTAGGGACCATAATTTCAAAACACAGGCTTTTAGTGACACTTAGTAAATATGGAAACAAAATAATTTTTATTCATGTCCCAACACAGAAGATACGCAAAACCTTCCAGCAAATCTAGAACTGATAATCCAATCCAAACATTGTAATTCATACTGCAGATTGCCTATACGTACCAACAGTCATTTTCTTTTATTAAATGAAGGCAGTGGCTCTTATGCAAGCAATGATATAGACATCAACTAGGTACAGCATTTGAAAAAATGGCTCTTGTGTTCAGCTTACTATTTCACTAATATAAAAACTGCACAGTGGTTGCCTGGAAAAATTGTAAAAGGGCTCAATTACCTTCAAATTTGTCCATCTAAGAACAATAAACTCTGTTCAATATAATGTTCAGACACACTTCTCCCTATTTGTAACTTCCTCACCTGCAACATTACTGATTGCGTTTCATACGAGAGAGGAAGAAAAGAGACACATAAATTATGTCAACCAGTTGAAAACGTTGGTCCTGGAGACAAGAAAGCCTGATCCGCTGTCTCTTGCAGCAATAGGCAACAGAGGAAGAAGGCAGTTTCAGGGTACAGCTATAAAAACTTACATTTCCCCTAACAGGAACCAGACTCATGGCCCCGGATCTTTGCCCCAAATTAGCAGAGCCCTGGCACAGGGTATGTTGTCTACCAACAACCAGAAGCAAACAACTGGGCAGAGGCAGCCACACATCAGCAACTTTGAAATAGTTCAGGAGACATGAGAGTGGGACACCAACTAGGGATTTCATACCTGCATTTATTGCCAGAAACTCTGCCTCTGCTTATCAGCTCCTTTTAGCTGACACAACAACCTGTAAAACCAGCAGCCTCCAATGACCATCTAAGGTGTGAGCTAGTCTCCTTCATCAGCAGCCTGAAGACTGGCCAGCTGCTGATGGCACTCTCTTTGCAGGCTGCTCTTACAACTTGCCAGCCCACCTGCAACCTTTGGAAATCTACCTCCATCAGCCTTCCACACACATTAAAACATGTGCCTACTCCAGGGGGTAACAGGGGAAGGGAACAAACAGAGTTTCTAAAATTTGCCATTATTTGTTATTTACAATTAACTGCAAATGGCATGTAGATAGATCATACACATCCACATGAACATTAATTGGCATGAAGGTGAGGTCTAAAGTCCTCGAAACTGGAGGCTTTCACTTCCTGAATTGGTGTGCAGGACTGGGAATGGACAATGAGAGGTTTGCTTAAACCCAAATTTGCGTTAAGAAATTTTTCACCCAACTGTTAGGTTGGGTTTAATTAACTTTGTTTAATAGTGATTTCATATTAATTTCAATTTCACCTATGATCTGGATCTAAAGTTTTCCCTAAGACAGTAAACATCACTACTTACTTCAAGCAGCATCATCACCTGCTGCTCTCCCCTCTGTCACCCATGCAAGTAACAGGAGAGATAACAGCAAGCACAGTATAATAAAACACAGGGCTGAGTTTTTTAGCTGTGGATTTACTATGTGCTGCTGTGAACTTACTAAAAGTAAAGCTATCTGCACTGAACAGGCTCATAAACAGAAGACATTATCACCACAAGGCCATATCCCTTAGGCAGTTGACTTCTTGAATGTATTCACCTCCTGTTGGTTTCATCGGGTGTGAAACTCAGCAACTCCTAAAAGCTGGTAACTCTAGCACATTTTAGAAAAAAGCCCTTAAAATGAGCAAAACCAGATACCGTTCCTTTTATTGTTAAGGCACCATCTTCTCTCCACCACAAAAAATAAGCAGGAAATCAGTACCTAACTTAGAACCATTAGAAGGATGTTTTTATTCACTTGGCCAATTTTTCTCATCTTCCCTCAGAAACTGGGAACCAGAAATGGTCAAAAGTGTGCGGATTTCATAAATCTCAACTGAAAACACACTGGGAACATTTCAGCTGGAATGCTAAACCATGAAGTTTAGTACATTTAAGGACAAAGGTGTAAAAGAAGAATGTATTTGATCTTTCCCTCCAAGGCATGAGAAGACTGAGCCACACAAAAGGTACTGAGGAGTCACTCTCAGGACAGACTGTCTGGATACTAAAACACAATTTCAGTGTCACAGCCTGAGTGTTTGGGACCATGTGGAACTGAGCCCAAAGTTCCCGCAGATGCCAGACACGGCAGAACTACAAGGTATAGGGATTGAGGCAAACATCTCTACTGGCCAGTGAGATCCTACCAGAGCTTCCCATTGTCACGTCGGTGACAGCATTCTTCACTGGCTGAGAGACACAGCTTAATTTAAAGCAATGTGAACAGCAATTCTGCAGGTTCCACTGGAAAAAAGTGTTTTGAAACATAAATGAAACAGCACTAAGACAAAGTTAGGACTTTAAAAGACAAAAGGAAACCAAAGACTAAAACCAAGGGAGAGGTGGCAGGGGTTTTCCACCCCACCTTATTATTTCGTATGCACTAGCCTTTGGTTTCTCTGTTGTCTTATTCTAAGCTTCTCCTTTCCTTGCTCCTGCCCTGAGTTTACCCTTCTGTGTTCCTCACTCCCTTCCACCAGTCCCCCCCACAGAGCTCCCTAACATTTTCTCTCAGTTTCAGTCCTCCACTTCCTCCTCCTCCATTAGTCTCTCTCTTCATCACTTTGTTCCTCCAAATCTCCTCTATGCCAACTTCCACATCCCTTTTTCTACTGGTCTACACATCCCTGGAAGGCTACACATCCCTGAAGGCCAGGTTTGATATGGTCCTGAGCAATGTGCTAGTGGAAAGTGTCCCTGCCCATGGCAGCTGGGTTAGAACTAGATGATCTTTAAGGTCCCTTCCAACCCAAGCCATTCTATGGTCATCACTTAAAACTACTCCTGGAGAACTTTTGAGGCTTCAGGGCTACCACTCTCCTTCAGACAGTCTTTTTAAAATTGGACTTACGCTGCCAAAGGTTCATTTTCTCTCTGTCTTTGTCCACATCAGCCTAAGGGAGAAAAACCCTGGCCACAAAACTTTGTGTCACCTTAATACCTGGTCAAATAAAGCACCACCTCCAAAGAATCTACCAGATGCTGAAAACCAAGCAGAGGCAAAACTGAGCTACTTTATCTGCTTTTAACATTAAATGACAGGAATCATTCATGAGCTGTGTTATCTCAAATAATTGACATAAACTTTTTCTCTTGTCCTCCACACAGCACTGTATTCAGCTGTGCATTAAGCATATGCTGACCTTTAAGCTTGGGATTTGCTTTAGCTCATTCTCAATGTAGCCTGATACACTGCTGAAGGGGGTTACCCTAACACTTAGAATCAAGCATATGCTTGAGGACGCTACTCAGATTAGGGTTTCAGTAACATAATTTATGTTACCCAGTTTTATACAACTGCCATTTTTGTCCCATAAAACATGCTCCAACTGTCCATCTAATGCCTTGGCATGCAATTATTCTTTTCAAGCATACTCTGCAGAAAAGGAAAAAAAAAGGAAAATATCCAAGGCAGAAAAAAATTGACTTTAAAGACTATTCAAAGTACACTTCACTGCTGGAGTCATAACAGTTAAGACAATGTTCCTTCATTGACATTCAAGCAAACTGAGACAAAAATGAAGTTCATCTTTACTTGAATTTTCCACAAGAGCAATAATGTCCAAAAAAGAAAACTGCTGACTTAAGGGTAGTGTAAGAAAAAAACATGTTTGTAGCACATTCAAGAAATTATCATCCTAAAAGTAAATCTGTCTGCACAGTACTGAAAAGGTTGAAGAAAGCACAAATTATGCACCATGAACAACTTCTGGCCAAAAGGTGGTTGCTTCCTGTTCATATCAGCTTTAACAAGATATACTGCAAGTGTTGATTTTATGATTCTTAAAATAAGCATACTTATATTTAGCATGCAAAGGAAAGGGAAAAAATAAAGATAGATAATGGGCTTCCTATTCAAGAACGGGAATTAGTTTTTTCTCATTTCCTAAATCCCTCCAGGAATTAACCAACTGCCAGATTTATCCAGCCACAAAGTGGAAGTGTGCCCTTACAGGCTGGTAGTGCTGTGTATCAGTCAGTGAGAGATGGGGGGACTACACAGTGACAAACACCTTAAATTTTTCAGTTGTAATATGCTTCTAAATCCTAAACTAGCAACCAAAATTTTCTCTCCCTGAAGTTAAGTAGTTAAAAATTAATTCAAGTCACAAGAATCAAACTGAGCCTTAGTGCGACACCACACCACATTCATGGAAATCCTCTCAAGGATACTTTTCACATCAGCGAAAAGTCTGGTAAGTCTGGTGATCCCTACTGCAGCTTCCCTGGGTTGGCACACAAAAGATGTTGACCAAATTCCTAAGGGTTCTTCTTCTGCTGAGGAATTCCCAGCATCCACCTCACAACTGGGCACATCTGGCGAACTCACGCAATGGCAATACTGGAATGAGGTACCAGCTACTAATTACAAGCATTAGATAGAGAAGGTTAAAGCTACTCCAGTGCCCACTGTAACTCATAGGTCACCAGTGAGCATGGGAGGAGATGCCAGTGACTTCAGACAGGTCCAGTCACTCAAAAGCACAGCTTTGCTGATGAACCATTAGGTCTTAACACTTAAGTTTTGTTTGTTGCAGAATTACATGGGCCAAAAAAGTCCTTTTTTCAGAACCAAACCCAGTTTAGGAATCTCTTCTAATTCATTTTGGCTCTGTAGACAGGCTTTAAAGAAAAGGTGAAGCTCCTTCAGACAATCCCTATCTGTAGGTGAATTCCTGTAAGAGCCTGATATTTATCATTTACAGTTTTTTATAGCCCTCTGCAGTTGTGCCCAGCAGAGGCTGATGGGTCCAACCAGTACACCCAATGACGTCTGCAGCATCCTGTCACTCTGCTGACAAAGGAGGAAACAATAACTCAGGGACACAAAGTATTTAGTAGCTGGATTTCATGCACATGCACTTCCACATGTTGCCCAAATAAGAACATACTCTGGCCAAAACAAAAAGTGAAAAAACATAACTTGTCTACCCTCTCCTCCAAGAAATATAAAAACCATGCACTAACTAGCATTTATGTTTAAAAATATCCAGGCAAAAATAAAAAATGCTTGTTCCACTGCCTGTTGCTCAGCTTTCATGGGCAGCCCTACAAGGCTGGAGACTGTAAATCAAACCACTGGCATTTGCTTACACAAGGCTGTGCTCCGAGTCAGCCTCCCATCCACCTCAGCTGGCAGCTTTCTAAAGCCTGGATTTGTCTTTTGGCAGTGGTGGTCAAAACAGCAAGTGTTCACAGAAAGGGTGTACAAGATACTTCAGAAGAAAACTGAAATGTGTCCCTTTCCTGGCATCTTACAAGTTGAGATGGAATTTAAAATACATTTCCTTTTACCTTGACCCTTACACCACAACCCAGACTCTACAAGGTATGCAGTGAGAAGAAAAACATCTCTGTAAGAATAAAAACATATTTTATTTTCATTTATTTTAAAAGCATGTGTCTCATGGCGGACCCAGACACCTGGTGAGGGGCTGCAGTTACGTTCCCAGGAGCTGGCCCTAGCCTACAATTAGGAGATAGCAGGGGACATGACAAGCCCCAACAAAGAGCAAAGCACTCAAGGCTTGCTCTACCCTCTCCAAAAAGTATGGATGATCCAACTCACTGGCATGATGATCTACCCCACAGGTGTGATTAGCACTGGATGGATGCAGGACTTGCAGGTAGATTGGGGGTAGAGGACCTCTACCCAGTTTCCCACCTCCATTCCCAACCCTTTTGGAAAGTACCTCTACATATCCATGTCTTGGGCATTCGACTGGTCCCGGAAGGAACTTCAGAAAAACTCGAGCAGAGGAAGCCCCCGACCTCTGGATGGAGGTGGAGATGATGGCAAGGCAGTCAGACCACAATCCCAAACACAACATCCCCATCAGTGGAGGTTTGACAAGACACCAAAGCTGAGGAGAAACAACCTGCCCTGCACTCAGTTTTATGAGGCAGCACCTGAACAGTGGGGAAGGTGGGGCCAAAAGCAACCTGTTCTAGTGGGAGGTGACACTGCCCATGACACCGGGGCTAAATGACCTTTAAGGTCCCTTCCAGCCCAAACCCTTCTATCATTCTGTAACACTGCAAACATGCCAAAGCCAGCTGTGCTCACTTCAAGATGCCCCTCTGCCTTCCCCTCAAAACCGCAGCACAGGAAATGAAAAAAATGGTGCCTGTCCTGATCTTATCTGAACAGAGATGTGGCCAGGAAATCCATGATCAACAGCAGTCCCTGGAGAGTCTAACAGTGCTGAAGACTGGGAAATGGCATTTGCAAGAAGCAGCAGCAGAGAGGGGAAAGAAAAGGTGGGTATCGAAGCACAGCTGGAGCAGAGCTGTGGTTCCAGCCTCCCTGTAAAGGCTTCTCTCAACAAGGAATTAGCTTGAGATAGTTTAGAGAGAATATGTCAAGAATACATCTATCCAGCCTGTACACTTGCAGACTGCAGGACCCACATAGTACCCAGCTCAGACACAACCCAACACAAACAAAATTTACCAGCTCTGTAACTTATAAACACTAACACAAGCAAAAGCCCTGCAGACTCAGAGGCCTTCGCCCACAGGCAGTTCAACTGCACTGTAACTGCAACACACCCATCAATAAATCAAATTATCGCCTTAGAAACAAGTCATACCATCAACCAGAGAGTCAGAAAACATACTTTAAATGTAAATTAAAAATGGCTTTTATACGGCTTGATTTCAGCTTGTTCAAAGGAACCATCTGAGGAAAATGAGAGGGTTTTTCTTTTCTCCACACATTGCTTGCATGCAGAGTTTCTGGTTGCTTCATATAGTCTGCCTGAGAACTGATTCACTGAGTAGGGCTAAAACTGCATTCAACCATCTGAAAAAAATTGCGTTTATTACCAATTCAACTTCCTTATTTTGGTAGAAAGACATTAGGAAGGTTTTCTTTTCCTCAGAATTACTGTAAAACAAGAAGTTTCACAATTTTTCAGTTAGAAATCAAAAAGAGGGATTGAAGCAAGGGGCTGGGGAAAAGTTTAAAAAAAAAACAACCCATATGACAAGACTATAAACAAAAGAAATAAATAGAATTTGGGAGACAGTAAAACTACAGCTTGCATATTATTTCTGAGTGATGGTCACTGCACTGACTCGTTCAACAGGCAAGTTACAAGCAGGTGAAAGGAGCCAAGAGCTGGTTATAAGTGCATGGGAACTGACCATGTGCAGCACCAGGCACCAGCCATGTGGGATTCTTTTGCTGCCCAGTTGATGAGTAGTAACAAACTTCCCCTTTTGAGGCTTTGCTTCCAAAAGTAAAACTTGCTTCAAATTCTGCCTTCTGCTGCTTCAGAAACCAGCTTGAATGTGCTGCTGAAAACGAAAGCAGTGTGTGGCCTCCACACTCATCTTTTCCTAGAAGGATGCTTCAGTTAAAACCCAGCCTACTCTTCGAAGCAATCCCACACAAAATTTCTGGAAGAAGGTAGTAAATAAAAAAGTTTTGTAGCTATGTCAAGAAAGCAACAGGGCCAAGGTCAATGTAAAATCCCAAATTCTGTTCAATTATGAGAAATTGTTTACCTATTCAATGTTTGTATTGCAAAAAATCTGATTGTAGCTGTTTAAATATTTCATAATTTAATATGAAAAGGCTGCTTTAGGCTTGTGAAGACACTTCTTCATTGATACGAGAGAACAGGCATTTCTCACTTGGTGTATAACTGGATTTTGATGCAATATTAAAAAAAAAAGAAACCAACAACAAAATCGCCAGTCTCAGACTCTTCCAGTAACCTGACAGACACTTCTTTTGACTGGCAAAGGAGCGCAGTGGAATATGGAAGTGCTATGTACACACCTTAAGTGCAAATTTCAGACTACTCTTCACCAGGGAAAAATATAAAAAAACCCCACATTCCTGAGAAATTGATGTATATGCAGTCAGCTGCATGTCTGTCTGTCTTTTAGTTCCCCCCAGACTTATTTAAAATCATTGTTCAGTTTTACCCAGGATTTGCTATTTCACTACAATGCAAAGCATAAGTGGCTAGCAAATAGAGAGATGAAAGCTTCCTTAATAGAAAGGCTGCAGTGATGGACACTTCAAACCAGTGACTCCACAAGACAGACAGCAATGGAGTCATGATTCAAAAATTTCTCTCATGATAGAGCTACTTGTTTACATTAAAAAATACAAATGAATGATGATGATGAACCATTAACACAAGGGGGGGGAAATCGCTTGTCAGTCTGTTTTACTCTCAGATTGACATTTTCTGGACAAAATTTTAGGAGACGTACATTCACTTCATCAGTACAATTTACTTCTTTTCACAACTGCCTTTGTCATCTGCTCTACTTTGGTCCCTCTTGTTCTGTTTCAGGCTACAGCACCAGAGCTGTTGATGCACACACGGCTTCTGCACTATGTAATGTTACTATCTTCAGCAGGATGCTCATCTTGACTTGGAGGCCACCCTTGCACAAACCTAGAGGGAAGAAAGGTCCTTAACTGGTACAACCCACCCGGGTCTGCAGTTTGGTTTTAACAGCAGTGCTCCTATTTGTGCTGGGACACGTAGGCCTAGAAGCATTAATAATGACAAATATTTCAGAGTCAAAAGAAAAATATAACCTCAGTCTTTCACAGACACCAACAGAGACTAAAAGATTCCCAGTTATACATGTTCAGTGTAATAGCCACTTAGAGAAGAGGAGTGGGCTGTGCACTGAAAGGTCTGATGCATGCATGGGCTCTACTACCAGAATCCATTCTCCATCCAGCAGAATCCAGAGCTTTACGTTATCATGACATGAAGATATGAAACCAGAGATCTTCTCTGTAAGAAAACTATTATCACACTCCAAATTACTTTGAGTATCAAACAATTCTGAGCTCAATTTCACAGCCTGCACATGCAGATGCTGCACGGCGAGGTACATGACACCCTCAAAGGCAATAGACAGTTCTCCACACCTAGCAAATGGAATTCAGTTGCAAAGAAACTCCTGAGAAAACCTCCTTCTCCTCCACAGAGAAAATATCACTCCTTTTACAAATGTATGCTTACCAACTTCAGAAAGTATTTTCATGCTAACAGAGCGCATGCCAGCAAGTGACTTCTCATGAGCAAGAAAATGGAAACATAAACAGAAGGGTAAAGAAATGAAGTCTCAGGCAAAGAAGATGTAAAGCACTACGTTTGGGAAAAACTTTCTATAGTAAGAGCAGCTAAGCTCTGGGACATCACCCCAGGGACAAGATCATGAGTTTTTAAGGACAGGAAGCAAACATATGTTAGGAAAGCTATGAAAGGGGGTTTAGGGACAAGGGGTGACCTCTGAGCCTCTTCCAATCCTAACTCCTTTGGTCTTATGATGAACAGTCACAACACAAGAATGTAATAAACAAAAACAAAAGGAAAGGAGTAATGGAGGTCACTTTAGATGGTAGTTAGCAAGCTACTTCCCAAAGGTTCTGAGGACTTGTCAAAGTTTCCTCAGGAAGTGACAGAGACAAGAAACTTTGCCTTAGTCTTAAACCTGGCAATCTCTTCAGCAGTTGCCACACACAATTATGTCATGATTTGGCAGAGTTGTAAATCGCTCCACCAGCCCACATAAAGAAAATGTTGGGAGCTAAGACACAGGGCACTCAGCAGCCACAGACAGATTAGGAAACTGGCAGCTGCACACCTGGCCACATTTCAGCACTAAAACACGGCTCAGGAACACACCAGCCACACTAAGCCCCTCTCTCCATCCCCTCCACAAAGGTGCCCCACACAGAAACAGCAGGCAAGTCAAATGGGAGCTGCACTTCATCTCACTGCACAGACTGAGCTGCAGCTAAAAAACTTGCTCAGCTCCACAAGCAGGGACAACTGCTGCAAATAAATAAGAAGACCAGACAGAGACCAGGAAGAGTCTGGAGTGCCAAGACAGGACTTGGAGCAGAGCTCAAGTGTTCGCACTTAGAAAGATGAACACCTTCCACATGCAGATACCTCATTGCCCAGCAGCAATAATTTACTGGAGGAAGTAGTTTAGGAGCAGGCTTGAGGACATTTGCATGGCAACATACTGAAGAGAGCTATTAAACTGCTCCTCCATAGCTCTTACACCTAAGGTTGTGAGGCACTGAACAATTAGGCAGGCATCCTGCTCCTGCCAGCACACTGACAAGTTGGAACCACCAAAGAACCCCACCATCAACAAAGCCTGCCTTCCAAACTGACTAACAACTAGTCTTGCCCTGCCCCAGATTTCCTTTCTGTCCTCCTCTGGCTGGTATGTCCTTCAACATCTACAAATTCCACATCTTGTGCACTAATCCAGGCTGCTCCAAATCACTCCCATGACACCCACAGAGAGTTTTAAAACCCACAAGATACTCTGGAGGAGGAGGAAGTGAAATGTAGATACCCAAAACCCCATTTTGTTAGATTTATGCTAAAAATTACAGGCCAGGTGGGGTTAACATCCAGGAGCTGACAAGTCCCCATCTCTGCTGCAACGGCCCTGGACCACACACTGGCCCTGGAAGAATTGCACTACCTTGTAGGGCCTGTAGTGCGGAGCACAGCTCTGGTTTCTCTATTCCCCTTCTTCTTCATCTTCCTGTCTAGATCCTCTACAGTCAAATGGGCTTACACCCTGTGGAGAGCTTGTGGAGAAGCTGGCTTTGCAAATGTTGCACCAGCTGCAATTTTCCCCCCGCCGGGGGAATTCAGAACAGGCAGAGAGAGCCCAGGCCCTCTGCACAGCTTGGGGCCAGAGACCAACAGTGATCCTCGTGTCTGACCTAGAGGTACAGCCTAAGGCTTTGTTCAGAAGTGGAGAGGGACACAGTCTTACAAACTGATTTAATTCCTATTTCTAATAAGGATAAGAACTTGAGATTTGGACATGCCAGACTGATTATCAGGGCATATACTAGATACAAGGCAGATTAACCTACCAGGTCAGGTTCCTACTGAAAAAAACAACTGTCAAGATTTCTTTTGGTAGATGTGAAAATCCATTTCTGAGCTGCCATCTAGCTTTCAAGCAGATCAGAAGATTAACATGTGCACTTGTTCACATGGACAGGTATGGAGTTTCCCTGCTCTGAAAACCTGTCTGAAATTATAGGAGTTCCATCATCTGAAGTATTCATCTTTTTTTTTGGAACACAGGAGTGTCAATTCCCATTGTAAATGAGATACCTATGATCAGAAGTAGATGGTTTTCTAGGATTATGCCCTATTAAAACTCAGGAAGGAATATCTCACTAAGTGACTCTAACTACAGGCACATCTTCCTAAGCGTTACCACTGCCACCCTATCATTTTAATGAATCTACAGAGTAATTGCATACTCCCAGTAATACAGTGCTGCATTATAGGCTTCTTTTCCTGTTTTAAAAGAAGTAAACAATGGCCTTACAAAACCCCCAGTATATTTTACTCTTACAAAACAGCAATAAAGAATGGCCATAAGGAATCTCAATCCACAAGACACTTCATCTCTATAAAATTACAACATTTTCTGCTGGGGAAGAAGATAAATAAAGACATATCCACATATTCTGCCCCAGACTCCTCGTGTTTGTGTAAACCACATTTATTTTTGTCACTATGCCATTTTAAAACTGCAGGCAGGAATTCCAACCGCAAAAGGAGGAATGGCCACTGCCAAATACTTTGGGTTGAACTCTCCAGTACCCTGGCACCACATCCTGGCACTTACTCCAGGGCAAGGTACCCACTCCTGCTGGGCTAAGTGTCAACACAAATCAGAGAGAACCAGGGTGTCTATTTGTGTTTGTTTTTCAAATACACAACTCACTTGTATGGCACATTTAAAAGAATTCACTCTAAAACGCCTTCATTCATGCATCTTCCCTGAATGTTTATGGAGATAGGGGCCTAAAAGCAGCCTAACTCACACCCAGTAATTTGAGATGTTTGATTTTAAAAAAGAACTGAGTGGCGATGCTCTCCTAGGTGCTGTCAGGAGAGGTGGCTCTGCTCTCCGGAGGCGTCTGTCCCAACTTGGTAGGTGCGCTTCGCTCGCCGGGTGCCGGGCAGAGAGGGGGCAGGCGCAGCCAAAGTGCAGAGCTAAGCACATTGTTGCTCCAGATGTGAAACGCACGCACGGGTTCGCCAAAAGAGCAAAAAGAGAAGGGGAAAAAAAAAAAAAAAGGAATGGCAGAAAGGACTTCCCTGTAAGGAGCCGAGCTAAAGAAGCTCTGAATAAACCCCGGCAAGCAACTAAACAAAGCACTGACCATCGGTGAGACGGGACCGAGCCCCGGGAGGAGCCACCCGAGAGCGTGTCCCGGGTGGGCAGCGCTGCTGCTCCTCTCCGTGTCGCTCCCACCATCGCTGCGGGGGCTCAGCGAGGCCACCGCCGCCTGGAACACGACCCCAGAGCCTCCCTGCCTGCGGGATGGCGGGCAGAGAAACCCTCCCGGGCACCTTCGGGGCTCTGGCAGCGGAGGCAGAGCCGGCGCGGGGGGACACGGCGCTGCGGGGAGGCCCCCGCAAAGAGAGCCAACCCACCCCGCTACGCCCTCCTCACTTCTAAAAAGTTGAGAAACAAAACCAAACCAGAAAAAAAAAACCACCAAAGCCTCCCCCCGCCCCGCAGAGGCCGGTGCGCGCCTGCCAAGTTTCGGCGTGGAGGAATTTACCGCGGCCGAGCCCCCCCCCCGCCCCGCTGGGGCGCGGCGCCCCCCGGCACAGGGAAGGGGCGACTGGAAGCATTCCCCGGCTTAGCGAGCATCCCCCCCGTCCCGCAGCCCCCACCTGCGGGGTGGCAAAGGAAGGAAGGAAAGGGGGAAGCGAGCCCCCGGTCTCTTCTACTCACTCCAAGCAGACACACTTTGAGCTCGCGTATCGCCATCATCTGCTCGGGGCCGGCCGCCTCGCATGTCCCGGCGCCGCCGCTCCGCACTGCCCCGCCGAGGAGCTCAGCCCGCCGGGGCCGCCCCCGCCGCCGGTCACATGCGCCCGGCCCCGCCTCGCCCGGCACGGCACGGCACGGCTGCGAGAGACCCGCACGGGGCGGTGCGGGACCGGGGGTGCGGCCGCGCGTTGGGATGAGCCCTGGAAGGAGATCACAGCATCCTTAGGGTTGGAGGGGACCTCGAGAGATCACCTGGTCCAACCCCCCTGGCAAGGCAGGTTACACAGGAATGCATCCAGGTGGGTTTGAATGTCTCCAGAGAGGCGGACTCCGCGTCTTCCCTGTGCAGCTGTTCCTGTGTCTGCCACCCTCAGTGTAAGAAAGTTCTTCCTCATGTTGAGGTGGACTATCTTACGGTTTGGTCTACAGCCATTTCTCCTTGTCCTGTCGCTGGGCACCACTGAAAGAGATGGCACCATCCTCCTGGCACCCACATTTTAGATATTTATATACATTAGTAAGTTCCCCTCTCAGTCTTCTCTGCACTAAGCGGGTTCAGCTCACACAGTGTCTCCTCACAGAGATGCTCCAGACCCCTCAGCACCTTTGTGTCCCTCTGCTGAACCCTCTCCAGCAGCTCCCTGTCTGTCTTCTACAGCAGTGTAAATACTTGCTGTTGAGAGAAAAAGCCGGTGAGTGACAGCGCCCCACATGGGGCTGGGCATATGTCTTGTCCTACACACCATGTGCTGGGCTATGCACAGGGTGGGGACTGCTTTGGTTGTGAACCATCTGAATCCATCCCCCCTTTTTTTTTTTTTTTAAAGTTTTTCTTACTGTGTGCAGGAAACACCGAAAATAGTAACTCCATTTGTTATGTAATACACACTCATTTTTTGTTAGAACTGTCAGCCTCAGGTTGATAGTTGGCCTGCACCCCACACATCAAAGTCACACCACGTTTAAGATAAGCTAATGTTAAGGCCAGTCCACTGAAATCCGTGAGGAAGGAGTCATAACCACTGCTTTTGGCATCCAGGGGACCAGATTTATGGAAGAGTTGCACTCTGTAACCTCAAGAAAGCAGAAGAACCTGTCAGATATTTTAAAACAGAGCCTCTACTTACAGTTTTCTTTTTTTTATCAGGTAGAATTGCTACAGGGAAACAAAAATCTTGATTAGTCATTGTGAGATTACTGTCACATCATTAGAAGCTTCCTGGCAATAAAGTGTGGCATTCTTAGTTCCATGTGGAGTCCTGCACTCATGCTTATAGGCTGGATGAAGATGTTTGCCCTCTTCCAGAGCTCCCAAATCCTAGGCCAAGAAAATGCCTGGAGAAGAGCAGTTGTTATCCCTATGGAGGAAAGCACAAAGTATTTGTAGCCTACTATCACAGCCTGTCAGGAGAGAGAGCATCAAACAAGAGAGATCAAAGGAGATGCTCATCAGAGAGATGCTTTTGATTTAATTAAGATTTTTTTCTTTCTTTTTTTTTTTTTTTCTGGAGAATTTAGCAAAAAGCAACAAATCATGTCAGGTTTTCAGACAACCAACACAGAATATTGTTAGGATCCTGCCTTTCCACAAGACTGCATTATACAATGAAATATTTCAATACAGAAATAGAATACACTCACTAACATAGAAGGATTCAGTTTGCAGTCATAGAACAGCTAATTTAAAGCAGTTCAACATTTCAGCCAGCAATTAGTTCTACGAATTGACAGGAGATATAAATTAAGGTTTTACCTCCCACTCCATTCCTTCACTGACATCATTGTGGTTCAGAAGCACCTTTCTATAGATTCCTTTCTTTTTTTGTCACATCTTCAAACATTTCTGTGTCTGTCATGTATCCCATTAGTCATCTACATTTTTTCTTTAGTCCAGATTTTGTAATTCTTGAAGTTAGGGAATTTTTGCTTATTGTACACATGAAATATTATGCCATCTGAATTAATTTCAGTAAGAAACACTCAAATTACATTATCATAGGATCATAAAATGGCCTAGGTGGGAAGGGACCTTAAAGACCATGTAGTTTCAACCCAGCTGCCACTGGCAGAAACACCTTTCACTAGAGCAGGTTGTCCAGAGCCCCATCCAACCTGGCTTGAACACTTCCAGGGACGGGGATTATGTTATAATCTAATCTACATTAGAGTGGATTACAGAAAGAGACTGATAAATGGCCCACTATGTTCAGGGCTGTTCAGTTTCACAAGCACAGCTTGAGGACTTGTCCATAGGGGTGCTCAAATTAAGCTACAGATGTAAGAGCAATGAGACCTCTTACATAACCCAGATTAACACTTCACTGTTCATGCGTTGGATCTGAAGCTTTAACCTAGGGGCCTTGGCTTTCTAAAGCTTCTCAGTGAAGGCATGCACTAGAGAAAAATTAAAAAAGTTCCAGTTTGGGAGAGCCATTTGCTTAAGCATGTCTATTTTCAAGATAGTAATACATCTCACTGACTTCAGAGGCATGTAAGTACATGCCCAATTGCTCCCTTAACTCAGTACCACCAAAAATACAAAACAATGCCAGAGAAATCTGCTCAGGAAGGCAAATCAGAGTCCCATCTTTCATCTTATCTGGGGAATTTCTCAAATAGTCAGTGGTATATCTCACAAAAAAAAAAAAAGTTACAGCCCAGACCTCAAAAAGCCTCTTTGTGAAGAGAGCAAATAACTAATTAGCTACCTACAAACAAGCAAATTGTTTAACACAGTAGTAGCATGACACTGGCCCAGCAGAAGCTGATCAAGCTGAAACAGCAGGAGAGAGATGGTTAAGGTCAATTTTACTTGAACAGGCACAAAATCTAAAGAGCCAAACAAAAATGAACACCCAGAGGAAAAAAACCCCTATTGTACTTGTTTAAACCAAGAGCCTACAAACAACAACAACAACAAAAAAAGTAAACCCCAAACTTAAGGCGGTAAGAAGAGAGAAAAACAATACCAACAGACATGTGCTCTGATATTAAAAAAGCTACTGACATTCATTCTTCCAGGAACTGGCATAATCTTTGTGTTTGTCTGCATGCAAGACACTGTGGTCAGGAAAACATTTTTGAAGAATTGGTCATGTTGCAGTGTTTTCAAATGGCTGGTTAAAAGCAAAGGAAAACAAGTCTTTCATCCCAAATGTTTTTGGTTTTTTGTTTTTTGTTTCTCCCCTTTTGTAGCATCTTATTGAATGAATAATTGTAAGTTTTGAAGCAGTGGTGTGCCTCACTTTTTTCTACCCAACTGTATTTTGCTTTTGGAAAATACAAAGCCCAGCAGCTTTGGTTTTCAGCAGCCTTCCTTTAGAGTTTTAAGTTCCAGCATGGGGTCCTCCAGTGGTTCAGAGCAACAATAGCTGTGGCTGCTGCTGCCCTTCTCTTTGCCCCTACCCACGTGTTCCTGCCCCAGTGTGGCTCATGCTGGTAGAAAACTAGTCCTATGTTTAAAAGTCTTCTACGACCTCAGCCTCTTCCTCTCTACAAGTTGTGTAGTGGTATTTAGTTAGTCTGTATTGGAAGGAAACTGAATGCTTGTGAGCTTCTGGCAGTTTTGCTCTGCTTATGAAGGCATCTGCCTTCCTCCTTCTGATTTCTTTCTCTGGTGAGTGACTTAGGAAGAGAATGATCTGTCCAAGACCCTGATGTGTACCCAGATCCTGAAACTGCTGTTGTTCTATCCTGAACACTGATGAGTTACTTCCTTTCTCCCATGTTACTTTCCCTCTCTATTTCTTGGCAAGCATCTTTCTCACACAAAAATGTTGTCCCTCCCCTTCACTGGCAAGTTCAATCCAGGCCCTCCTACTATGGGCTGGCATCCCAGCTCTTATTCCCAAGAGAGGGAACAGGAGGCAAGTTAACTCCCTACTGCCTAGGGAGAAATGCCTCTGCATCCCTTGGATGACACAAACATGCAGTACAGTAATGACTGCCACCACAGAAATTTCTCTGGTGCTTGCCCAAGAAACTGCCAAAATCTCTTAAAATGAAAGCAGCTGCTGCTGAGCAAGCAGTTCTTTGAGTGGGAGGAGCAGCTTCCAGCTCAGACCCCAGATCCCGTACAAAGTCCAGTGGTTATGGAACGCCTAAAATTCTGGAAGATGCTAGAAGGTTTCTAACTATGAAGTTTAGAAAGGGGCTGCCCTGGAAAGGCATAATGACTCCTGAGACTTAAAAATCAGAGTAGTACGGGAATAACCTGGTGGAAGTAAGAGCCTGATTCTGATTTCAGTTACATAGGTCTTAAGTCACTACATTTTTTTTTAATCTTGAAAAGTGTTATTTCACTTCATTGCACAGGAAAAAAGTGAATTAGACACTTCTTAGCCCACTGGTTCCAGTCTTAATGCCAGGAGACTGCAGCTGCCTGTTACTTCATTTTATTGTAGTGTTGCTTCATGTTTTAATGTCTCCTGTTTGTGGCTGTTAGATGGTCCAGTCACTCCCTCCTGAAGAGAAAAATCTGCTGGAAAAGGTTAGAGGGGAGTAAACCTCTGCAAGATCTTACTTGCAGCTTCATTGCCAAGTCCTTTGGCAGCATTATTGCTGATGAATAAAACCTGGGAGTTGTTTGTATGAACCTTACCGGCATGCTTCTTGTTGGACCTTGTAACAGATGCACTGTTCCTAAAGTGCTTGGGAAAGACTTTTGGCAGTAGAAATGTATGTTTGTCAAGATGGTCAAGTTTACTTATCCACTGCTAATCCCTAGGAGCAATTTCCAACTGAAGGAGTGAAAAGTAATGCAAGTTTTCTTATTCTTTGCAAGGAATGTCCCATAGCCCCAAGCTGCTGATAGTGCTACATTTCTCCACAGTTAGATGGGGAAAGAATCAATAAAAGCTTTTTGCTTGGAGCTGAAAAACAAAAGCGAGGTACAACTTGCGAACACTACAAATATCACAGCGAATTAAGGACAGCAACTAGCTAAAGCAAAATATTGGCTGAATTAAAAAATAGACATTAATTGGCTTCAGACAGATTTAGTCTGGAAGTTAGGAATAGGGCTCTCTAAGTCTTTGGAACATTCAGTCAAAGCAATAAATTATATGCAAACTAATTTAAAAGTAGAACTTTATATATGTAAAAAGAAATTTCAGAGATGACCTGAAAAAGCAGAAGTCAAGACTCTGTGATCCAATAGATTATTTGTCCATATTGCTAAGTAAATTTGTCAGTGTGCTGGCTTTGGTTGGGGTAGAGTTAATTTTCTTCACAGTGGCTTGCATGGGGCCATGTTTTGGAGTTGTGCTGAACACAGGGTCTATAATACAGAGATGTTTTTGTTATTGCTGATCAGTGCTTGCACAGAGCCAAGGCCTTTTCTGGCCTGCACTGGCAAGGAGGCCTGGAGTACATGGGAAATCAGGAGGAGACACAGCTGGGACAGCTGACACCAACTGACCGAAGGGATATTCCATACCATGGGATGTCATGCTCAATTTATAAAGTGAGGGGAAGAAGGAGGAAAGGGGGGAAGGTTTGGAGTGATGGCATTTGTCTTGCCTAGTAACTGTTACATGTGGTGGGACCCTGCTCTCCTGGAGATGGCCTGCCTGCCCATGGGAAGCAGTGAATTAGTTCCTTGTTTTGCTTTGCTTGCATGCGTGGCTTTTGCTTTCTCTATTAAACTGTCTTTATCTCAAACCTTTTTCAGCTTTTACCCTTCCAATTCTCTCTCCTATCCTGTTGGTGGGGGAGGAACAAGTGCCAAGCTTTGTGGTGCTTGGCTGCTGACTGGGGTTAAACCACAACAGCCAGTCAGCTGAGGCTGGACACCAGGCCTGATGTGTCACAAATTAAGCAAGTTAGAGCTCTTTCTACTGAGATTGAAATCACCAATGTTATTTCATTAAATGGCTTAGTCCAGCAAAATCCATCCAGCTGCTTCATCCTGTAAAATCCTTTATACAGGATAAAGTCATACAATCAGTTCTTGATGAAAGCTCCGTATCTTATTATCAGATGCCTTTTCCACGTGAACCTTATGAAAATATTAATATGAGCCCACAAGACTGCATGAGTTCTTTCTCATGTATCATTCCATACAGAATATGCCTGAGCATGCCGGTGTTTGCAGTGTAAACTCCAATCCAAACAAAGAGTTGTGTGATTTCATGTACCAAGGCGCAGTTCAAAACGGGGCCCCCTGGGGGCATTCAAGGTTGCAATTTGGTCGTGTCCGTAGCTGTCATAACATGTTCCATTTCACAGGTCCTCTCCTTGGGCTGCCAGTTTTGAGGACAGTTTGAAAAGACACCGTGATGATTTTTATGAGTGAGTCCATGGAGATGACAAGAACTGTCTCAGTTCACTTTTCGTGCTGCTGATGTTGGGTGGCTCTATTCTTTTCATGCTTCTGGTGTAGGTGATTCCTGTTACTTGCTGCTTGAAAAGGGAAAACAAAGATCAGCTTCACCAAACTATATGTTGTCTGATTGGAGCAATAACTGGAGATCTCTACTTCAAAATTCAGGGAGTCTTTGCAGCAGGACAGAGATGCCTTCTTGCCTTCTAGCTCACTGCAGGAACAGCCCAGTGAGGTTCTCATAAATTACAACTTGATTTACTGAATAGTAACGCTATTTCCTTCTAGCAGTATATTCCACAGTACGCTATTCTCATACAGAGTAGTGCAGTATCTGGTTTACCACCATTAGCTTTGTATGGGGTGAAGGAGCCTGTGTTTACTACCAAATGAAAGAAGAGCATCCACAATTCTCCTTTTAATTAAGCTTAGCCTTGTGAACTATGAAAAGGGTTTTATATTAAGGACAATGTTTTATTGTCAAGCAAGCACGCTCCTATTGTGCATATTGCCAAGGAGAGATAACAGGGCTCTTATACTCTCAGAAACTTGTCCTGCCAAGTGAGCATCAGGTTTATCTAAAACACGCCCAACATGTGTATGCTGCCAGCTAGAGAAGATTTGAACTTCACATTGATTTTTCTCATTAAATCCGCAGGCAGTGAATGCACATTGATAGGTGCTTCCTCTGGTTACAGAAGACACAAACAGGGATCTTTCTGACAAGGCTCAAATGAAAATGCATCTACCCATTCCAACTTTACAGTAGGTTTTGGTGTTGAGAAGGATAGCCAGCTTATGGTGTCATTCCTGTTTTTTGTCTGCATCAGTGGAACTGAGTGTTCATTATAAACAATCATGAGGCAACTGCAAAGGAGAAATTAAAATTTTAAAAGGTGATGACTGAGGAGACTTACCTTGAGATAAAGTCTTTTGTCTTAGTCTTCAGTCTTATGGACTAAAGCTGATTCCTTTGTGTAGATTTAACAGTGAGAGGGATCTTTGCATTCCCAACAGAAAAGAGGAAAATTATATGAGAAAAGAATTTCAGAGGGAGACAAATCTGATCAAGAAACTATTACCAAACCAAAAAATCTACAGCATAGAGTTCCTAACCTTTTGGTTGGTTGGGGTTTTTTTGTTTGTTTTGTTACTTTTGTTTTGTTTCTGCTATGAATAACATTTTGTTGTGTTGGAATGAGTTTAAGACTGCATTTTGGAGTGTGACGTCCCCTCTTCCCATCACCAGTCTAAACAGTCCTGAAATGAAGAGGATGTTTGATGTAAACTCCAAATCCCCTTTTGGGTCTATGTCCTTTATGAGGATAAATTAACCCCTAAACAAACCTGCAGTTTTGCAAAGTTTTGACTATACAATTTATAATTATTGCTGTTAATTATGACTGCATTTTTCTCTTCAGGACAAGTCTTTGTTTAATATTTATTCCAATTTTCTTGTACATCAGCAGTAGTACTGCCTGTTTGTGAACTTCAGAATTTGCCACCTCCAACACAGACAAAGTTTGCTCACACATAGAAACAAATGAATGAGAAGTCTCTATGCTTTGTTTTGTAGGTTTTAAAATATATGTTAAGAAAATACTTTACAAGGGGGAAAGGAATGCACTATTTGATCAACAGCTTAATTTCTAATGAGCAGTAATAAAATAGTAATCCCTTCAAATAAGCAATAACTTGTCAGGACCTTTACTGCACCAAGAGATAGTGATTACCCTGACATTAATTAGTAGCTAAGAAACTACCTTGAGGAGCAGAAACGGGAAATATGAACAATGCAGCCTATTTTATCAGTCCAGATATTTTATCCTCAATAATTTTTGTGGGTTTTTTAAAGATGATGGGACAGTGATGGGTGTATCAGGTCCAAAGATCGTGCAGTACACTAGGAGGCTCTGGATGTTACTTTGGGGCAATTAAGTGCCATGAAAGGTTTTATACTAGGTGTGAACTCTAAGGGTATGCAGACATACCTTTACTGCACATAGCTCATGAAATTATGTCTCTCAGCTTCACAGTTAGAAAAGTTTTAAGAATAGGTGAGAAGAAAAAAACCCTAATAGAGTAAGAAGTTGTGAAGGTGTAGTTTAAGGAGAACTGGCACTAGTTCTTCACAGTAATGGAGTCAGCAAAGTGAAGATTGATCTGTAAGACAACCTTGGAAAGAAGCTACTGCTGTCATAATCTTTATAATGACATCAGAAGGGTGATAAAATGGATTAGAACATAAATCTTACACTCTCGCAGGGACAAAATATCATTTGGTCAAAACCCAGAAAGAATTAAAACTCTTCTTTTGATCCTAGAACATATTAAAAAAATACTCATGGTTGAACTCTTCAAGACTTGGTTGAAGTGTGAGTTTGAGATACTCTTGCTGATGCCAAATAATTCCTTCAAGTGGCTGGAATGGAGAAGTGGTCCCTGAATGTCCAGTCCAGGTGTTCATGCAGTCATTAGCAAGGGAGGAGCTTAGCCTGTGAGCAATCTGGACTTTATGTGAGCTACTGTCTTTGCCTGAACTTCAGGGTATATGTCTTGACCCTAAGTCCTTTTCCCAAAAAAGCTCAGATGAACTGCATCTTAGTAGGAATATCCCCTTTGGCTCCTACACAGTGAATGGGAGCACTTGGGCATCTGAGTGTCCAAGGTCACAGTGATTGCTTGAGGCTGCAGAACAGACAGCAGCCTGGAAAGTAAGGAAATCAGACCGCTGGAAATAAGAGAGGATTTGGGGACCTGGGTCCCTAATGGTTTGCACAGAGGATGGGGAAAAAATTGAACTACCATCTGGCTTTATCCTGCAGGAAGGGAAGGTTAACAATACAGTGGGAGTTCAAAGACTTCTATCCAGATGCAGAGCTATGGGTGTGTTATCCCACAGCAACAGCAAGTTCATGATGTCTTACTTATTCCAGCACAGGAGTGAGGACATCAATGTCTCTTTGAGGGGAACACCTATTGTACACCTATTCTTGGACTTGTTACCCCAAAAATAAGCTCAAACTGAGGGCTGGTTGGTTTATTTATCTAGTCCAAGGGAAGAAGTAAAACAGGCAAGTAATCAGGCTCAATGCACACATGCTCTGTTAGTGGCCTCTCAGGAGCTAAATGTGGAAGAAAAAAAGATGCAGAAATTGTGGAGGATAAGAATCTTAAAGAAAGACAAGTTGCTCCCAGCTCTTATCTTTATGAAAGATCTGATTCCAGATCAAAGCAACAAAATCATTTTACAGCTTCTTTTTTCAAGATAAGCCAAACTTTCACTGCCTCTCTTCTGACTTGCACCAGCATGCTGCACATTTTTCTGTTAGCTTACTAAAAGGTATCAGGAGATAATTAATACATAAAGCTAGAGCTTTCCAAGAGAAGGATTTTTTCCTTTATTCTCAAGTTCTCAATATCCCAAAGTTTTGTTCCATGACAGTTTTGAGAACTGTACAGATTAACTTTTTATGGGTAGGTGAAGGACACCACAGCAAGAGCAGCTTTCTATTTCATCTATTTCTTGCTGATGCAAATTACAAACGAAACCCTTCCCTGTATATTTAACATAAATCTTAAAGTGCATTCGAGGAAAAGGATGTAATATATTATTTGAAACTAATCCATTAACCTATGGGTTAATAGGATTCATACTCTTAAAAAACACAGTTCTTAGAAAATTTTGAGAACTAAATAGCATCTTTTGAATATTAATTCTCTATACACAGGTCTTCAAAACCAGACTGCCTTTCAAAGTCACAGGTAGAAAGCCCTCTGAAAACATTGTATCTGCACTGATTCCTGTACTGAATCCTTTCCAGCACTAGGGGCAGACCTAGAGCCTTTATTTTACCTCCTGTTGGCAGGAGAGTTCGTCTTGTCCCCCTGTTTTGTAGGAATGTGAGTCTTGCAAACTCCTTCTCCCCCATATAACTCTTCCTTATAAAATAGGGTATCCATAGCCTTCCTTTTGCTAGTTTTCCTTTCATTTCAGTGAGCTGTCCTACCTCACAAATGCATGGATTTTGCCAGGGTAGCAGTTAGGACCACTGTACTAACACAGTTTATGCATTGAACCACACTGAAGCAGTGAGGAATGGCCCTGGTACTGTTACAACCACGACAAAGCCTGTGCTGTCTGGCTTTCTGATGTACAGTGCATGTTCGTTGCGTGGTACTGCACATGCCGTGCCATCCTGTGGGCAGGCATGGAAGAGATGTTGTTCTGCTGATTGCACCAGAGCACCCCTCAGCCTGGTGGGGCTGTGGGAAGCACAGCTGGGCTTCCACGGGGGTTAAGCTCTCTGAGTGTGTGTCTAAGTGGAGAAAGCAAGGATAAAGGCAAAGTTTAGCCTACTGTTCCTACTGTTTAGCAAGCAGTATGTAATAAAAAAGCAACATATTCCTTGATCAGGAGTCAAAGAGAAATTAAATGTCATGCATTTAAACAGATGCATTATAAATGTAACAGACTGCTTTTTAATAGTGGAACTCAGTACAACATTAGCACTCATACCAGTATGAAGCCTTCTATGCAGGGCTCAGTTTCCCAGTGTTAGGGCTCCTTGTTCTCAGTACGAGTGGCTCCTTAGTCTCAGAAACAAAATCAACATTGTGGTTCTCAAAGTGTTGCCTTGAAGGAGATATGCACAGGAAGAGTGCAGAGAGAGTGAGGTACATGCATGCAAATGTACCATCACAACATACCCAGCCCAGTAGACTTATGGATGCTCAATTAATAGCAAAGCTGTATTTAAATAAAAATGTTGTGGCCCCTCTGTTAGAGAATATATAGAATTTTATTCTGTGTTGGAACTTCAGACAGTGTCCCTTTAAATCAATGTTATTTTTATTAATTTTAATAGTTTTTCTGCCCTTTACTTGCAACAAGTCTGACTGTAGTCTCATTGCCAATGGAATATCTGAGGGTGAGTGATGCAGCGTTCTCACTGTACTTTGATATTTTCACTGGGGGTCACTGGAATAAATGATACTTGGAAATATACTGAGGTTCTCATGGGCTAAATCCATCTTGATTCAGAAAGATTTCCTGTATGCTGTGCTTGACAGTCATATTCCACTAAATCAGTACTTTGATCCCACCCACATTCCAATACCACTGTGCATACATTGTCTGTCTTTCTTTATGAATCAGCAAATAAAACACACCCAGTTCAAGATATTACTGGCAATGCTGTAGTGTATGTACATTAAATCTCATTTTAAACAGAAATCTTAGAACCTGAAAAGTTGCCAGTTCGTGAATCCAAGAAGAATTTAAAATGCATACTGTAAAGCTTCTTAACATACCTGATACCCTTTAACTGTTCCCACAGCTAAAAAATACTACAGCTTACTTTGGTATCACAACCAGGTACTGGGGGTTCAAGCCCTATATGATGGGGAGGGCCGGGGGGGGGAAGAAGAAGAAATAATCATTTATATATCAAGTGAGCAAAATTGATTTGGAAATTATTGAGAAAACCAGCCTACCCAGGAGCTGCTTTAGGACTGTAATTGCCCTTCCACATCTTAGGTAATTTAATTAAACAAAGGAGCTATTTTTGGACCAGTCAGCTCTTTCAACATTTGTTACTTGCTATTATAAACCATCTGGCCCTGTATATTGTCAGATTTCTTAATTCATACTCTATGACCATATTCCTCAGAGACTGTAGATGTGTTTTTATGTTTATTTGTGTCCCCTCTAGTTTTGTGTACAGTTATCTCAGATAAAATACTAAATTCTTTGGATTCCCTCCCAATTCAATAGCTTAAAAGTTCTGTGCAGAAACTGGCATATGTCAAGAACTATCATTCAGTTGTTCTTATTTTGGGAAGCTTTTTGGTGGTTATATCCTCTGTTATATAATCCTTGCTCATAGCCTGTATATCGTTTTCTAACACTAAATAAGAGAAAAATGGAAGCTTTTTAGAATATTCTCAGACTCCACTTTGAGAGGAACAACAATTTCAATTATTTCTTCAGTGGATGGACCTCTGCTATGCTTTGCATATATTTGACTGGTTTTCAAATGCTGTGCCACTCTCTGTCCATACCTCTGGTATATGAAATGTAATTACACAGTTGCTGATTGAGTTGGAGCACAAGCAGAATGAGTTCACATCTGCCCTCAAGACTGTATAAACATACACATCTGAAAGCTGCCTCCTCCAAAGGTCTAAAATACATGTGTGTAACTGACCCTGAAATTCAGTGAGCTTCCCGCAAGAGCCAGGGTTATCTAAACAAAGGGTTCTTAGGAAGTAACCTCTTGACTTCTCCACCCCTCACATTTTTAAGGATTGACAGGTCTTAGCAATTGCACAGACCAGGATAAAAAGCCATGTCCCAGAGCAATCATTCTCCTGACATGCATCCCACTGGTACCTACCACCCTTCAGATCAGCAGGAAAAGAGCTTGGCTGCCTGCATAGGCATGTACCCAGTTCTCCCTGACTAAATGGATTACATTGTCATTGGCTGGATAGGGTGCCAAGACTTCCAGCCAGCTAGTATTCACGTGGGTTATGAAAGAGTGCCGCTCCAGAATCTGATCTAAGTCCAGTTAAAATCTGAGCAAGGACTGCAGACAGGGTGCCAGACTCCAGTTGTGCCAGGATTTTCGTTTTGTTTCTATTTTACTTTGCAAAAATGCAATTTGAGTATAAGAAAACAGCAAGAAGACTCAAAAGCTGTCAGTGAAAATAGAATGAAAAGTTCTGTACATGGCAGATTGCTGAGAGGAGTTTGGGATGAAAGGATCATAGGAAGGGACCAATTGGAGGGATGAGAAACTGATGTTGAAGGACAACGACCAAAAGGAAAAGCAGGTCTGAGGGTAGTGATAATTCAGCCCTATTGGTCCCTTTGATATATGTTCATCAGGGATCTCAGCTCATCTCTGACTCAGAAGAGTGTGAGCTATAAACTTACATGTGCCAATATCTACGTAGATCTAAAGAGATGCAAATTTAAATTCAGTAGAACAGGAAGTAAAAGAGTGAATAAATGCAAATATATTAATCTGAAAATCAGGTCAGGCGTTTCCAGGTAGGGAAGAGTTGGGTGGGGAAAGGAGATTGTGTGGGCTGAGAAAAGGCTGGAAAGCTTGGCTGGCTCAAGGGTGAATCTAACAGGGAGGCAGGGTCTGGCCTGGAGTACAACTCAGAGCTGGCACATTAGGAGCCACGTATTAGATTGCTACCTGTCATATATGTAATGGCATCAGATAGTAAAAAATAGCACAGAAGATTTTTTCTGTGTGTTTTATTTTATGCACTAATTTCAATCTCAGGCCTCAAGCAGTATCAGGCATGTCACTTTTCTTCTTTTGTTCTCTGCTTGTCTACCTGTAATATGAGAATAATGACATTTATTTCCTTTCAAAATGATTTGGAGATCTAGGATGAAGCGTTGGGGGATAAATGTATCCACTACAATAGTATCCCAGCTACACATTTATGTGGTTGCTGCAATTTCTTGAAATAGCCAAAATGCAGATTTTTTTGCCTTATCAAAACAAAACCAAAACAAACAAACCCAAAACAAACAAATGAACACAAACAAATAAAAAACCACCCCATCCAATATAAAAACCCCAGGCAATTCAGCAAGGAAAAGATTCAGTTTCTGGTTGCCCAGCCTTGTTCCCTTCCAGTATGTCAGCAAGACACAGATCTGCGAGAACCAGGAAATCCAGAGCTAAGGTGCAGTGGTACAACCTGAACTCTGCCTTGTTTGATCAGTGATTCAGTCTTCCTTTATCATACATATGCATGACACACGATTCCTGAAGCAGAACATCTCAGAGCTGTGGCACAGTGCTGTTAAAAGAAAACCTGTGTGTTAAGTGCTATTAAATGAGGAATCCTGTGTATAGGCTGCACTCAAACACTGAGACGCAGCTCCTTGAAACAGCCTCTGATGCAGTAATTCTTTGTGCTCTTTCACAGTGAACTTGAGCACATATAGGATCAGATACAGACAGAGACTCTCACTTTACTGCTATTCAGATGACAGGTCTACAGCCAGAGGAGTTGTGGATATCACCACTGGTCATGGTCTTACTGGAAACACAAAGGCATCACGACTTGTCTCCTGATTTACACACCTCTCTTCCTTTTGCACACACATTACCATCTTCATGTCACTGGCGCAAGAAATTTGCTTGCTAATTAATGCCAAGAGCCATTGTGAGCTCCAGGTGCAGCCTTAATGCTGCACCAAGATGTACCTCAGGTGGGCCTTTCCTGGTTTCAAGAGGGTTTGACTGTCACTTGAACTTGCCCCTGAATTTGTTGCTGACCAGAAATGACATGACGAACTCACCAGGCAAACATAACTTTATATTAACCAAGCTCTTTGTCAGCAAATTTAGGTGTTAATTTATTCATGGTTGGTATACTGTGTTTTTATTATCCTTCTACAAGGCCTTCACTAGGAGCAGTGGTAGCTGTACTCTAATGTTAAGGTTTGCCAGTAGTCACCAGCTCAACCTCTGACTCAGGAAACAGGAATAATTAAATGAAACTGAGTGCTGCACAGTCAAAAACTTTTGCAACCATAAGGGATTTATGAAAAAAAACCTTCTCCAGAAGTTGTATTGGAGAGGGATAAAAGGAGTAGGGAAGAGAAAGGAGAAGAGAAGGAAAGGGAGAAGAAAGGAAACATTCTTTTTAGCAGAAATGCTTTACTATATTTTCAAATGCACACTAACTGCAAATCTCGGGCTTCGGCCATTGGATTTTCGAATGTATCCATACATATTACAGGTATGTGTGTGCTTATGTGTGTATATGTATCTGTATATTGAGTTACAGGCCAATTTTGGTTAAGCAGTCTGCAAAGAGCAGAAAGATGGTCTGAAAAGTAACAAGTGATTAGTTTAACCATAAAGGACAACATATGCGTGCAGACAGAATCCTGGGGGTGGACAAGAAAACTATGAGTCAGTATTACTCAAGAGGATAAGCAGTTGCCTTGGTGCACCAGCAGTCTAACCCTGAGATATTTTTTGGTAGGCTTTACAGAAAAAGGGAGTTTTGCAGAGGAATACGAAGGAGGATAGCAAGATGGCTGCGCAGATATTTATGGGACGCTCTTCCCACACACAAAGGTAGCTTGGGAGAAATGCAAAGCTAGTTAATATGTGGACATTGAAAGCTGATGTAGTTATCTGATTAGACTTGCTTCTTCACAGCAAATGAGCAAACCCAGATAATAAATATGCTAAATAAATACAATAAATGGGTGAGCTCTGGGTGCAGCAGTGTTTTTGAGCCTGAGGTCCTTATGCTTAGAGCAGTTTTGATTTAAGGAATGTCACCAGTCAAACTACAGAATAACATGTTGCAAATATGTCTAGGTGGATGTTGGGTATATTGTGTGTAACCTGCAAGTTTGAAAGGATTTATGTAGTACTTTATGTAAACACTACAATGTCTTGCAAATTGCTATGGACTATTTTGAGATACATCATGTACATCGCAATGCAGGTGCCTTTTATCACATGCAAAGGATCTTGCCAAGGAATCTTCCATTTGTATCCTCCCATCCTCCCTTGGCCTCCTCACTTTGTAGTGCGTTTTTTTCCTTGAGATAAGAATGTGAGAATGTGAGTTTATCAGGTCTTCAGTTTTTTACTTCCCAGTGCCTGTACGGGTAATTAAACTGACTACGAGAACTCCAGAACAACATTGGCTGGAACATTTTGGCAGGTGTTGTCCTACTTGCTCCTTAACAAGTCTTGTCTAATAAAACAAGTCTGTTGTGAAAATTTTCTTCCATAATTAGGTATGCTGCTTTAGAATGGCAGTTCACCTGGAAGAGTCAGCATCTGTCCTACACTTTAAAGGTCTCTGCCTGCCTTGTTTGTGACTATTGGCAGGGAAGTGTCCCATTGACTTGAACTTTGGATCAGGCTGTCAAGGAGTACCTCAGGACTGACTGAGACCGAGAAGTTTAGAAATACCTGATTACTTAGTCATTACGTGGGATTTTGCATTTTGCATTGGCATGAAGACAATGTTTTGGATTTTTTTAATGATTTCCCCCCGCCATGCGTGTGTCACTGTATAAGCCAAAGGTTTTGCCAAAATTTCTACTCACACAGGAAGAGACCTTTCCTGATGGCTGCTGGTGATGGTGTTGGAACCAATGGTGCCTGAGGAGCAAAGTCTAATGTTCTACGGGTAACACACAGCACAAAAAAATTTGCAATTCCTGAATAATTATAATTTGTAATACAGTGATCCTTGTTCTCTGTGCTATTTAAATACCACACGATCCTGCCTATGAAGAAAGCACTAGCCACCACTTAAGATCGTATGCACATAGGAAGACTCAAAATTCATTTATATGAACCTATGTTAAGTATGACTGCTTGCAATTGTCATTGCTTTATTACATAAGTTATACTTCCTCTCTTTAAATGTGCAGAGAAATAAAAGACTCCTAAACACTCTAGAGACAATTACATATGGGGCAATGATTAATGGATGATAATTAACACTTTAATACTCTTTTAAAAGTAGTAATCCTGGTAATTATAAAACCAGTTTTCATAGATGTATCTCATTAAGTTCTATTTCTCATTATGATGATAATAATAACACCCAAGGTAGCTGTGATGCTCTCAGACCACAATAAATCTAGAGTTAGTGAGCATTAGTGCCTCCTTTGCAAAGAGTTGGAAAAGGAACCAAACCCCTTGATTCTTTCAGTAAAATGAAGCACATCACACTTTAGCAGTGACAGATTTTTAGATTCACTTCTACTGAATGCAGAGAAAGCAAAACTGGGCTTTGATTGTGGTGAACAATGCAGAGAAGATGAGAGAAAAGTTCCTGAAAATAACTTGTGGTAGTAAAGATAATAAAATGGGATCTTCAAGTATGCCTGTTTTTCCTGTTCTCTGTCTATTGCTATTACATCCAGCACTGCCAGAGATCTGTGATGTTAAATATTTTTCACGAACCTCTTCTTAAATTACAGTGGCAGCGAATAGCATGGTTCATATAACTTAGTCATGGTAAATTTACTTGATATACTAAGATTTTGAGGTTATATATCTGAACAAAAGCAAATGATAAATAGTATCCAGTAGACCCCAGTGACTCATCTAAAAATTGAATAAGTGTGAAATAGGGCAAAGCTTGTTCTATAAGATTGTAAGGAAAGGGATGTATGCATTTTAAAAGAAGATTACACATTTTCATCCACCATGGCAAAGAGAATGAATGACTATAGAGATTTAATCCTTGTCCAACTTGCCAAACAAAACAACAAAAAAAAACGTTAAAAAGCAACTTATAGGACATAATGTCACTCAGCTAAAAACAGAGCTGATGAAATTGCATCCTTTTTTTTGAAAACCAAACATAACTTATTTTACTTTTCTGTGTTTTTACAACTTTATCAATTATTACTGAGATATAAAACAGGACACAGGTAAGACTCCCAGGTAGCACGAGTACCAGTAATGGTCCTTTCCTTTATCAAGTGCTCTGGTTATCAACTAAATAGAGCGTTTGTTTTATCCAACACTTTTTTCTTCCAATATACAGAGGGAAAAAATCTACCAAAAGGGTTAAAATAAAACCCATCAGCAATGACCAAAAGGCACAGCCAAAAAGGGTACAAAACGATGGGTACCTGTGTGTGTACATATGACTAAATTGCCTATTTTTAAAGCAGAAGACAGAAGGCATAGCGGAGCAGTGCAAGAACATCCCATGTGTTTGAGCCACAGGATCCCAGCTGCAGAAACTTGGCAGTTCACATGAAGAGGATGCTTGTGGGCTGTGTGGTGATGGCACAGCCACTTGTCACAGAATCACAGCATCCTCAGGGTTGGAAGGGACCTCGGGAGATCACCTGGTCCAACCCCCCTGGCAAGGCAGGGTCACCTACAGCAGGTTACACAGGAATGCATCCAGGTGGGTTTGAATGTCGCCAGAGAGGGAGACTCCGTGACTTCCCTGTGCAGCTGTTCCTGTGTCTGCCACCCTCAGTGTAAGGAAGTTCTTCCTCATGTTGAGGTGGAATTTCTTATGTTTTAGTTTATGGCCATTGCTCCTCATCCTGTTACTTGGCACCATTGGAAAGAGTTTGGCACCTCTTAGCACTTGCCTTTGAAATAGTTATATGCCTTAATGAGATCCCCTTTCAGTCTTCTCTACACTAAACAGGCCCAGCTCCTGCAGTCTCTCCTCACAGAGATGCTCCAGACCCCTCATCACCTTTGTGGCCTCCTCTCCAGTAGCTCCTCGTCTTTCTTTCACTGAGGCGCCCAGAATGGATACACCACTCCAGCTGTGGCCTCACCAGGGCCGAACAGAGGGGCAGGATCACCTCCCTCGACCTGCTGCCCACACTCTGCCCGATGCACCCCAGATCCCATTGTCCCTCCTGGCCGCAGGGCACACTGCCGGCTCATGGTCAGCCTGGCATCCACCAAGGCTCCGAGATGCTTCCCAGCAGCGCTGCTCTCTAGTGATCAGGGACCCTCCTCCCCAGGTAACCCCGGCGGCGGCGGCGGGGACTTGTGCGGCCCCGCTGCCTCCACGGCGAGATCCCTTTCGTCCAGGAGCGACCCCGCTGCCCGAGGCGAGGAGCACCTTGGGCTCCTTGCTACAGGTGACCCCACAACACCCCAGTGTTGGGGCAGGGGAAGCTCCGTGGCCTCGCCCCAGCCCCTCGGCGGCGGCAGGAGCCCAAGCCCCGAGATGGCGGCGGGGAGGGAGCGGCGAGCCCAGGTGAGCCGGCCGGGCCGTGCGGCCGAGCCCGGGCGGCTCCGGGCGTGAGTCAGAGCGCGGGGCGTGGAGCAGCGGCCGCCCGAGCGAGCGCGCAGCAAGCGAGCCAGAGCGGCTCCGCCGGGCGGAGGCGGGGGCAGCGTGTCCGGCCCAGACCCCTCCTCCCTCCCGCCTTCCTCCGCCCGCTCCCTCCTCCCGCCCTGCCTGCCTCCCTGCGCGGCTCTCCCGGGGACGCGGAGAGCGCCGCCGGGCCTGGGGCCTGGAGCGCTCGGTGCCCGCGCTGCCCTGCCCCGCGCCGCTCCCCGCCGGCCGCGGGCCGCTGTAGCCGGGCGGCCCCGGGGCCGCAGCAGCAGCAAGATGGCGGGTAGGCATCGCCCCCCTCCCCCTTCCCCACACGCCGCCTCCCCGGCGAGGCGCCAGCCCTCCCTCCTCTATCCCCCTCCTCCTCCTCCTCTCCCCCGCCCCGGCTTCGGCAGCGCTTCCCGCCGCTGTCCGGGCTCGGAGCGGGGGTCTGCGGGGCGGGGCGGGGTGGGGTCGGGGCGGGGGGCGCAGCCCGCGGCGGGGCCGGTCACGCGTGGCCTGGGGAGCGTCGGGCGCGTTTGGCACATGGTGTGTGTGTGTGTGTCTCCCTCGCAGATCTGTCGCTGCTCCAGGAGGACCTGCAGGAGGAGATCGACGGATGTGAGTGTGACCGGGGGGAGCGGCGGGGCGGCTGCCGGGCGAGGAAGTGGCTTCGGCGGGGGAGCGCCCGGGGTGCATTGTGGGAGGCGGCGGCGGAGGAGGCGGAGGCGGCCGGGCCATGCTCGGCGCTCCCCCGTGCCCATGACCCGGTGCCGGCCGCGAGCGGGGCCGCGGCGGGCGCTGCCGCGGGGTGCGTGGGGCGGGGCGGGGCCGTTCAGCGGCTGCCCCGGCGGGAGCGGCGCGGGAGGGACAGACGGAGGGAAGGGAAGGAAGGGCAGGAAGGGCGGCTGTGCCGGCAGGGCGGCGTCCCCTCATGGCCCAGGCACGGCGGGGCGCCGACAGGGAGGAGGAGGAGGAGGCTGCTGCAACTGCAGCAGTGTGTGGGTTGCTTGTTCCTTTGCTCGTTCCTTTTGCATCTCTGTGTATCTTTTTTGTGTCCCCCATCCCTCCTCGCCCCTCCCTTCCCCCGTCCTCTGTCTCCCTCTTCCTGATGGAGGGTCTGGAGCACAGGTCCTCGGAGGAGCAGCTGGGGTTGCTGGGGGGTTTAGCCTGGAGAAGAGGAGTCTGAGGGGTGACCTTATCGCTCTCCACAAATACCCGAGAGGGGGTTGTTGTAGCCACGTGGGGATCGGGCTCTTCTCCCAGGCAACAAGTGACACGGCAAGAGAACATAGCCTCGAGCTTTGCCAGGGAAGGTTTGGGTTGGGCACCAGGAGAAATATCTTCAGAGAAAGAGTGATTAGACATTGTAGTGGGCTGCCCTGGGAGGTGATGGAGTCACCATCTAGTTGGTGTGCTGGTGTTCCATCGTAGGTTGGACTCAATGACCTCAGGGGTGTTTTTCAGCCTAATCGATTCTGTGATTCCTGACCCCACTGGAGAGATGTGTGGAAGAGTTAATGTCAGGGTGCCAGTAGCAGGATGTGGGTGTGGTGGTGCAAGATTGCCACCTGTGAGATGCTCCTCATGTGAGAAGGTGTCTCTTGGTCATGTTAATACCAAGGGTGCTTCCTGGAGGCAGAGGAGGATGAGTTTTGGACAGAAGATGGAAGTGGAGGCAGGTGCCTACCTCACAGCATTCCATGGGTGTGCAGACCCCCTGGTTGCTGTCTGAAGGTGTTCTGTCTGCTGTTCAGTCTGCACCGGGATCCTCTCACCAGGGCTGGACCTTTCATTTCATGGCCTGCATTTTTAGAGGAGAGCTATTTTAACTTTTCAGGATTTAACTGCTACGTCTTTTTTGGTTTTCTCAACTGACAGTTAGAAGGCTCTTATTGTGCTTTGCCTTGCACAAAGAGCCTTTCCCTAAGGCTTTTTTTTTTAAATTTGGATTGATAACGTAGCTGTTTGAGAAGTCTCTGTGATTACCAGAGGACTTTTTCAGAAGGGGCACAAAAAGAAAAGTGCATTCTTAGATTTCCACTTAGTTCATGGTTTTAGTTGACTGTAAGACAGGAATTGAAGTAAGATATTATGTGTAGTCATTGTAGAGGTGACTCTGAACCTGTGGGTTCCTGGTGGCGGTCTGAGTGTTATGGTCTTTAAAAATGCAAGAAATATATGCATGGGGATATGGCTGAGTCCAGATGAGAGCATCCTGAAGGCAGGAGCCATAGAAGTCTAAAAATTTGAAACCTCATTAAAAATTACTGAGGTTTTGATGGAAGTAGATAAAAGCAAATGGCTCAATACTTATGCATGTTATTTTAAGAGGAAAAAACAGGACTCTGTACGAATCAGTGTGCGCTGTCGGGATGTAGTTCAGTCACACAATGGCTTTTATAGTTCTAAATTTTATGTGATTTTTGTTCATGTGAGGTGTCTATGAGCCAAAGAAAAATAATACAAACCAGGGAGACTGTACATATCTGGCTAAAGCACTGTTTCTTATGCAGAGCTATTTAAAATACCTGTTTCCTACCCACATACAACAGGTTTTACACAATTATGAAAGTGTTTCCAACAGTTGATGGATTATTTGGGATTACATTTAAAAATATGAGGCAAAAAGAAAGCTGCAGTTTCTGCCTGAACCCCACCCTGCAGTACCTCTCTGTTGTAAGTATTTCAAATATTTGCAGGTCCTTGAAGCAGCAGAGTTAGGCACTGGTTTAGAGGTGTGTTCCTGAAGTAGTAGAATGCAATAGGGAGAAAACTGGAAGTGCTGGCGGCTTTTACGTGTGTGTGATTCTGCCAGCTGTGGTCTTGCTATGAAGTGTGCTAAGCTATAGCTAAGGAGAAATAAGGAAAAAGATGTGCAGGCATACCTGTAGTCTCGGGCGTGTAGTTTAGGAGGAGGGATTAGATAAATGTAAAATAATATGATCAATTGCTTGGCTATTTTGAAACACAAAATGTGTTTTTTAATAAATTTTTGGACTTTTAATTGATCAGATATCAAGCAAACCCCTAGAGGTATGCTGGAGAAATCAGGAATGTTTAAGACTGGGGGGGTGTGTAAAGGATCTGAACCTGGGTCTGTGATTAGGCACATGGCTCAGGACATTTTACTGGATTAGGAGTTTCTTTGTAGCTCACCACTGAGCCTGGATTTGAGTCTGAATCACAAAATAGATGTTTTTTTTCTTTAATAGTGAGAATGTACAGTGTGATTCAGTGTTTTCTCCTAATGAAGGAATCATTAAGGTGACTTAAAAGATGCATTTTATTGGCCATGTTGTAAAGCAGTAGGAGAAAGTCCTGAACTTGAGCAAACAACAATGTGCAGCTGCTGCTGAAAGTAATGAAATGAACATCTATGCATCTTCTTAGATATGCAGAGTCAAGAAGAGCTGTTTTAGGATCTTTGTCTTGTAGGGTTTCTGGAACTAACTATTTTACTGGAAAGTTAAGAGTTTAATCAACAGCTTGTAAAACTGTACAATTTGTGCCTCTCCTCATTTATTATGCCAACTCATTGAATGCTAACCAGAAATATAAAACGGTAAAATACTGTGTCTTTGGAGTAATGTTTTAATGGCTGTTTATAAAAGAAAACTTACCTTTTTTCCCCCCAAGAGAACTT
The DNA here is from genome assembly GCA_035583235.1 of Hafferia zeledoni. Lineage (NCBI taxonomy): Eukaryota > Metazoa > Chordata > Aves > Passeriformes > Thamnophilidae > Hafferia > Hafferia zeledoni. The sequence continues at coordinate 99,452,482 of JAWWEV010000083.1, forward strand.
GATAAATATTTAGGTTGTTGCTGGATTTCAACAGAGAGTAGTAAATCTGCTCTTGGAGTAAACCTTCAGAATATATGCCATGGAAGGCATCTGTTTAAAAAAATTGCCTTTTGTTTATTTGTTTAAGAGGTCAGAGATTAAACAAGAGCTTTTATAAGAAAGGCTCTCAGAGAGTGGTTGATAAACCGGCTGGATTGACTTTTAAATAATTAATTTCAGCTTTGGTTTGCATTTCTATTTTGAAAGCTTTGTATTTTTTTCTGCCCTTGGTTGCTTGGTAACCACTGGAAAGCTCTGATTTATTTATTTTTTTGTTTGTTTCTGAGGTGAATCCGTACTTTACACCTGATGGTACATTACACAGATAATTGCTTCAAGTAGTTACTCAGCTTGACAAATGGCATTTCAGTACTTTTATTTTAGCTGATATTTTGCCTCTGTAAAGGCAGCTCTTGATGTCAAAGGCAGTGATAATAACTGGAGAAATCCTGATTCTTCCATCTTCAGCCAGTGGCTTTTCCTTGTTTGGTAGTTTGGAGTAAAAGGAAAAAAAAACAATACCAAAACGGTGAATGTATCCTGGCTGAACATACAGAAGGTTATAAAAGAAAAAAAATAATTCCAAAATGTAAGTTCTTATTGTGAAAGATAACTTTGTTATTGATTCTAACGCAAACAAATAAGGAACATACTATTGCACTTAATTTGTGTGAAGGTAAACCTAACAAGAATCCTTGTGTGATATCCATTAAGGCAAAAAACCCCCCCACCAAAACCAAAAAAACCAAAAATCAAACACCCCAACCTAAAGACAATAACGTGAAAACTCAAAAATTGGAAGTCTGAAGAAGACTCCCCATCCCATCTGGCTGTGATAAGGTGGCAAAATGAAGACAACAAATCATTGTCAGCTGGGGCAGTTCCCCATAGCACTGCCTGGAGTGTTGGGTTCCTTGGTCTTCTGTTTGAAATCTTGCACAGTGTAGGAAAACAAGTCAGGCAAAATTTGGCTTTTGTTCAAATCTCTGTTTCTGAGTGCAAAATCAAAATAGAATAGTGTAGCTATATAAGCTAAGTATAGAACAGAGAAGAAAATAAGCCACAAAAATTACTGAAAGCAAACATGGGCTTATAGAAGTACATGTTGCTGATAAATAAAATGTTCTTTATGACTCTTCCAGGGTAGTTTGTGTTCTACTCCTCCCCTGGTTGTTTCTGAAGATTGAACTGATCAGTACAGATAGATGGAATCAAACGTACCATGATGCTGATGTCTTTCAGTCTGACCATTGATGTGTGCAGGGTGTGTATGCTGAAAAATAGAGCCATCTGTAATTAGAATTCAGATTCTGAAAGAGGATAGCTTTGTTCAACTCATTATTTTAATTGTGATTTAAATCAGGAGAGCAAGGAAATTGTGATCTAATAACTGGTTTTAATATTGTTTTGCATTTGTGTTTGGAAAAAAATCTTTATTATTGATAACTGAGAGCTGCATTTGAGTGCAGTGTCAGGACTTCTGATAGTTGCAAGCAGTATATGCAGGTTTGGTGGTTATGTAGGGTAAGATTCAGATCTTGAAGCTTTGTCTTTTACCATGTTGAAAAATGGTGAGTGACAGTTTCCTTTCTCTGTACACTTAGTTTCTAGATGTTTTAACTGAAAAATGCAGAAGATTGAAGTTTAATACCGAAGCCTAGTTTAGACAGTTCTAGTTTAGGACAGATAAATGAGCTTTTAGAGATACTTAGGTGTATATACACCTCTGTGTAAACTTGTTTTCGTTAGCGTAAGAGTTTAATGGAATGATAGATTTAAAATTCAACAATAAGATAGTTTTTAAAATGAGCAAATCTAATTTTGCTGTTTGGATTATACTAGTAGTAAAAATAAAATTAAAAAATGAATGAAACAATTTCAAATACTTTAGTTTTAGTATTAACTTCTTTTTCATTGGTTGGAAAGGGAGGACAGATCTTCTTAGCTTCTCCTCCCAGCAGGTTTCTCTGTGAGTGAACCAGTTATTTAGCTGAGCTGAAGAAAATACTCTTTGTGCATCTGCAGTTGTCAAAAGCTGTTTTATCATTTATGCTGTGTTCTTTTTCCAGGTGATGAGCAAATCATCTGGCATTAGCTTGTGTTGGTTGAATGCTTTTCATTAAATGATTCTCGTAGACTTTGAGTAGCGCACAATTCTCTTTCCAAATGGAAACTACTTCCAATTTAATTTTTTTAAGGTTCCTTTTTAAAATTAAAGTCAAAAGATGCTGGGTTTTCTCTGTTGTTATTGTTGTTTTGTTTTTATAAAATTAGTCTCTTTTTTCCCTCTGGTGTCAAATCACAATCACAGCTTGATGCTGTGTTGTAGTTTTTATTCTCTTGCAGTGAATTATGCTGGCATAGCATTCATTCAGTATGTTAAAATTCACCTTCCCTTTCCCACAGCTGTGCACAGTAATGTCAGAAGCTTTTGCATTGTGGTTTCTTTGTTCCTTTGCCACAGAATAAGAATTAGCAAATCTTGTTATGCTGTTAGTTGTTACGTATAGACTGCAAATCTTGTCACTTCTTAGACTTAATTCCAGCTTTGAGTATCGTTAAATTTCCAACATGTTATTCAAGTGCCATGTTGCTGTACTGACCTTTTGGTCCCATCAGAGTCTTAGCTTTGGTGAGAGAGTACTGAGATAGTTTGTGTTACTGGGTTGGCAGTTCAGTGTTCTGCAATCTTTAATGCCTGCGTTGCAAAAAAGTAATAACAGAAATTAATGGCAGATTTTGTGTAGTGATTAGAATCAGTTCTCTGGTGTGACTGCGATTCCGCTCCTTTGGGAATCCAATAACCGTTCCTTAATGCTAATGAAGCGTCCTTGTTAGGTCTGTTGTTTTCCCTGGAGAGCAGGTTTTAATTCTCCCAACTCTTCAGTTCATTTCTCTGTCTTTTAATGTGGTGACTGACCCTCATAGAAACTGGGGGACTCAGGTGGATGGCTGTGTCCCCATGGAATTCTGGTTTTAGTGGTCTCAGGTGGGTAATGGTTAGTCTCTCTCTCTTGAGCAACCTCTTAGGATGGCAGAGAGAAGGAGATGATGTGAGGAAAGGATTGTACTTGATTTGATATAGGCTAATGAACCTTCCTCATGCAGCTGCACATGTTTTGTCCATTACACCTCGCAGAGGATTGAAGAAGAGGTAATTTTCTGGGCTTTCAGCTTTCCAAGGCCACTGGCTTCACTTCTGATGTGGAAATGTGCTTTTCAACTGCCACTTTTTATGTTCCCATCTCTGGCAGAGATCCTCAATTAAGGTTGCCAGGTTTTTTTTTCCTTTTCCCTTGTCTCTTGATTTGTCTCCTAGGGGTTTGAGTATTCTCCTCCTCCTCCCTTTCTCTCCCACTTGGAGGAAAAAGAAACCAGAAAGAGGAAGGAGTGAAAGAATCATGAAGGAGCTTGGAAATCTTCACAATCTTTAACTAGTGAAACCTTGGTGTTTGCAGTTATTTCTGACAGCTGACCTATTGTGGAGGTGGCAGACTGCAGGGTGTTGGAAGATAAAATGCCTTTCTTTCCTGTATGTGTCTTTTGCTGCTAAGACTTTCCCTCTGTGTGGGCAGGAAGTTTTCATTGACAGAGTAGTAGCTGCAAGAGATACCTTTTAACATGAGCAGAACTGGATGAAAGGATTGCTTTGGCTTTGAGAGTTGGAGTAACACTTCTCTCTTCAGAGAAGCAAGGCAGGGTCAGCTGCCCTTAAAGGTTCCCAGAACATCAGGGCTCTTAGAAGGTATAGCATAAGAAAAACGAATGTGGCTTTTCTTGGTTTGGGAGGGCTGCTGTGGTTATTTGTGGCAGTAAGGTGTTAAAACCCTGTCCAGTGTACAGCTTGAGCAAAATATCAAAATGTGTCTGTGAAGGGTGTTCGTTTGCAACAGTGGAACAGCTGCACTGAGAGTTGAGAGTACTGGGTTGGTGGGGGTTTCTCACTGTTTTCAAGGTAAAGAAAAAGAGAGGCAAATAGTACAATAAATATGCATTATTCACAACTAATTTCTGGAAAAGCTAAACCTGTTAATGTATAAAACTGACATTCTATATGAGCGATACTGCAGACTGTTGGAACATTTTTCTCTGATAAACAAGTCTACATAGGGAATTTTTTTGTGTTGTTGCCATAGTGCCAGAACAGTTCCCAGATATTTGAATAGAAGAGAGACCACCTTTTCCTTCCTCTCTAGCCTACACGAGGAATAGCTTGGTTAGTCTGTAGGAATACTTGCTTGTGCAAGTAATGTAAACATTAAATAGCATTGAAATGGCTGTTCTTACTTTTTTTGAGAGTGAATCCCTTGCATTCTGTACTGCTCAGCCTTCTCCTCTAGACCAGTTTTATACTTTATACTGAGCATGGATAGGAAGAGTGTAGTGAGTTGCAGAAGTAAAGTGTGAAGAGTTGCAGCAAGAATTTCTGCCTCTGTGCGCTGAGGAAACACAAAGGTTTATCTACCAAGAGTTTTGAAAGCTGTCAAGTGAAGTCTCAAAAATGTTATCTGGGGTTCAAGGGGAGAGAGAAAAAGCACAATTAGGAAGTTCAAAGTGATTTAAGTTGCAAAGCCATGTTTTATAGATTATGGATACCAGTCGTAGAACTTGCCTTGTCTGCAGTGTTTAGCCCAAATAAACAATTGAACCAGTCAGAGTAACTGCACAGGGGAACAGCACTTAGTAGCTCATGGATTGTAACTCATGGTGTCACATCAGCATTGCAAAGCCAGCACAAGCCTTTGGAGCATTGGAGCTTGAACTGCTTGCTTCAGAATGCTCTTCCTCCCAGGGAGTCCAAGGTTAAAGCACATATAGTTTAAACGTGCTGGTTGAAGATGAAAGTGGGATTTTCCTTGTCGGGCTACAAAATTCTCAGCCAGTCATGGGGTCAGTTAACAATCCCAGGGCAGCAGTGCTCTGCAGAGAGAGGGAGGACACCTTTCTTTGCCTATAATGTGTTTGTAGAGTAGGAAAAAAGTACCTGGAAGGAACTTCCTGCTCGCACTAGCTGACTTTTGCTGTTGATTGTTTTAACTGGCAGCTTGGCTGTCCTTCTCTCTGTTTCAGTTCCCTCCAGACCAGCTTTTGTTGCAGGTCAAACTGTTAACCAGTAGAAGGTGCATTCAGCTGTTGTGCAAATAAACTAGTGCGTGATGTGAGATAGAGCTATTCCTTTGTTTCAGAGCAAAACAGAATTTTCAGTGCTGCTTCTATGCCTGAAAAAGACAGCCTGAAAAGCATCTGTTCTCCTTGCTTAAAGAATTTTGTATCAGCCCTTGTGTCCTCTGATACTTGATGAGGAAGGCAACTCCTTTGGTATGCTTGATAACCTTATCTTTTTTTGAAGGCCTTTGGTAACTGAAAATATTCTCGTAGTCTGTTATATTTAGACTAGTGGGTCTTTGAAATTTGCTGTTCCATACTTGCATCAGTTCTGTATGTAAACAGCTGCTGATTTTGATTCCTTTGTCTTTCTTTCATCTGCTAAATGCTCCCTCATGCCCCCATAGCCTGTACTGAAACTTTATTTTAAAGGGTTTGCTGTGTCTGTGCTTGAAGGTGTTGGCAAGCTCTGCTATCAAAGTGCTGCCAGGGGCTAACGTAGTAAGCCTTGTTGGCAGGGCAGCTTTGCATCAGAGCTGCTTTACATTTGCACCTTCTTCCTTGCTCCTGCCTCTCTCCTCCTTGTCTTCCACCCCCAAACCCAGGCCCACCAAAACTGGAGTTCAGACAACGAAGTCTGGGCATGCAGGTGTGGCAAGTTCACATTCATAAGAGGTTCAGGGTGAATAGTGCTCTGTGTTTTGAAGGAGTAAATTAGTAGATAAATGGGGAAAGAATAGTTCTTATTTCTGCCAATATGATAGGCAGACTGGAATCTAAGATTATCACTTACAGTGGTAACTTGTGCTGAATAAAATCACACCTTTCAAACTTGCACTTTTCCTCAAAAACATTTGCCTCTGATTTGCTTTTTCAGTCTTGGACTACAGCAGGAAGAAAACAGATATGGTAGATTTTAAGTGTCTCTTGGAAATATCAGGTCCCACTTACTGGTGATGGGTTCTGTGATCAGTGGTGAGTGATGCCTGGATTGGGCAGTTGGGGTGCTGGAATGCAGCATGACAAACACATTTTTGTAATATTTGTGTAGCTGTCACTGCAGTAGCTCTTGGTTAATGTTACTGAAGCTGTGGAGTAAATCTGCGGTAGCAAATGAAGCTGAAATAGTGCACTTGACTCTTTGGTCTGTGACATCACTGAAGAACCAGAGCTGGAACATCATCCAGTAGGAAAGGGTAAGAATAGTGAGTTCAACTGAGAACAGCTGTAGGTGTTTGGCTTCCATGCTCCTGCTGAGGTGACTCTCTTTGCAGAGCATCAAGATGCAAAGTATGTTTCTTATAGAAAATGGTACAGAAATGAATGTATTTACAATATAGAAGAGCTGAGGATACTACTTGTGTTCTGCAGAAATATAAACATAAGGTGAATTTATTTTATAGCATAGAGGACAATAATTTAAAACAAAACCTGCTGCTGTTACTTTGTGATGATGATGATGATGATGATGTCAAATATGATATCAAATGTTTGGGCTCAGAAGACTATTTTTACTTAAAATTAAGCACAAAAGTTACTTGCCTGAACAGCAGAACAGAACTCAGTCCTTTCTGCATGTAAGTGCTGTATTAACCTGGATATCCATATAACGACTGATGTGGAGCGTAGTAAATAATTTAGCCTGTACTGCAGCTGAACAAAAATTAGTCCATTTTAGTAGATATACCTGTAGCAACTGCCATATAGGCTGTGCAGTAGATCTTGAGGATGCTTTGGGAATGCAGAAGATAAAATGAGACAACTGTAATATTAGTTGGAAATCTCGAATCCCTAAAGCTGTTTGTTGCTCAGCTTTCAGAATTAGAAATTGCTTATTTTTTTAGAGTACACTTCTTGTTGCTGAGTTTTTATGCCAAAATGAGGGGGAAATGTTTCTACCATGGAACCCGTAGCAAGTACAGAAGAACAAAAAGAAAACATGTAGGCTTTGCTACTGGACAGTCTATGGCAAGAGTTGTTCATGCATTATTAAATATAAGAAAAATAGTAGTTATATTTTCAGACATGATTTTGTGCACTTGTCTGTAAAAGACTCAATATGATCAAGATACTTGTGAAAGACACTATGAAGATGAGATACACAGAAAAATGAGCTCACTTGAAAATTGGCCTACAGACTGTGGTTTTTATAGGGTTCTGAGTTTTAATTGTACCTTTTTGTTGTTGTACGCTCAGCCAAGCTTGGCAGAGGTTGGCAAAGCACCTCTAAAAACATTGTCTGAGCAAGATTGCTCTGTAGTCCCCGCGTTAGTAACAGTGGCCAGCAATCATTGTATCCTTGCCATAAGAAACAGAACTTAAAGTGGAGGATGTTTATGGTCCAGTATGGACCAAATGCAAGATAGACAGATAGGCCTGAACAACTTTTCCAAAAAGCCAGTCAAACAAACGTTTGGACAGGGAAATGAAGGCATAGAGAGGAGAAGTTATGTAGCTTTTCTAACACAACAGGTCAGTGATAGGCACTGGATTTTGTTTCACTATCTTGTTAAGTGATGCTACCTTGTGTTTGGGGGTAATTGTGTAGAGTTTTGAAAAGAAATAATTTGCAGACCTAGTCTGGATAAATTAATTTACTAATGTTACTCTGCTTTGGTACTTGTCTGTACAGAAATACGGGCACTGTGATTGCTTTTCATGTTGTTGTGCAATTGCTTTTTGTCCCCCTGACACTACTAGTGACTAAACTGCTGAGGTTGGGTGTTTTGATAGAAACTCCTGTGTTCTTAGCTCTACTTTCACATGATAGTGTAAACATGTCAGACCAGATTAGAAGGTAGTTAGGTTTTGCTCTTGCATTAGTTTTCAGTGGTGTCTTGTTGCTTAGATGCCTTCTGAGCATTTGATCCATACTTGTACCAGTTTGAAAAAGCGGAGAAAATAAGAAGATTGACCTATAGATTTTCTGCAGTGGGAAAGTAACAGGTGATCCTGTTGCCTGGTCTGCATTCTGAAGTGGGAATAAATCTGGCTGTTCTGCGTTTGAACTAGCCAAGATTTGTACTGGGTTTGACTGGGGTAGAGTTAAATTTCTCTGTAGTACCTTGTATGGGCCAGTGTTTTGGATTTGTGCTGAAACGAGTGTTGATGACACGTGAACACGGTGCTTACACAGTGTTAAGGCCTTTGCCTCTCCTCCCGCTGCCCTGCCAGTGAATAGGTTGGATGTGCACAAAATGTAAGCTACTGTGAAGAATTTTAACTCTATCCCAGACAAAACCACTACACTTGTGTTGTTCAAGGGTGGTTTTTGCATTTGTAAAATTTACAAAAAGTCCTGTGGTACTTGGACAATGCTCAAAGTCGGGTGGAAAGCAGAGGAGGGCTGAAGAGGCAACATTCAGTTAAGTCTTTTTGTTAACTGTTTCAGAATAACCTTCCAAGTGTAGGGAGTAGCAAAGTGACTTGGTTTATAGAATAATGCAAAGTATGCCCTTTATGCATTTTAGATGAAGAGTGACTGGATTTGCTGGTGAATCGTATTTTGGGTTAGTTAAAGAGAAACATCGTCTTGAGGGGCTTTGTTAGAATGGGAATTCTACTGGACTGTCTTTTTTAACTTGCATTGGTGTTTTGATGTTGAAAGTGAAAATGAATATGTAAGATAACTGTAATAGTACTTTACTAGAACTATAAACTGATTGACTTATTTTTATCACCCTTTTCTTCCCTGTTGGTATTAGTGTTGTGTTCATGAGGATGCTGCCATTTGAAGGATCTCTTCTGGGACTACAAGCTGAGATGCTGGAATTATTTAAATAGTAAATGTTGTTTAGCCTCAGTAAGCAAGGCACATCAACTCCAGTGCAGTGCTAAGCTTAATTTGATAATGCACAGACACAGCAGAGCCAAATCCACAGAACTTGCTTTCTATTTGAGCTAGGAGACACCAAACAGATAAATTGTAAGCAGCTGCTTCTGGTTTTATCATTGTTATTTACATCTGGTATAGACTGGATTTAGCAGTTTGGTTGACCTAACTGGTTTCACAAGGCAAAAACTATGAGAAATTCAGTTCACTGAATCAAAAGCATCAGACATCTGGTTAACTTTGTCTTATAACACAGGCACACACCAATGTCTGTGTGAGAGTGATCAGTCCTGCATCATCTGTGTTGGACCACTCACTGTAGGACTATTAGGGAAGAATAAATTTAGAGGGGGAAAAGAAGGAACACGGAACATAAAGTTGAAGTTGAGAAGAGAAAAATGGAGGAAGTAAAATGAATGCTGGTTCAAATAATGGTCTGCATTTGTATTTTTTCCCTGTTCATGCACTTGATAGATAAATAGTTATACTGCTGGCAGTAATGATGCTGGCTTTTGATATAATTTCTTTAATTTGTGCTTTTAAATTTATAATACAGTTAACAGACACTGAAATAGAAAAGTAAGACTGTTGTAGAACTAGTTTGAGTGAATATTAGTGATGGGTGATCTTCTCCCCAGTTGGTTATGTCACATCTTAACTGTAGTCATTTCAGTTCTGTGGTTTAGAAATTGGCCTGAATACAGGGGTTCAGTTCCTTAGTGAAGGGAGCAATTATGTCCCTTCTTCTCCCATATTAATGAAATTCATTACTTGGCGGTCCCGTGGTGTAAAGGAGAGCACCCTGGACTCTGAATCCCAAGGACCTGAGTTCGAGTCTCAGTGGGACCGTCCCCTGGCAGTTCAAGCCTCCCTGCCATCCCATCCCGTCACATCTCGGATGCTCAGCAGGGTCAGCCCCGGTCAGTACCGGGTGCTGTGACAGTCCCGAGGACTTCACTGTCACTGTCCGAGCTCGCTCGGCCGTGGCAAATGGACCTCAGGACTTAAATGGTGAGGCCAGTTCTGTGCACGCTGTGCCTCACCTAAAAAATCCACTGCTCAGGCTGGAAAGGCACACCCACGTGGGGAGAGCCCTGCCCAAATCTGCATTCACCAAGTCTGGCCATACAAGCCCACTGCCCACTCTACCTGAGAGGCTGAGAAGGCCAAGCAGTGTGTGGAAATAAGGGCTCTGTAAGTCACTTAGGTCTTGAGGAATATGTGTTATCTGCAGTGCAAAGCCAGGCTGAACATTCCCAATAAGATCATGTCTGGGTTGTGCTCTGTTGCAGATGCAGACTCATCTGCAAGCATATAATAACTTATATGTTCATATAATAACAATTATTACCGCTTTCCATTAGAAAAATTATTAGAGAAGCTTTAAAATGATAGCAGCTCCTAAGTGTTACAAAAACCTCATATATGAGTAATTTCATTTATGAATTATATTTTCCTTCTGATAAGGCACTAAACAGGAAAAATTAAACCTAGAAAATTAGCTTCCTGTATAACTCTTCCTTATATTAGTAAATCAACAGCATTTCTAAGGAAGCACATTTTTATTTGATAACTTTGAAACAGATCATTGTGTTTGGCAATTTTCACAATGTTCCTAATGTTCCATAAGGCTAGTGTGAAACTTGTAAGGTATGAAATATTTGTGTTTCTATCAGCAATGTATGAGTGATGTTATTCACTTGTCAGGGAAAAGAGGGCTGTGTGAAGACTTCTGTGGTTTGTGAAAATTTCAGCATGTCAAAATAACATATGTTTGTGTTTGAGCTGTAACTAACTTGTATAATTTCTCTTCATTAAGATGGTCTCCGTCGAATATTGTGTCAGGTTGGTTTACAAGAAGGCCCAGATGGTGAAAATTCCTCTCTTGTGGATAAGCTGATGTTGTATGATTCTAAACTGTGGAAAGGTAAGTTTTATCAAACTTCTGGAAAATGGTAAAGAATGCTTTGCATAAATTTTCCTTTTACTGTGTCTGCTATGTTTGATCATTTTTGCTGTGGTGTATTAATAGATAAATTTGCCTGATTTGTTATAATCTGTCCCTTGATGATACACTCCCAAGTATATTTAAGAAAAGAACATAGACCATTTGGAGATGAGTTTGATTTTTAGATCTAATTTTTCAAAGTGGTCTGAAATTAAAGCTGGCTTGAATATGTAGATGACAGTGGTAGTTAAGGGAAACTGAGTAAAAAATAGAGCAATGTGGGGTTTGCTTTATGGGATCTCAGCATGTCTATCCCATCTACCTCTTTTTAAGTCATAGGGCATAGGTTTTCTGCTTTGACTTGTGTTTGTGTTCATGTGGTATTCTTAAGTGTCCTGAGAACACTCAGTGAAAACTACTATTCTGTTATTTTAGAGCCCTTGAAAATTTAAAAGCCTGATTGATACAATGGGATTGGCTAGAAAAGTTGTCATTTGGAGGAAGGGGAGGTAGTTAATTTCTTTTTCCTCATAGATTTGGTATCTGAAAGGGTATATAAGGCCAGGTGTAAGAAGAACAGGCCCACAAAAGGTAGAGAGTGGGGAACTTTTTGGAGTAGCAATAAAATAAGTAAAAAAGTAAGGTGGAAAGTGTATGTAGTATAGGGAAAAATATTATTTTAGGTTTTGTTTATCTAATCCCTTTATCTTGAGAATGAATTCCTAACACTGCAAGTTTTGTGAAAGGTACTGCTTTTGTGGAGTATTAAATTTTTAACACAGGTTTTGTTAGAGTAATGTAAGGAGTAACTTTTGTGTTTCTTTTTCAACATCAATATTTGTCTACTTTTTCTTGTATTCCATAATTACTCTGCATTAAGGAAATAATCTAATGGCTTTTGAGCTAAAAGTGACCTACTGAAAGAAATAGTGTATATGTGCATTTGTTTCCAAGGTACATACAGTCAAATCTCGTTTGTATTTATAATACTGTCTGGGATTCTGTTCAGACAGCCTAGAAATTTGGAAATAGCTAAGCTGTTTTTTTTATGGAGATGTTACCAACTAGCAAAATTTACTGCAGTTTCTGAGACTTCTAATAGTGTGTTCTTCTTTTCCTTGGGCCATCCAAATCCCCTGAGTCCTCTTCTTGTTTTGCTGACTTCTCTTATATTTGAAGATTTATGTTCCCATTCAGCAGTGTTATGTTATACAGCAGTAATAAATAATGCCTCTTGAAGAATTTTGGTTTATATATTCTTCTTCATCTTTTGCTACCACCTGACAGACAATGAAAGCAACTTCTCCTCTGAAATGAACACTTAGCACATCCTGTAGAAGCTTACTTTTCCAGATGTTTCCATAATATGTTGATAGCAAATAGTAACATGCAATATTTCATTCATTTTTCTTGACAGGAGCTAGAAATGTGTATCACCAGTTATTCATGAGCAGTCTACTTATGGACTTGAAGTACAAGAAACTTTTCGCTATCCGCTTTGCAAGGGTAAGTATCTTTCTTATTAGGAGCCATTAAATGCCTAAACTGTCTAGTGAAGAGTTTAGTTAGCATATAGTGCTTCAAGTGAACTGGTACCTGAATTTTTTTCCTTTTTTGGGGAAGTGAGAAGTTGAAATGAAATGCTGACACCCTTATTTTAGTTTTTTAATACTAGTTAGAATGGCATCTCATCTCCTGGGAAGGAAATGGACTTTCAGACTCCTCAGAACTAAAGCAGTTTAGATGTTTTTGTCTTCACCATCAACTGTGCAAGCTATCTCTCTTCTTAAGAACTAACCGCTTCTCATTGTTGAGGCGTAAGCTGTTACAGCACTGCTCAGAAATAGTGCTGAAATTCAGTTATGCTGATTAGCATTTCTGCAGTAACTAGTGTTTGAAATGCTTCAAATCAGTACTGTGAAATTCTGCTCACTCTGCTGCAGACAAATAACTTTTTTGAATAGCAAATAAAACACTGTCCTTCATTGTGAAAATGAGAGTGGGTAGATCTCACATGTGAGCAGATTAAGTTGTCATATTATTTGTACAACATATGCATATAGTAATCCTTAAGAGCTACTCTTCCCTTTATCATGGCATTAAAGTTTCCCAGAGCAGACATTTAAATTAAAAAATCAGGTCAGTGTGGATTAGAGGTGAATTTCCCCTTGTTGTTTAGAATTACCGGCAGTTGCAGAGAGATTATATGGAGGATGATCACGATCGGGCAGTATCGGTGGCTGCTCTGTCTGTCCAACTCTTCACTGTACCTACTCTGGTGAGTAGTGCCTGTCTTTCTTTTAAACACTGATAGTTGGCACTCCTTGCCTTTTTTTGCCTCCTTCTTAATAGAACTATGAGCGATTGCAGAGTGATTTTATGAAAGATGACCACGACAGAGAGTTCTCAATTGCTGACCTCTCGATACAGATATTCACAGTGCCTTCTCTTGTAAGTACTAAAAGACCAAAAAAGGAAATCTTTATTTGTTAAAAGCGACTCAAGATTCATAAATCAAGGCTGCAGATTTCTTTAATGTTACTGTGGAAATGTAGAGCAGTCAGACTGTTTACATACATTGCTATGGGTTTAGAAGGTAAAGCATTCAGCCTTGCAAAATTTGAGTCTGGCTTCCCAGAGTGAGCTGGGTGGTTTTGGTTTTTCATTTCATGTTTTACTGTTTTTTAAAAAGGTACTTACATATTTCTTTAGAGACACACATGTAACATTTAAATTCCTCATCATAATGAGCCACAGTTACTCTTTGTGGGAATCTGTATTATGGTTTGCATATCATGGTTTCAGAGCACCATTTGGGTGAAGTTTTAGAAATGATCCACTTTATGTTCATTTTCCAATCAGCACAAGTGCAAGCAAGAATTGTCTGATGATACTCCCTAGTTCCTTTGGTACTTCGAGACTCAGACAATGCCTTCTTTCAGGTTTCCAGATAATTTTTGTTATGGTGCTTCAAGCACTGTGACTTCTCCCAGCTCACTAAGTCCACTGGTCTTTCACCACCTTACGCTTGTTTGGGAAACTTTTTTTTTTTCTCCAATCTCCAAATAAGTCTGTCCTTACTTATATTTATGAACTAGACAAATTAAACAGTGGAACTGTACTGGAAATAAAAGCCTAATTTTCATACCCAGTATTGTTTAAAAATCAGTGCTTCTGAATCCTCCCAAATTTAATCAGCTTAGAGAAGCTCTAAAATTCAATAGTAGCATGGCAGTCACAATACTGAGCAAACTTGTTCTTTGGTTTCCAAGGGGCAGATGTGATTCATGGGAATTCAACAGGACTTCAGGATTTTTTTTTCCATGGTTTAGGGCAGTATTGTGTTGCCTCTTTTAATGTTGGTGCTTTCAGTAAGAGTATTGCCATTATTTATACTTAGAATTAGACTTAACCAACTAGTATTATTTTTTCCTTTGCCAGATGGGGTAGTACAATATGTGAATCAATACCTATTTTTTTAAAAAGTTATTTCAAACATATCCTAAAGTAGAATAATTGTAGTGTCCCTTTTACATGTGTTCTATTTTAAAAGCATGCAAAAAGTATAGTAAATGGCTTTTGACTGTTTTGTGAAATGATAGACTGATGAAATGAAAGTAATTGTGATAAGTTCCTATCATATTAACTGTTATTTTTTGTATGTTTAGAGCCATTAATTCTTAACTGAGTTGCACTGCTCTCCAGTAACATTTTCAAACTGATATTAGTAGTTTAAGAATTTGAGCTGTCAGGTAACTGAGGTTTTTTGGCTTAAGAGTAGATGAATAACTGTGTTGGTGATTTTTTGGGAGGAAAATGTTAATCACTAGTATTTCCCCCCACCCTGCAGTAGCATTTTAGAAACTATTTCTGAGTATTGTTAGCAACTGTAGAACCCGGAAGCTCTAGTCAAGAACCACAGTGCCATTGGGGTAGAACAGAGTGGCCAGTCTTCTACAAGCTGCCAACCTGATCCAGGAACTGCAAGGCTTACCCCATTTACCCTGGAGAATCAACCAAATGGGCAAGTTCTGGGAGTGTTCACAAGTAGGAACCGGCAGTAACTGCTTAGTTCCCCCTCCACTGTTGTGGCGTTGGGTTAGGTTAGGCTGGGTGTGGTAGACAATCTCTGTCAGACTTTGCAGTGCCTGTTGATTTGTTTCATACAACACATGGAAATATACAGTGGCCCCTGAGGGGAATTACAAACCTTTTCAAATAATTTCCCTGTGGAAATTGCACTGTGCAGTTCCTTAGCAATTCAGAAGATGCTCTGTTCACCACTGCTCTTCACAGTTTGTAAACAGAAAGCAGAAGAGCTGCCCCTCCCCTAAAGGGCTCACACTTTAATTAAATGAGAGGAGACAACACATACTTAAAGGGAGGTACAAGTTAATTATAAGACACATAATAACATGCCTTATGTCATAATTATATGGATTAGCAGGAGCCTTACCATAGACAAACTTCTATACAGAAGGGATCTGAAAAAAGAGATCTGGATTATGATAATTTTTGTCTAGATTTTTTTTCCTTCCGTGATTCTGTGAAAAGATTGCCTTTCAATGGTGTGTTTTAATAATTGATGCATTATTTTTTATCCAAAATAGTTATGTTTTATAAACTTCATGGTGCAGTGTGAAAATCTGGTTAGCTCTGTCTGTTAATTACAGCAAATTTCAATGTACTTTGGCATAGGCTCGAATGCTCATTACAGAAGAAAATCTCATGACCACTATCATCAAGACTTTCATGGACCACTTAAGGCACCGTGACATCCAAGGCAGGTTTCAGTTTGAACGTTACACTGCTCTGCAGGCTTTCAAATTCAGACGTGTTCAGAGCCTTATTATGGATCTCAAGTAAGTATATTAACTATGTGCTGATTTGATAAATGGAGTTTTAAAAAAAAATCCAGAATTAACACTTGCATTTTACTCATCTACCCAGGTATGTGTTGATAAGCAAGCCAACTGAATGGTCAGATGACTTGAGACGCAAGTTCCTAGAGGGTTTTGATGCCTTCTTAGAATTACTCAAATGTATGCAGGTATGTAAATGTGTGAATTACAAAATTTTGCAAATAAAAGCAGGAAGGTAGCTGTCATGACGTAAAAAGGGAAAACATTTAATATTCTCTTGATTTTATATCTTCAGTGCAGTATACCTTTTGGAGTTGTCATGTTTTCCTGAAACATAACATCTACTCACTTTTTCAAATTTAGTTTGTTCTAGAAGGCAATAAAAAGGAAGAGCAGTTCAAAAAGAAAACTGTAATTTGGAGCATATTTTGCAGTTGTAGAGGCAGACAAGGTAATTAATTGTGTGAGCAAAATCTGGTCCATCTTACATATCAGCAGAGTTGCTCGGTGTGTATTGAGGAATATATTGTTCCTGACACACAAACAGACCTCTTCACTGTGGGTTTTTTCCCACACCCTTGTCATGTACTATTGCCTTAAGAGAGGTATTTTAAAAACAGTGCAGCTTTTACAAGGGCAGATTCACTGTATGATCAGTGAGTGTAAGTCAGAATCACTCCCATTTTTCAGTGTTTCTGTAGCATACTTTTCTCAATGCTTAGCTTTCATTAGTCTGTTTTTTATAGTCACTTGAAAATGTAATCCTCAGATAATGCTGTGGTTTTTTCTTCTTATGCTAAGAGCTGATTAGGTACTGTAGTACTCAGTCTTTACTTAGTAAGTAACTGTGTGTAATAGCACAACCCTAGAAAGTGTATTCAGAAACTAAAATGTGTATGTAAAATGCTGTATGTGTGTATATGTTGTTGGACTGCTCATAATACTGAAATCTACATTTGTTAATAATAAATACAGCTCATATCCAAAACCTTTCTTGATACAGTATTCTATTCTTCCAATTCACATTTAATTTTCTTGTTATTACTTGGATGTGTTTCATCCCTTTCAGATGGTCTCAAGTTTCTTTTTACCTGTTGTAGCAGGAATATGTTTATAAAGATATCTAACCACTGTCTCACACTCACGTTAATATTGTCAACATACTTCAGTAACACATTGTTGAAATGTGTAATTCTCTTTGGTTTAGGGTATGGATCCAATAACTCGTCAAGTAGGGCAACACATTGAAATGGAACCAGAGTGGGAAGCAGCATTTACATTGCAGATGAAATTAACACTTGTTATCTCAATGATGCAGGACTGGTGTGCATTAGATGTAAGTTTTTTCTGAATTGTTTTTCTATATGAAGAGACATAAAACCCAAATATTAATACATGTAACAATTGAGCTAAACATGTAAATTCACCGTAAGCCAAGAACGTCTTCTCCGGGTGAGTACAAATCTGTCCTGTATTATAACACAGAATATTTATGGTTTATACTGATCAATTCTTAAGAATGTGTTTAAACCTGTTACAAAATATTGCAGAGAGTTTTTGTCACACATCTGATAGTTGTGACCATTACACCACTATCAGGTTATAATTTTCAGAGAAGAGGAAATAGAGGAGGAAGCCCTGGATCTACCAGATACTGCTGATTATAAATCATGTTTCTACTCTGTAAGTGTTTCAAGTTTTAGGAGTACAGAACTTGAACATGGTAAAATATGGCTGTGCAATAAGTGATCCTAGAATATCTGAACATTCAGGCTGGCTTCAGTCTCTTAGTGTTAGTTAATGTGCAGGTTTTATTAGCTTAGTTACCATAACCCAAACCCAAAGAACATATTGGTGGGTATTCTAATCAGACATACCAGTATGCGTTTTGCAATCTATGCCCCTCTTATTTTGGCTCCTTTTTGGATTCCTGGTCTTAATTTTGCAGGACTGTTGTTAAAGGTAAAACTGCAAACCCTTCAGTCTTTTCTGCATTGGCTGTATTATTTTTCAGAGCTCTGGGTTTTTTTCATAATCTCTGTAAATGGCAATCTTTCTTCTAGGAAAAGGTGTTGATTGAAGCTTACAAGAAATGCCTGACTGTGTTGATGCAGTGTCATAGTGGGTTCACTGACGGAGAACAGCCTATTGTTCTCAATATGTGTGGACATTCAGTTGAGACCATCAGATACTGCGTTTCTCAGGAAAAAGTTAGCATTCATCTCCCAGTTTCTCGTTTACTTGCAGGTATGAATGGGTTTAAAAATATTTCAGGAAATGAAAAATGTTGTATAAATGTGATTTGTATGTGTGTGTATGTGAAAATCCACATAACTGTTGTTTTAGTCCTTAATAGGCTGCATTTTGGTCATTTTCTAGCTGTTGGGCAGCCTCTAGGCCAAATGTTCCCAAGCACTGAAGGACTTGTTACCATTTCAGGCCTGGTGGAGATTGTCTCATGCCTCTGCTTTTGCCACTTGAGTGATGCAAAAGAATTGCAATAACATATGGACTGTAGTTGACTGTTTTGGAATATATTTAGCCGTCAGATGGAATAGACTAATCTATATTCTGTCAAGGAGCAGATTTATCAAACAGATGTGCCAGCAGAAAATTAAGCTATGCCTTTCTCTTTATATTGTGCCTATCTTGCTCAACAGTTGTTTTGAAAAACACTGTAAATTCTAGTTTACAGAATCAGGAAGTCATATAACCAAATTACAAGTAATGTAGTGAAATAGGTAATTCTTGGGTAAAATGCCATCAGCATCAGATAACTTTGAATATTTGAATCTTTGAGCAAAGTCCTTGTAACTTTAAAACAAAGAAAACCCTCAAACATTCGTGTGTCTCGTGGGCCTCATTCTAGTTCCTGAGGTATTTTATAAACCTCTAAGGACTGATGATAAAGATGAGGTATCTGTTGTTGATTGTCCTGATAGACCAAGGACTCTTGGCTGACAGGATATGACAGAGTCAAAAGAAAGGCAAAAATCTTACTTACACTGTAAGTTTTATACAGATACAATGGGAAAATTAATTCTCTTAAGATGTATGCTTTGTAACATGTTGCTTCAGGAAATAGCTCCAGGGTGATAGGTCTGCAGATTTGTAGCTGTGTCCAGAAAATGGTCTGAGAGTAAATTAGATGACGTTTTTTGTCCTGTTTGAATTATATAAAATATGATGTATGTATGTATTTTTTTCCATGTATTCTTGTAGGCTTGCATGTTTTGCTGAGTAAAACTGAAGTGGCATATAAGTTTCCAGAGCTGCTACCCCTGGTATGTAATTAAATGTAGCATATTCATTAAATATAATTAATGCTGAACATGAAATTGGTCATGTAAATGTCAGATATTTTTAAATAAAACAAAAGAACCTTTTTACTATGAATTCTACTCAGACTGTCTTTAGTAGATGAAATTGTCTCTTAAAAGATTAATATCTAGATAACATAGGCAGTCAAGCATTGCTTTCTTATATGACTAACACTCAGGTTTAATGCTTATATTTTGTTCTTCATGAATAACCTTCTTTTTGTGGTAGAAACTGGTTTTAGGAACTTTAGGCAGGATCTGTTTCCTGCTCCTTGGTCTGGGTTCTAATTTTCTTCTCCAGCTGTTTCTTGCTTCCCACATGTTCTTACTGATATGCTGTTTTCTTAAGGGGAAGTTTAAAAAAAAGTAAGATAAGAGTATAAAACCTAACTGGGAGAAGGAATCTCAGTGTCTTTTGAAAGGAGTAGTACTTAACATTTGAATGAAAGAAATTAGATTGCAGCATTATTAAATTGATAGTGTTGGTGTTTTAAAATATAAAACCTGCTGTCTTTAGGAATAAACCAAAGCCCTTGTGAAGTACTTTTATGGAGCAAAGAGAATGTCAGGGTAACATTTGATTGGATAGAATGTGAATAGGCTCATCAAACTTTCCTGTTGGATTTGGTTCTCTTTTGTACTGCCTAAATATTTCAATGATCACAAATATCATCCTCCTTTATTTCAGTCCCATTTTAATTTATTTCCTTTGTGTATATCAAAATACTTCATTTTCTTAATGCAGAGTGAACTTAGCCCACCTATGTTAATAGAACATCCTCTACGATGTCTAGTCCTTTGTGCCCAAGTACATGCAGGGATGTGGAGAAGGAATGGGTTCTCTCTTGTTAATCAGGTGAGTACATAATACCTATAGAATCACTGTTTTCTGTTAACTCCCCCCAGGATAATTTCAGACCTCCAAACCTCCCCTTTCTGTATTGATTGCAATTTTACTTATGTGAGGTAGGTGCTTATGTCAGCACTCACTTAATTTGAATATTTATGCTTTTAAACTGGTCTTTGATTTTTTTAGTCAGAAGTTGCTTTTTTGTTTCAGGGGTGCTACAGGGCTCAGTGAACTTGGTGCTCTGCATGTAAAGAAGTTTCAATATAATGCAGTTAATGGTATCCTGTCCAAAAGCAGTATGAAGTGCAGAAATCTGTACTTCAGTAATGCATTCATCACCTCCACATAAAAGTGTCTCAGATATGAAAATACTAAGCA
The DNA here is from genome assembly GCA_035583235.1 of Hafferia zeledoni. Lineage (NCBI taxonomy): Eukaryota > Metazoa > Chordata > Aves > Passeriformes > Thamnophilidae > Hafferia > Hafferia zeledoni. The sequence continues at coordinate 99,472,817 of JAWWEV010000083.1, forward strand.
TTAAGATACTGTTTATAAAAGAATCGAAATCTAAAGACCCCACAGAAGCATTAGATCCAGTGAAGAACTGAGTGTTTCTTGGCTTTTAGCTCTTATTTCATACTTTTGGAGACCAGCTGCTTTCAGCTCTAAACTTATGTTCTCTGTGCTTGTATGAATTAGGTGTTTCAAGCATAATGTCTATAAAATGGGTGCTGTGGTGTCAGTACCACCCACCAGGGTGATCGTCTAAAGTGATTTTCTTAGCAAGACTTGGATTACAACAGGAACAGGATTTAATTCTGTGAGGTGTTAACTTGATTTCTCTGTAAGAAAATTCTTTCAGTCCCACCGGCTCTCATCTTCACTAGATAATTGCAATGCATGTGTACTAGGAGACTGAATTAAGCTGTTCAAACATACTGTATTCTGACACTTCTTGACGCTTAAAGGTGATGTTCTTTATTGTCATTATTAAAGCAGAAAAAGCTCAAGTTACGTACAATTACAGAAGTGCCCATATTGCTGTAGACACACATGAAATTTGGAATTTCAGCATAGCTTTTGGTGATGAAATAAATCTCTCTGGTAATTCCCCCTTGTTGTCAGTATCTTGAAGTTAAGAGCCTACTCTAGTTTAAATAATAAAGCTCCCAGAGTCAGCAAGTGCTTTCTCTTTCCTTTGGCTATGAGAGCTCACATTCAACCAGCCCCTTTTGGACTATTTTGCCAGATGATAGGAATGGCAATCTGTATGTGTGGACTGTTAGGGTGAGGAATAAATGGAAGGCATGTCCAGCTGTCTTCTATCTAATTCTGCTGAGAAATGGTGTGTCTCTAGAGGAAAGATCAGCATATTGAAGATAGTTCTTGGTCCTAGGTAGAAACTTGTCAGCCCTATTTATTTTTCCTTAATTGTCACAGAATCAAACTTTCCCACGTTTTGGTGTCATGCAGTGTTTGCAGTGTTGCTGCTGCTTGGCAATGTCATGTTGAGTTGACTCCCAGGATGGTTTGGGTTAAGTCTTAATTCCATCATGATATTAACATTTTGCTGACACTGGCAATTCCTGAAAGATCTTATCTCATATTATTAAAGAGCAATTAATGGAACAAAGGAAAAACATTTCTCCCACTGCAAGGGCTTTCTCTCTTGTGCATTTCAAACCATTAATTACTAAAGAAATAGATATATTAATATGTAAGCCAAAGAGGTAAAAAATATTTTTCCTTCTAAGTTTATGCAGTCCAAACAATACAACACAGCTAGTAACTATGCTTGTTTTGTGCTGTATAAAAAAGCTTTTTGCATACAATTGTACAGGTTTTTTCAAATCACAGGTTCATTTTTTGTTTACTAACACTATAGCAATGTTTATTTTTTCCAGAATTAAAATAACTTCAGATTAAATATGATCTTTGTAAATGATTGTGGTGTTTGGGTTTGGTTTTTTTCAGATTTATTACTATCATAATGTGAAGTGCAGGAGGGAGATGTTTGACAAGGACATAGTGATGCTTCAGGTAACCAGAGTTTGCATTTTTATCAAGCATTTCCCATATGTGTGTGTTTGTTCTTAGCTCCATCAGAACCCTTTAATGACAAAGAAAAAAAAGTCAATTTTTTGTGGGAGACCTTCAATTTTCTTAATGTATCTGTATCATTATGGGATAATTTTTGAAGGAAGTAACTGTTGTTGTAATCCTTATTTTTTGACTATACTTTGAAAAGTGCAGAATTTTCTGTGTAATGCATATATAATGCTACTTCTTCAAGAATGTAAGATTTTAACTAATGAGTTGCACCGTAGTAGCAATTGTGTGAGTCTGCATGTCTTCAGTAACATACTCAGTGTATGTGTTGTCTCTTCTCCCTCCCTTCAAAGTTGGCATCTACAATACTGGGTAGAAAGTGGAACCCCATATAGTAGTTTGTGATTTTTTTGTTCCTTCAGAAGAGATTTTGCAAATCTGGAAGCTTGTTTAGCTGTGACACCGGTTCAATACTTCTACATTCAGAGCACTGTAAGCTCAAATTTGCAGCTCAGGGTGCACAGTTCACCTGAGTAACAAAATAATTTCTCAGCAAGTCACTCAAATCTTACCTAGAGTTCGCAACACCCAACAGGATACATATGCCCCAAGTTACTTCAGCTTTGAGACACACTTCTCTGAGGCTTCATCTGCCACTGGTGTTTAATGATGATCTGCAGCTGCCCATTTGAGTAGATACCGTTTAGCTTTGTTGCAATGGTCCCATTAGCAACAGTAAACTAATAGCAAATTTTTGTAATTGGCTGACTTAGATATCTTGTTTTGTAAACAGAAAAACTTTAGCTGGTAGTTTTCGGAAATGGAAGTCAGTGTTTGTGGTGCATTAAAACGTTCTTCTTTCCAAGAAGATTTGGTTTGGGAAGTTTTACTTTAAAATCTTCAGCCTTTCTTGTGAGGATTGGAATTTGTTTTTAAAATCTTCAGTGCTATATGCTAAGTGATATTATGCCTTCCAAAGGTTGAGCCAGCAGGAACAAGACTGGAGAGACAAAACCAGCCAAACAAGTCTTTCACTGAATTTTAGACAGTTTCAGATAGAAGGAATAACCCTGAATATTTTACATGATGACTTTAAAAGGGCATCAGAAATTATTGATAAAGCATAGGATTCTGCTTGTCAAGCATGCTGACTCTTGTGTTTTTGGAGTCCCAGTAGAGTAAGTATAAGTCATTAAGTTTTCATGCCGAGAATTGAGAAATGAATGAATTTCATAGGGAATATACTCTGAACATCATATATAAATACACGAACATGCTATAATAACACTCAATCTATTTTCTCTTTATAATTTTCTTTTCTTTTAATAGACAGGTGTGTCTATGATGGATCCAAATCACTTCCTGATGATAATGCTGAGTCGCTTTGAACTTTATCAGATATTTAGTACTCCAGACTATGGCAAAAGATTTAGCTCGGAAAATACTAACAAGGTATTTTATGTTTTACTGTGATAGAAAATCTGCAGTTTTGTTTTTCAAAGTGTATCAGTTGCTCTTGTACTGAGACTGAGCAAAACCTATCCTATTTTAATTTCATTAGCTACTTTGAAATATGCATAAATATTTTTACCTGTCAAACTGGTAAATGTCAGAAAGTGTTGCATAATTTTTGCACTTGAGATTGCCATTCAGCATAGCTCAGTTTGGGAGTGCTAAGGGTGAAAACAACAATGTTTTTAATCACTGGAAAAATATTTCCAGCATATGGAATAATTATTTTAATTGAAAAATGTAATTTTTTTTTTACTTCAGGATGTTGTTCAACAAAATAATACTCTTATAGAAGAGATGCTGTACCTCATTATAATGATTGTTGGTAAGTTCAGAATATATTTAATTGATTTTTTTAATTTAGTCTCCTTAATGGTCTGGAATGAACAGTCTTCATTGTCATCTCAGGTTCAATTCTATTGTGAACTTCCTGTAGTTTTGCCTTCTTTCCTAGGAGAAAAGCCTTGAAATTAACTTAGATTAATGCAATAAATTTTTGAACACTGGTGGGTGAACACAAAATTTCACAGTAGGCGCGTTATTTTCCAGCCTTTAACTTGCAGAGAAAGAGAAAAAAGTGTTTAAAATCCTAAAAATGTATGCATTTTATTTCTGCAGGTGAAAGATTCAGTCCTGGAATAGGACAGGTGAATGCAACAGATGAAATCAAACGAGAGATCATCCACCAGCTGAGCATCAGGCCAATGGCTCACAGTGAACTGGTGAAAGCATTACCTGAAGATGTAAGTAACTTGGCCTGGAGTGGGGAAGCAACTTCAACTTTATAAGGCTGATGGCTGAAACTTTTTATTATGCAAGTTCATGTCACTTAATGTGGAATGGGTCGAATGGGAGCAGCATGATTATGCTAAGAGCAAGGTTAGCATGGGTACAGATTAATAATTCTCCTGGAGAGGGTAGGAAAGAGATAAGGAAGGAACAACATATGAAAGACTCAGGAATCTGAGAGCTTCTTCAGTTCTTTTCTCTTTTTAATACTGTTCCTTGTCAGGCCATCTGGCTGACTGTCTCTACAGGCTGCTTGTAAACCCTGAATTAGATGTATGGAAGTGGGTTGTTAGAACTATCCAGAAATATAAGCTGTTAAATTTTAATGCCTAACAATAAGTGAGAAGACATGGAATCAGACACAGTATTATGACTTGTGTGACATAAATGTTTCATTTGCATGAACAGAAGCATTTATCTGAATTCTATTATGAGTACTTTTGTAGGATAGCAAAGCTTCCTTTTCTTTTTAATATTTTTGTAGCAATCCTTCAAACATTATTTCTGAAGACAGTTAAAATTCAATAGTTTATTTTGTACAGATAGATTCTGAAATACTTTTCTTTGTTCTAAGTATTTTAAACGTCAAGAATTTGAAAAGTCAAATTTTAAAATTATATAAAAGTAATGTAAGGTTGCATGAAAAAGCAAACTAGGGTTTAAGCTAGAGTTCCAAATTGTATTGTCAGTTTTAAATACTTTTTCCCTGGCATGTTAACTGCTGTGAATATGTATTGCAGGAAGGGGATGGGAATATTAAAAGGTAATTTGTGTATGAAGTAGTGTTATGTATTTGAGCTGATGTCTCCTGCTGGCTTTTGTGGTTGTTCTGCCATTTTTCAGTAACTTGTCTTTTTAGTTTTCCTATATTTATCTCAGTTTAAAGGCCTAGAAAACAGAAATATTGACTGTGTTTTCCAAAGATAAGCTGAGTAAACTAGCTTAGAGTTTTCTTCTGCTACTCTTAGATCCAAGTTTATTATGACAGTGAAAAAGAGTAAAAATTAAGCACTTAGAACAGCATGACTTCTTAAAAATAATTTTTACAGAGATGGTATTCCTGACCATATTTTCATGTTATGTGCTTTAGCGTTCTCTTGGGTGCCAGTAAAATGACTTAGTACTGCATCAGTTTGCATGCTTACTGTAGTATTGTATGATATTTGAGTGTGTTTAATCCAGGAACTACAGTAACACAATGTCTTGCCTTTTCACTCAATTGTAGGAGAACAGAGAGACAGGAATGGAAAGTGTGATTGAAGAAGTGGCATGTTTCAAGTATGTTTCCCTCTATTGTAATATTTCACCTTTAGAATTGGAACGGCTAAATGAGTGAAAATGAGAGAATAAAAGAAAAGGGGCTGGGTCGTGGCGATTTCCCATGGCTTTACTCACATGCAGAATTGTTAATACTGTTACTTGATTTTTAGAATGCCTATTGAGCAGTGGTTTTTGGCTGTTCTAGTTAGCTGTGTATTCTTGGATGTTAATAATCAACAGACATAAGGTGTTTGTTTTGTTTTTTTGCAGGAAGCCCGGATTAACAGGCAGAGGGCTGTACGAATTGAAACCAGAATGTGCCAAGAACTTCAATCTGTATTTCTATCACTTTTCAAGGGCAGAGCAGTCAAAGGTAACTAGTCATTTGACTTCTGGAGTTTGTGTCTTTCTTTCTTTGCCTTTTTCCAAAGCTTTGTTCTGGGAAGAAGTGTTATGAGCTGGATATTTGAGAATGTTAACAAAATTTGCCCAAGATTTTGCAGTGATTTCTGTGCCACTGGATCCTCTGCCCTGTACAGAGCTGTTGAAATCAGTGGGCCTTCAGGAGCTTGTCTGTGCTTGT
>JAWWEV010000083.1:99478572-99491790 GCA_035583235.1 Hafferia zeledoni
GCTTGTCTGTGCTTGTTTTGTATTTTCCGTTACCTTTATGGAAATTGCCATTTTACCTCAGACTTGTCTTACTATTTCATGCTAGAAAAAGAGTCCAGGCTGGCTCAAGATGAAAGATTCATTTTGAAGCTGCATGTCCTACTTTACAAGTAGAATGTAAGACAAACAGAAGACGTGAAAGCTTTCATGTTTATTTAAGGCTGGGAAAAAGGGGAGAAACCAGTAACAATGTAGTAAAGCATGAATGCTTTTCTAGTAGTTTTATATTTGTACAGGCTTTGAGTAATGCTGTCATTGTTCTTCTGTTTCAGGCAGAGGAAGCACAAAGAAAGCTGAAAAGACAGAACAGGGAAGATACAGGTATTCCTTTTTGAGAGAAGATGGGAGAGGAGGGAATCACATATTGAGCTGTGTATTGCCCTGACAGTTAAGACTAACAGCCTGTTCCTGGGCTAGAGTAGAAATTGGTTGACAATGCAGCCATGTCCTTATGTTCCTTATGGCTATAACCAGGAAGCTGATCTGTCACAGAACCTGCCTCTGGAGAGCTTATTCCTTTGGCTTTTCTGTTACGCACAAGCCACGTTGAATGTTGCAGCCTGTTACCAGTAACACTGTTTCATCAAGCAACTATATTCTGCCTTGGGATCATAGAACGGTTTGGGTTGGAAGGAGCCTTAAAGATCATCTAGTTCCTACCCCCTGCCTTGGGTTAAGCTGTTCAGTCCGAGGTTTTATATGGGTGTTGCAAATCTTGGAGAAATGTCAAACACACCAATTTCCCTTTCAGCGCTTCCACCACCAGCTCTTCCTCCTTTCTGCCCGCTTTTTGCCAGTCTGGTTAATATTCTGCAGTCTGATGTGATGCTGTGCATTATGGGAACTATACTGCAGTGGGCAGTAGAACACAATGGCTATGCCTGGTCAGAGTCCATGCTGCAAAGGGTATGGGGTTTTTATTTAAAATAATGCTTGTGCTAATGAAGGAATATTTATTTTAGCATTTTAAGATGGTTTTATAGATTTGAGTTCGTTACTTGGTGTCTGAAATATCCAGAATACTCTGAATGAGAAATAAATGGTGTTTAATGATACACAAAACTAGATAAATACTTCTGCTCCAGTGCAATTTATTTTTTAAAGTGAATAGAAGATCCAGGTAATTTATAATGAGATGCACAAGAAAGGAAAGAATTCTGCTTGAATCAGTTGAAATAGTGTTTATTGTGGTAGAGAACCAGTTAATCTGAGTTACTGCATATTAAGTAGACAATGATTTTTTTTCTTGATGTTCATTTGCTTATTTTCAGTTTAAGCTAAATCATTTTAGGAAAAAAATCATAGAAGTCCACAAAAGAATTTTCTAACTTGAAAATGTAGCAGCTTTGGGAAACTTAACTTGAGCTGTTTGTTCCTTGCTGTTCATAATGGTCTTTAGAAACCTGAAGGATTACTTTAGATTTTGGCATTGTGATCATTTTCTGGGGTGTGCAGAGATGAACAGTGAACTGCCATCAAGGGGCTGTTCATACTGCTCAGGGTTGTTAGTTTAGAGTCCAAACCCAAACTTTTCAAAAATACCGATAGGTTTTTGCATAACATTTTGCAATGAAACCCCCATTTTGAACCTCAGTCTTATTGAGTGTGTATTACCTTTATAGCTAGATTTAAATTAACATAAGCAATTCTGTATAACACAAAAAAGTTGCAAATGGAACAATATATCAGTATTATAAATAACAACAAAAATTGAAGAATGCAGTTATGTTTATGTAATGTAAGAATGCTACGCTTTGGAGTAACTGAATAAGATTTTATTTTTATTTCTATAAACCGAACTACAACATGCTCATTCTCCAAAATGCACGATTCATTATGGATCTGTCACTTGCTCAGAAAATCGTGGCACTTTGATGTTGCCGTGCAATTGGACTGTATGTTTCCCAAGTCAGCCATTCTTGTCTGGGGAGCACATGCAAAGGTTGATATGAGACCTCTGCAGGAGGAAATGGCCCATATTTAATGAGACCTTGTTAAATAGATGTAATAGACTGGGGAACAATTGACTGTTTAATTAAATTTAAAAAACTTCAAGACTCTCATCAGGTCTTACCACTTTCTCTGTAGATGCTTAGACTGTTGCACTCCAGTTGTGTTACAGATTTTCAGGTGATTATCCTTTCCTTACATGGGTTTCAGTGTTGATTTTGGTCATTCAGTAATGTTTTATGTCTAGAGCATCCTGCCAATTTGCATAGAGTTGCAAAATGGCTGATTCAGCATGACAAAGTTCACCACCAAGATTAAAGTATTTCAGCTTTAAAATGCCATTCAGACTAGTGCTAAATAGGGAAATTCCATTCTTTAGGTGCAAGGAGATTACAGCTTTTCACTGACATAAAAATTAGCATTACTTTAAAATGTGTTTCTAGAGAGAATAAATTCAGTTTAAAAATTTTAACTTTTTGTCAGTAAATTTTGTATGTAAAAAAGGATTTAAAGTGTGCAATGTGCTTCTCTCTGTAGACTTGCAATAGTAACATGGTGTTGCCAGGGGGAAAGCTGAGAAGCACTGAATCGTCACTCACTACTCAGGATAGCAAACAAAAAGATACAAGTAGTACAACATGGTTTTTATGTGGCAAAGTTCCAAAAAAACGCTGTTGCTCCTGTATAATGTAGGTTTGGAATTCTGTATATAGAAATAACTGCCGATGTATTCTTATTATATAATTGTATTGTAAGACTTCCCTGTCTCTTAATTAATTACATAAACTATATAATGAGATTATATGAATTACTTAGGGAAAGAACTAAAATTCATCATTTTTACCTAGGTTTTGCATTTAATTGGAATGGCACTACAAGAAGAAAAACAACATCTGGAGAATCTCAGTGAGGAAAATGTTGTAACATTTACCTTCACTCAGAAAATATCAAGTATGCCTTTCTTTTCAAATGTATGGCAAATCTGAAATAACTGAAAGTGCCAGGATCTTGTACTTTATTCTTCTGAAGCAGTGTATTTACCAGAAGACTAAATTTGTTTATCCATTAAAATTTTACCAAGTTGACTGTAGATAGGCACTTTACATATGTGTGGATTCTGTGATGGTAGCAATACTAAAGGCCTTTTCTAGAGAAATCCTAAAGTTGAGTAATTCCCACTAAACTTGATTCATGTTACCTTTTAAGTGACCTCTCAACAAAGATGTAATTGGAGAAATGGTAGTTTCATTCATGAAGAGTCTTTTTATCTTGATTCTCCTTTGTATCTTTTGACTAGTGCCTCTAGTTTTGCGATCATATGAAAGTTGCTAAGACTCTTGCTTTTAAAATAGTGGGAAATAAAACCTTGGAATTTCTACATGGCATCTCCCAAGATGAAAACAGCAAGGGAGTGCATACCATGCATTTATCTTACAAGAAAACACTGTCAGTGTCCTGAGCAGGACTTTCAGGATTTAGAGGTTCTTCATGAAAATGTTTGTGATGGGGGGAATTAAAAGTTATATATTGTGACTGTTGGTTGAAGAAATCCTTCAGCTACTGAACAAGTGTTGGGGGCTTTTGTTTTTAGTGTTAGTAATGATTAATTTTTCAGGTAATGGTATCATCAGTTACCATTGTAATTTTTTCTCAGAACCAGGAGAGGCACCCAGTAATTCCCCCAGCATACTGGCTATGCTAGAAACACTGCAGAATGCACCTCATCTGGAAGTGCACAAGGACATGATCAGATGGATATTGAAGGTAAATATATTTTATTTTACCACAGAAAATATGGAAGTAAGATTTTTGAAACTTTCCTAATTATATTGTGGTGATGTCCTTATTTCCCATGTTGATTTGTTGTACCTATATTTTTGCTCTTCTGGAGTCCAACATTGCATGTTATCTGGCCAGCATTATAGTACACACAGTCATATTCTCACTTCATAAAAGAATTAAATGTTGTATTTTTCCTTACAGACTTTTAATACTATTAAAAAGCTAAGAGAAAGCTCTTCTTCAAGTCCTGTGGCTGAAACAGAAGGAAATATTATCGAGGAGGTAAAAGCAAGATGTAACAGTTCACTGATCTAGAACAGGTCGGGGTTGTCACTACCCAAGAGCTGTAGCTATAAGTCAAAGATGGGAAAAATCAATGCTTTCTGAAATTCTGTGTCAAAACTCAAACCCATTTGTTTGAAAGACCTCTTGGGAGGGTTCCTTGACTATTTTTGTTTTATATTTTGTAGTTTCCAAATCTGTTGCAAATTTACTCCTTAGAATTGTGTGTGTTACTGATTAGAGCATGAAATGTTTTTGCTCTTCCCATGATTTCAGACTCCATGGAAAGCTGCTAAAAGAAATGGTATCTGTGTGTTTTTACCATGCAGGTTATTCAAGATAAGCTCTGCCAATTTGTTTGGCTCCACATGACACTCTAAATGCTACACAGACCTTGGAGCACTTTAGTGCATTTAGGATTATAGGTCGTATGGAGGGAGAGCAACACTAGAGACGAGACCTGTCACTTTCTTACCTTTTTATCTTACGAGTGCTTAAAGGAAAGATAAATACAAAATACAGTTAAAGGTTGAGGGGAGGAGGTTACCCTTCTGGATCTACCTGGCATTGAAGACAAGCTAAAGAAAAGAGGGCAAAAAATAAACTCTTTGGTAAACTTTTCTTGTGCCTTTTTATGAGATTTTTGTTGTTTGGAAGTTAGTACAAGTTACACATAGCAGTAGCTAAAATTTGGAGGTTAGTCCACGTTACACCAAGCAGTAGCTAAAGTAAATTACCTGTTGCAACAAGATTTAAAAAATGACTGAGTGTACAATACAATTTCAGAGTTCACGTGATAAAGACAAAGCTGAAAGGAAGCGAAAGGCTGAGATTGCCAGATTGCGGAGGGAAAAGATCATGGCCCAGATGTCTGAGATGCAACGGCACTTCATTAATGAAAATAAAGAACTCTTTCAGCAAACTTTGGATGAGCTGGATAGTTCAACTTCTGGAGTACATGAAAATAGGTAAAGGAATCTCATTCAATTTTTTCCCATTAATTTTAACATAAGATTGTCGTATTGTTACTGCTTTAAAAAGTTCTTTTTTTTTTGTCTTGATGGAAAACTTTTTTAAGTTTTTGAGACAAAAAAGCCAGCACTAAATGGAATGCTTTCCTCCCCTTCTCTGTCAAAATGGTGGGATAAATATTGATTCCTCCCTTGTCCTGTCCTCGTACTGCTCAACAGAAACGGGCAAATAATTTTTTGTACAAAATCATCCAGTAAATGATTAATAATACTGAAGAGATGATGCTGTTAAACATAGTAAATTAGAAATAGCTGATTATATGTCTGCTGAAGACCTGGAAGACAATCTGTATGTAGCTGGAGATACGAATTGAAGTATGCTAGTGATTTTGTGGGGAGTGGAAAGTGTTTTCAAAATTCATGTCAAACACTTAAGGGACGGGGATGATGGAGGGCTGCACATTTAATTTCTGTGTTAAACTGGAGCGGATTATACTATTAGGAGAGTATGAATTTTTTCAGGAAAATATATGCTATTCCTGGGAACACAGGGATTGTTGTATAAATGCCCCAAATATTTTTTGTCAGAGAGCATTTATCATAAATCTAGAAAACTCATTCATCACACTTAAATCATGATCTGAATTGGAATGTTTTTCAAATAATTGCTTACTAATATTCTTTGAATATTCTAGCCCTGTAATTTCAGATGCAAAACTCACAGCCTTGGGACCAGAGCAAACTAGAGTAGCTGAACCCAGGCAGGTTGTTATGTGTATATTGTGTCAGGAGGAGCAAGAAGTGAAAGTGGACAGCAGGGCTATGGTCTTGGCAGCATTTATCCAGCGATCAACTGTGTTGTCTAAAAATAGAAACAAAATTACTCCAGACCCTGGTAAGTACTGTTCATAGTTGTCTTAAATAGTGTTGGAGTCACTGTGACAACCTGATGCCTTCTTTGAGGCAGTGACGTAGCCTTCTTATGTTACCTGTGTGTTTGTGAAGGGCTTCTTTGTGATCAGTGGCAACACTCCTCGTATTTTTAGTGAGGTAGAAATGTGTGTTCTAAATAATGTAAATCACTGTGAAGCATGATCTTAATGTTCTGCCATTCATTTGTGACAAATTATTTATTACTGTTAAAAAAACCCTTAAAATCAGAAGTGTTTGTTCTTCAACCATGCCTGTAACATTAAATAGGAGGTGTTGATGTAAGGCTGTAAAAGCACTAGATGTACATTTTCTTTCTCTCAGTTATGTCCTCTGAAATGCCTCTTAGTGATAATGAAAGAATCTTGGATTTAGGTACTTTGTGAAACAGATCACAGTGACCAGTGGCGTTGTTACAAAGGCTTCTCTGGATTCTGTATATTTAAACACATAGCAAATCTCTGCACTGAATTGTTTTGTGCTCTCACTCTGAGGATTAATGTTCTTGGACTCACTGTGTGATGCTACTGAACCACCAAAGCTGCAGGTAGATCTTTGGGGGTTTTACCAAGGCCCAGCACCTCCAAAAGCTTAGTTTGAAGTCTCAAGTACAGCACACACACTCAAAACAAAATTGCATGATACTTGTGAATGATCTAAACAGTTTAAGTTGTTGAGGATTAGTAATGTGTTCTATGCTCCCTTGAATGAGTTACACTTCTGTGATAAATATTAATATTGTGATGATGCTAACATCAATCTGCTGTTAAGTCTTTTGATAAATGTTTATTTCAAACTTGTTTTGTTTTAAATACAGAAAAGTATGACCCGTTATTCATGCACCCAGATCTGTCATGTGGAACGCACACGGGTAGCTGTGGGCACATTATGCATGCTCATTGTTGGCAAAGGTAAAAGGCTATATTTAAGTTTTTAGTCCCAATAGCATGTTATGTTATTATGTTATGTTATCGATTTGGGTTCAAAAAAATTATCATTTGCTATCTGTCATCTTGGTAGGGAAGAGTACAAAGTCATACCATTTCCTTGTTTATCCCAATGCACAATTCCCCGTGGTGCACATGTATGTGAACACTGAAGCTCAGAGTTTTTGGGGTTTTTTTGCAGTTCAGTGATGATAGATACATTTTTCCTCCTTCTTCTGCTCTCTACTCCAGTTTTAAATCACAGTGCATCCATTGCACTCTTAATTCCTCCAACATGTTTAATTTGAAGTAGAAACATGTGCAACCTAGTTCAAGTTCATCTTCAACACAAACTCCATTTTATCCTTTGTTCTGAGTACTTAAATAAAGCCTTTTCAAGTTATTTTTATTCTTTGATTTTTGGAGGTGTATTAACACGCTGTGTGGTCCAGTGCCACATGACAAATGCAAACTGTTCGAGCCTCTGACTTCAGTTAGGCCCTTGCTTTGGTCCTTGGCATGAAGTGCCTAATTTCAAATTCTGCTTTGTGTGTGAAAAGTGTTAGGAGCTCCCAGAGATTCTGTGGCTAAAAGAACAGGCAGGTTTTGTTTGTGGTCTTTGGTATCACTGCCCACAGTCCTGTGTGGTTGCCGTTACCTCCTGGAAATGCCCTTAGATGCCTGTGTTCAGATCATTTTGGGCATGGTTTGGCATGGTTTAAACCACATCAGAAGGTTCTGGAATAGCAGATACATTTAGCAAAGCAGTGAATTTAGTTTCTTTTCCATAGAATATTCAGCCACTAGTTGCTGCTCTGTTTTGGTTGTGGTCTGTAATAGATAATGCTTATGATATCTCCCTAAAGATTTTATGTAAAAATGAGGCTTTTTTTCCCCTTTAATCCTTCAACTTTCTCTCTGCCACTTTTTCCTAAATGGAAGTGGCTTAGGTCTTAAACATGATTTTAACATGAACTTCAGCACTTAATTTTGGCAGCCAAAAACTGGGGATAACATGCAGGTAGTAATACTTTATCAGTCAGAGGGTAGAGCTTTTTCCTTCAGATAATTCTTTTACTTACATCTGGGAAAAGACAAAACTGTGTCTTCCTGAGAATTCTTGAATTGATATGTTAATATTTTAATAATTTGCCTCTAATACCTTGCTGTTTTCTAAAGGTATTTTGATGCAGTCCAGGCAAAAGAGCAACGAAGACAACAGAGATTGCGAGTGCACACAAGTTATGATGTAGAAAATGGGGAATTCCTTTGCCCTCTTTGTGAGTGCTTAAGCAACACAGTTATTCCTCTGCTTCCACCACCAAGAGTTTTGTTTAACAGGTCTGTTTGCTTTATAAATGTCCTCAATAAATGTAAACAACAAGGTCCCAAACAAGCTACACCCCAGAAAACCCTCCCAAATGTTTATTATCTTCTGTTTTGATAAACTCAAATGGGTTGCCTGCCCACCTATTTTGGTTTATGGATTTTACTTTGTTATTGTGTATTACAGAATTTAGAGTATAAAAGAACAGGAAATCATAGAACCTGCAGAAAATGAACTGAATGTAGAAAAATACATGGGCAGCAGAGAAAAGGGCCTGTTGAGAAACAGAAGAACATGGAATGCCTCTAAAATACTAATTCTCTATATAAATTGTTTTTAATTGTTCGTTTGTTTGTTGTGATTTTTTTTGACAGGTTAGACTTTTCAGGCCAACCAAACCTAACTCAGTGGATCAAAACAGTATCCCAGCAAATAAAAGCACTGCATTTACTTCGAAATGAAGATTCTGCAAGTAAGTGTGAAGGAATTCGTATATTTGTATGTGAAAATGTTAAAATATTCACGGAAAAGAACCAAGCATATTGGTTCTACCACAGTGGATTGAGAGATGATGGCATAATTGGCAAGAGCAGCTTGGAATTTCCGTTTTTGGTGATGCGCTTCTGCACCTTTCTAGAATGTAAAGATCATGTATAGGTGAATAATCAGTGATTTATTACTTTTTGTTTGTACAGGCCATTCTGGTCATTCAGAAAAAATGGATCAGCTGCAATTACCTGAAGGATTTAGACCAGATTTCAAACTGAAGTATGTATTTACATCTTAATGAATCATTAAAAATTTGTCATGAAGCAGTAACATGAAAATAGAATCTCACTTCTGTGCTAGAAGGTCTCAATAATTAAGGCAAATATATGAATTTTGCTTAAATTAGAAAAATTAATCACATTATATGGTATTGAAGTCCAACCCATAAGTCCTAAGTAACGCACCAGAATTTCAGAGGTGGATGTATTAAGTGGTTGTGCACATAAGATGCTGTAGTTAATACATTTTGACATAAAAATTAAGCTTTGTGCTACTTGTAACTCAGTGAAGGATTCATCATTATAACCAGCACTACATGTGAAACATGAAGGAAGACTAATAAATGGAGAGTGTATTAATATGTTCTACCCTTTCTTCACTTGAAGAGAAAGTAATAAAACTTGTTACATGGACCAGACATTTGTCTGCCAGTTGCACACAAAGATGGAAAACACCTGTCCCAGCTGATCACAGATTTTACTATCAGTCACACAGATTTCTTGTAATTTAGCCATAACTATATTATCTTTGAAGACTTGATATACTTAGCTGTTGGGGTCGCCCCTTAGTCCCGAGCAGGGGCGCAGCGTGGATGACGGTCAGAAGGGCTCAGGCACAGCAGACATCAGAAGGCTTGATCAGAAGGCTCACAAGACTATTCAAGATAGATTCACAAACAGATCCTCATAGCTCATAGTAGTAGTAGTAGTAGAAATACTTCCTAGAAGTTCCTATTACATCATCTAACTCTCACTCAATAACATCCATGCTCTTTATACCCTCTCACATCCAACATGCCATGACACTATTGGTTAACCAATTCACCTTCCATACACCACAGCCTGTCATTGGTCACAGGACCACACACACACACCAGGTAGCTCTCTTCTCTTTAAAGTTGCACTCCAAACAGTTTTCCTTAAGGGATGCACTCACTATCCCCCCCACATATCCCCCTGTCTATAACTGTGTTACAAAAGAGGCTGCAGTAATCTTCTGCAGGGCCCTTGTAGAAGACTACCCACACCTGATGTTACTGTCACCACAATTGTCAGAATCACCAAGTTTAGTCTTCCCATAAGGACTCCTTCAGTTCTAACCCATCTCTAGTTCATCCTTAAAGCTCTTTGTTCAGCTACCTTCATTCATCATTCATTCCTCACTCATCACTCTTCCACTCACTTTTTCCACTTTTTCTTTTTTTCTTTTTTTTTTTCCATTTTTTAACACTTCTTTCTGTTATTTCACTTTTTTCAACACATGCACCAGTAACAAAAACCTCAGCTGCAGCAGACCATGGTAAACTTAACATTATCTTCTAGCAGTACCAGTTTACCCCAAGCTGTAGATGCTGTATTGCTCCATAGCCAGTTAACACCATTCTACTTACTTAACACCTTAATTTTCTGCATTCTTAATTTTCTTAGCACACCAAACCATAGTATGACTCTGTTTCAAGTTAACACCACTCATTTTACGTTACCAGATGTTCACCTGCAAGAACAAACCCAAACCACATCAGCTGAACTATTGTTTGTCTTCATCTGCTTTATTATTTCCAGCACTGCAACAGCTCTTGTCCATCATTGATCTTGACCTGTAGAGACAAAAAACCCAGAAACCTTTTCTCAGTTATTAACTGTTCACACATAATATTAACTATCCACACTGCTTTTCACCCTTTTAGCAAAAGTCCAGTTCACTACTCTAGGTTTCTTTGCTGCTCTCTTCTTCTTCTCTGATGTTTTCTCCTTCTCTGAGAGGTGCTTTGCTGCAGTCCTGCTCTCTGTGATTGACTCCAGGGCTTCTGTCCCGAGGCTCAAGGTATTTGCCTTTAGCTGCCCTGCAAACAAGCTACAGCTGCTGTGCATCACCGTCCACCCGTTTTAGCTGCTTACTTTTGTTGCTTTGGTGATGACCTTGGAGCTACCAGGTATTGTTTTGACTACAACACCCAGAAGTCCTTTTGGAACTGATGGACTTCAATGCCCAGCATTCTTTGCAAGAGCCAACACCCATGACGTGGAGAGACCGCCATGGGAGCGTTACCTTGCCCCTACGCCCCGAAGGTGTGCCCTCCTTCTCTATGGGGTTCAGCGCCATCTTGAAATACGCAGCAAAAAGTTCCTCATCTCGTGCAAAGTTATCAACATGCAGCAAACCAGCTTTTCATAGTCTCTCAGAGTGCAAAATTGACTCAAACACAAACTTAAAGCAGCATTTTTCGGTAAGAAAGAGCTTCTCCACAGTCTTAGCAGGCAACACACCTTTATGGCGGTAATAAATCTACCTCTCTCCTCCCGCCTTTGTTTTTCTTAGCTGGATAGTTACCTTCTTATCAGTTCAGCTTGTCAGAGTCCTTGTGCTGATTAGTACCAGCTCTATCGGCAGCACCTTGATTTACTACGCAAAACCGAAAACCTTCTCCAAGTTAACTCTTCCTTACAGCATGAGATTTTTTTCTTAAATCAACAGTTTCTTCGCTTTCCTACCCTTAAAGCATGCATTAACAGTCCTTTCTTTTGATCTACCTTATCTTTGCCTTTTCTTCCTTGCTTCTTAAGTTCATTTGCTGTCCTTAATCATTCTGTATCATACACTTCTGCGTGCTGTGCCATCATATATCTTAAAGCAACCATTACCTTGTTCACTTTAAGTGACTTCTCAGCAAGGCCCAATTCCCAAACTCCCTCTCGAAGTTTTAGGCCTGTTTGCTCAATCTTTATCTCTAAGCATGTTCTGTTCTCTTTACCAGGACTTGGTTATCACTGAGTTCGTTGTACCGTAATAAACCAGAGACAATAAATCAGATAGTAGTAGACATACGAATAGAGCAAAATGGTAGAGATCCAAGATTTTATAGCATTAAAGGCAAGGTTTTACAGGTTTGACAGCTCATGTCATTAACAAAGAAAAGGCAGAAGTCCAACAGTGATGAAGATGCTTCAAGACCACCCCGAGGGATGAAGTCAGGAGACCACTACCCAAATTCGAAGCCAAAAGAAAGCTCCGCCCAAGATTCCGCCCAGTCATTAATATGGAAATTAGAGAGTGTTAACTATGAACTTAAGACTATAATATAGCTTATTTTCCACAAACAAGTTAGGGACGTTTTTGCCCAGTATGAACTGGCTTGCCTCCAACGTTGTCAATAAATATCTTGCTGCTATTAGAATTCAAAGGTTTTCTCTTAGCAGTTATTTTTACGGCATTTTCGCTTATCAAAGCACTATTACACTCTTCTCTCGAAATCTGCCATCTCTTCGGATTGCTCCTAGTGGCTCACCTGAAAAAACTCCAGGTGTTCTCTTTCTTCGTCGACACATTTTTTCCGCACCCCCCCGCAGCTTTTCCAAGATAACCGTCGCAGCGAAAACTTCCATAAGTTCCGTAGTCCAACGGCTTTTCTGTCACGGCCATCCTGGCGTATATCTATTAAATTCCGTAAATCCACAGCTTTTCCGCAACCTCGGTAACGGCGACTACTCAGCTACACTAAGAGATACCGTCATCCTTTACCTTCAGGAGATTATCTCCATCATCAATCACCCACCGGCTTGTTGACAGCTTGGCACGTCAGGGGTCACCAAGTGTTGGGGTCGCCCCTAGTCCCGAGCAGGGGCACAGCGTGGGTGATGGTCAGAAGGGCTCAGGCACAGCAGACATCAGAAGGCTTGATCAGAAGGCTCACAAGACTTTATTCAAGATAGATTCACAGACAGATCCTCATAGCTCCAGTAGTAGTAGTAGAAGTACTTCCTAGAAGTTCCTATTACGTCATCTCTCACTCAATAACATCCATGCTCTTTATACCCTCTCACATCCAACATGCCACGACACTATTGGTTAACCAATTCACCGTCCATACACCACAGCCTCTCATTGGTCACAGGACCACACACACACCAGGTAGCTCTCTTTCTTTAAGGTCGCACTCCAAATAGCTTTCCTTAAGGGATGCACTCCCTGTCACCCCCACACTTAACACTAAAAAATTATTGGTTCCAATCAAATAATCAAAAAATAATTCGGAACATATCTGTCACAAAAAAGAGGTTACAGAATACCAGATCAAAAGAAGGATATTGAAGTTGTCCCTTAAATTTTAAAAGGTCAGCTTTTATGCAATGGAATGAATCATAGAATCATAGAACCATGGAATTGAGTGGGTTGGAAAAGACCTCCAAGATCATCAAGTCCAACCCTTGGTCCAACTCCAGTCCCTTTACTAGATCATGGCACT
>JAWWEV010000083.1:99491890-99531281 GCA_035583235.1 Hafferia zeledoni
TGTGCACGCTGTGCCTCACCTAAAAAATCCACTGTGCAGGCTGGAAGGGCACATGGGGAGAGCCCTGCCCAAATCTGTGTTTGCGAAGTCTGGCCTTACATACATACACCTGGACTGAGGAGTATCTGTGTAACATTTCTTCTGTGCATGCTGCAGAGTATGTTTGTGGTTTCAAAATATGTCTTGAGTCAGCCCTCAGTGTTCTGTGATGAACAGCTAAGGACTTTGGGCTTGCCTGGTTTGGAGAGCAGGAGGCTGAGGAGCCACCTCATTGCTCTGCAGCTTCCTGAGGACAGGAATTCTAGAAGGAAGTGCTTTAACTTTTGGTCAGCCTGGAGGGGTGGTTGGTTAGTTGGAGAAGATGATTGTTGGAACTGCCTCCAGCTGAAATAGTCTAGGTGTGAGGTGGTGTAACTATAAACACAGGAAAACCCCTGGTTTGATGGGTTGAATTAAAGGCCTGTGAGAGGATGTCAACTGTTCCCTGTTAACTTACCCTGGCACGAAGTCCAAACTTGCATTATGAGTGCATTTTTACACCACCCCCCACTTCCTGTGAAAATAAAACTGATTCTTGCAAAAATCCCAAACCAAACAGCAAAAATTAAACCCAAACAAATCCACAAACCCAAACCAAACACAGGTTGAAACAATTGGGTAAACCTGGGATTGCTAAATGCTTTCTCTCTGCGTTGCTGAAGCTTTTTGCAGCTGATCTTTCCTTTCAGCCTTGCCTTCCTTCCCCTGAAGTTTATCCTTAGGCATATCCAAACCATGAATTCCTCTCTGCAGATTGATTGCTCTTCCGTTTATTTTGGCTCCCTGTACACTTTCTTCCTTGCCCCCATCACTCAGATTCTTCTTGCATGCTCGTTCTTTCTCCATCACTTCATTTGATTTCTGGCAAGAATGTCATGTCCTATCAGTAACTGCAAAGTTTGAACCCTCATGATAGGATCGGATCTATTTATAACTGATTTGTGTCTGTGGATTCTCTGCTTAGAAAATGGGAGAATTACTTTTTTGGTTAACTCTGTTAGGTCTAAAAATATTACTCCTCCGAGAATTTTAGTGTTTGTCTTTTGACATTTGAAATACTGTAAGGAAGATGTTCAGAAAATGGCAGCTGCTTGTGTATTCCTAATGTTGAAGATAATGATACAATGTCTGATAACCAGTTTATATAGCACAGCATAACTGTATGGAAGGTAAGAGGACAGTAATACTTTTTCTTCTGTAGAGTTCATTAAACGAAATTGCTGGACTTGCAGATCTGTCTGACCTTTGACCTTCTCTATTTGCAAGTTTTGAAAAGGCTTTTCAGAGAAATCTGGCCTAGACTGAAGAATAGGGACACTGTAGTGTAGTTTGTTATGTTTTCAGGAGTAACAGAGATGACTTGGCATAGCTCTTGCAAATAAGTGATTGCATTTTCAGGCTAAAGTCTGTGTTTGTTATGGAACTGAGTTTTAGGGCAGTTTAGAGGGCATATGGAAACTAAAAAAGGTGGTAATTCAAATTCTAATTCTTGAAGCAGCTCTGCAGAGCAGGGTTGGACCCCTTTTCCACTTCTTTGTGGTTCCATGTTGATAAAAGTGTCTGTGTATATGAAGTTCCCTATTGATGTGCTGGTTAATAATTATGCAGTAGGTGAATTGTGCATGTTTTATTTGGTAATTGGATCTAGCAACACACTCTTGATTTTTTTCTTTTTAACAGGCCTAATTTAGATTTTTGTTTTTTAAGACAAAAAAGTCTTTTTGTTCTGTTAGATCATGTTATATTAACTCTTTCTCTGGGCTAATTGCAGCTATGATTTTAGTATGTGTCTTTAAAAGGCTGACTTTACAATTAGCTAGAAGTCATTTGCTTGATAAAAATATAAGGTATGAAAATACTGCTTGGCAGGAAAAAATACCAGAAACTTTGGAAATTTAGTGATGGATCTTACTTGTAAAGTTAGAGATAGTTATTTAAAATCCATTTGTGTGTCTTCAGTCACACTTGAATAGAAAATGCTTTGGGGAAGCTGGGGGAATGATGCAGTGCAGTTACTAAATATGTTGTCAAGGGGACCTTGCCTAGAGTTCTGTATTTCAGACCAACAACAGACATCATTTTAGTGTTAAACTACTGTGATTATAAGGAATATTTCTGATGTCTCTGATAGTTGGTGTGGATGACTACAGCTCAGAGTCTGATGTGATTATTATACCTTCAGCCCTGGACTTTGTCTCACAAGATGAAATGTTGACGCCGTTGGGAAGACTGGACAAGTACGCTGCAAGCGAGAACATATTTAACAGGTACGCTTTTTAAATATCCTGTTTGGTTAATGGTGTGTGAACTATTCATCTGATTCAAATCTGACTGAGCTTAATTTGCATAGAATACAAATAATTTAGTAAAATCCAACACCTTCAAGAAATTGTTCCATTTCTACTCCTCCTTTTGCTTGCTCACGTTCCTCTTACTTACAGCGAGCAAAATATTAATAACAGAAAAATATTTGCTTACTTTTTAAGAAACTGTAGTTCAGAACTTCTTGTACTTTTTCATTAATTAGACCACATCCTTTTAGCTTTTTTTGTGAATGCTAACATTCCCGTTGGAACAGGACTGTAAGATGATGGTAAACTCAATCCATAATTTTGTGTAGAAAGTGAGTTTAAGAAAATACTTATGAAAACTCAGAAGAGCATAGTGAGCAGCACAGGAAATTGCCAGGGACATCCAAGAAGTGTTCTTATGATCAGTCTCCTCTGTAGTTTACAGTGTGCGTGTTGGTGCTGCCTCTGGTTACTGAGAATGAACTTGCCTGGTTAATACTGTGTTTTCTCCTTTTTATTTCTGGGATGCCACCGAGACAGTTGTTTCATTTTAAAGTAGATATTGTAGCATACTTCATTTAGACACGTCCTCCACCCCTTGCACATGGACATTCTGCAGTCGAATGGAGAAGTTCAAACCCAGCATTTATTTTAATTGTAACTGTATAATCAGTTGCAGGGTCACAGAAATGTATAAAACAGGTTAAGGTCGAGATTTTCTGGTATCTCATTTTAACAGTTTGGACTTCAAGTAAGTTGCTTTAATGTTGAATTCTTAATTCACAGTATGCAGAAGCCTTGCCTGTGCTCAACCACCCTATAGACCTCTATTTTGTTGTTCCTGGCCTGGGTTTGGAAAGGATTTAGCCCAGTGCTTAACTTGAGTCATGTGAACTGTACTTAAAATTCCATACTACATGTATGAACATACCCCCATTTGGAAGTTTTTCATCCTAATTAAATTGAAGCTGACAATTATGGAATAGTTTCTCTTGTTACAACCTGCATAAATTTGTATGCACAAATTAGTTCTGAAATGCCTAATTTTAAAATTTTTTTGTTCTCCTGAAATCTAAAGTTTATTCTATTTTACAATTTAAGGTCAAATTGGCAATTTGACAACCAGCAGAGAGTTTTTGTGTATTTCACTTTTCATGGGCAGGGAGGGAAAGAGGAGCCTCTAGGCCTGTAGGTGACAATTATGTAGTTAAAAGCGAGTAGGAAGGAGTATAAAACAGGAAACTCAAGTTGTGTGACTTGAATTTTAAACAAGTGTAGTGGTCCTAATATTATACTTGCCTATGTAAATAAAGACAGTATCTGATTTTCCCAGTATAGATAGCATGGTGTGTGGGGCATGCATAAATCTTGAAATGTTTTTATCACACTGTCCAGCTTTGTGCATCCTGTGCTTTCCCGCAGGTGGTTGGAAAATTGTAATTTTTCCAGACTTTTTTTCCTTCCATATTTGCTTGTTTGGATTATTTTTGCTGGTACGAACATGTTTTATAACCTT
Source organism: Hafferia zeledoni (assembly GCA_035583235.1). Classification (NCBI taxonomy): domain Eukaryota; kingdom Metazoa; phylum Chordata; class Aves; order Passeriformes; family Thamnophilidae; genus Hafferia; species Hafferia zeledoni. The sequence goes on from JAWWEV010000083.1 coordinate 99,495,737, forward strand.
ACCTGTCTTTGTAGGCCTATTGTGTTATGTAACATAAGAAAATATAGAAAATAGCATGTGATAACTATTTGTGATACAACTGTAAGTAGCACTTACATCACAGTAAGTGATGGTGGCTACTGCAGGCAGTTTGTGATGATTCAGCATCAGTCAGTCTCAGGAATAACAGGAGGCATTTTTGTTAGGCAGAGCAACTGGAGCGTTTAATAGGAAAAAGATAAATTACATTTGTTTATTCTTATGTCTCTTAGTATGGTATAAACACATCGAAGTATTTATGCATAGTTTAACATTTTTTTAATATTATGACTGAGTTAATAGTGTTTGGTTTTTTCTGTGATCTGGAACCTGCATTTGTGAGGAAGCTTTCACATTACAGATGCCCAAACTCTTGAAACATAATCAATGAGCTTGGGTAGATTAGGATAAAGTGGATTTTTTCCTTCCCGTTAAATGTGTGAATTTTGCCCTGCAAAAGTCTAGTCTCCTTTAAGTTGATTCCTTGAGCACTCATGATACCTCAGCCAGTTGTTTTCAGATGGAAATGGAAGAAATTTCAGTAGATTGGGCTTGGAACTTGGAAAATAAGAATGTCTTCTTCATTTAAATATGTAAGATTTTTGACAGGATGAGTTGAAAAAAAAGAGAGGGATCCTTTATTATCTTCTCAAATGGTGGAAGGAGTAACTATGTGACAGTTTTTGGTATCTTATAGTTGACATTCTCACTGTTGTAGCTGTTGCTCATTAGCACCACAGGTTTGTCTTAGTCTACGAGATGGAGGGGAATCTGACAAATGTTACACTGAATGACCCCTCTTGTATCTGAAAAACAAGGCAAGGTAGAGTCTGGTTGTGGTTTGATTAATGAAGAGCCAGCCTCCAGACAGATTTGAGAAGCACCTCTAGCATGTGCCTTAATAACCCAGTGTCCTGTTGCAACAAGAGTTGATGCTGAGCAGAAAGCCAAACCCACCACCCTAAAACAGGGGGGCTTCTTGGGTCTGGTAGCACCAGTGTGTGCATACATGAATAGATAAGGATTCCCTTTTGCTGTTTGCTTTAAAAACCACTTGCTGGTGCAGTTTGGAGCATGGCTTTTCTATCTTTTCATGTTAAAAACCCTTGTGGGTTTTCCTAATCTTTATTGCTGTTAACTTGCTTCCATTCCTCATTAAGAAGGCTCAGAAGTGTACAACACTCACCAACAGACCTATTTGAATAGTGAGTCAGTTCCTGAACAACAGACCATTCCTTTTCATAAGCCTATGAGGAATTGTTGCTTTTTTCCTTCAGATGAAAGCAGATCATCATGTATCAGAACGATCAGTCTTGGCTATAAAGACTATCTGCTTTTTGAGGTAGATAACTAAGCTACCCTATTGTGACATTCTTTGTGTTCTGAAGTATTTCTTTGCTTTTCCCTTGGGAGAATACCTGATGTCTTCTCAAAAAGTTTTTTGGAAACAGTTTAACTTAAAAATACTTGTGGAACAGAAATCAGCAGTAACTGAGGATATACTGGATCTCAGAGAGAGGTTAAGCATATGTGTGTGTACTCACATAGAGCTTATGAATAACACTTTGACTGCCTGCAGTGTAGGTGAAGATTTGGCCCAAAGCTTTCTGGGTAACTTGTCTTTTTTGGCTAAAAGATATGCTGCTCTGACTTCATGGCACAGATGTGATTGCTTATAAGGTTGGTACAAGAGGATGACCTTTGCCCTTTTTAGTATCCAGATGGAAGAGACGTTGGCATCAGAAAGGAGGCAGCACCATGTGTGGCAATGAATTATTTTAAGGTGTTTCTCTGATTCCTGACTCCCAATGGTCCCAATATAAACCTTGGTTTTACATGTCCCTGATTCCACAAGATAGCACTTTTTAGAATATATGCTCTATTTCAGGAACTGAGAAATCAATTTCCATCCACAGAATTGACCAGGGGTAAATTGAAAGTGTAAAGATGAATTTTCAAATGTATCAGGGCTGAGGAGTCAAGAACATCATTTAGCTTATATTTAAAAGCTAGGACTTGCATGCATAAAGTACCCCTACTAAAACAGAAGAATATTTTCATCCATCTGCTATAATGTATAGGAAAAACCTGTCTAAGTATGTTTGGTGGGATGTCAAGACTGTCTTGCCTTATTTTCATTTAGGTATGATCAGAATATAAGCAAGACATTAAGGGAGAATTTGGTTATCCACAGCTGCAGTTATTTTTCTCTCACTCACTTTTCTTCTCTCTGCACAGCCTAATGCAGTGTTAAGTTTCTTATTTGAGTACTTGGCAGCAAGGAAATGCTAAACTCATACCAAAGCCATGCGGGTGAAACCACAGTGGCTTTGTTCTGACTGGAACACTTCTCATCATTTTAGCATAAATTACGTTATTTCTCCTAATCTCTAACTCTGCTCCATTTTCATGTTTCAGTCTTTCTGAGCCTACTGTGTGTCAAAGAATAAAATGTAGTAAAAATGAAACAAACCTCAAAATATGGGGTTTGTTGCACACAAATTTGCATACATGTGTACCAAATAAATCACTTCAGTTTAACAATATAGCTTCAGAAAGTTTACTTTGTAATTGTATGTTAAAATGATTTAAGCTGAACTGACAATGGTCAGAATTTTCTCAAAGCATTAAGAGAAGTCTTAATTACTTCAACAACACTACATGTACCTGCATGTTTACCTTTTCTTCCTAAGAAGAGTACAAATAGGTTGATTTTGAAATTGGAAGTTTATTCCAAATACCTTCTGAGATTATTTGGGGAAAAGAGTGTCAAGCTCAGATACTACTACCAATATTAATTTATATACAAAATGTCATCAAATCTTGATTTAGATGTTCTGCAAAAATGGGTGAAGAAAAAAAATCTTACTTCCTTTTGTTTCTCTTTTAACATATGCTTAATAGCTACATGCACTCCATGTGCCAGTAAATTAATTTAAATTCTATAGTAGAAATTTATTAAAGGGCTAATGGTGGTCAAAGGAATTTGAATGAGCAAAGCAAAGATATTTGTAGTTTTTCTCTTGAGTATTTAATAATAAATCCTAATTATGTCCATGTGTAAGGTCATATGGGCATAAAGGCAGGGTGTTTGTAATCTATCCCCATTTTATCCTCAGTGAAGTGTGCCTACAAGGTATCCTCACTCTCAGTTTTTCTAACATTGAACATGCTCATGAAAACTTGAATTTTGCTAAAGATCCTCCCCTTCTGCATATTGCTTGTACTGCCTGCCACATTGCAGCCTTTGACCTCTGTGTTTTCTTTGCTGTGTAAACTGTTTAATGCATAAATGGGTGCATTGCTGCTTAGATGGCAGTCATATACCAAAGGCATACATGGTAAATAAATAATTGTCTTTGGGAATTCACAGCTGTAGGGTTATTGGTTTGAAGCATCACTTGCCAAAGCAGCTAGCAAAAGTTTCTTTGGACGTGGAGGAATTGGGTACAAGATCTGACTGAATGGGCAAGAAGGTGCAATTCTGTGAGTTGTTGCAGTGAAGACAGCTCTTCTGGCACTGGGAATGTGGTAGAAATTCTTAGGGGAGCTTAGTGTCTCATTAGAGACAAGTACTGCACAAACCCAAGCCAGTGGCAGGAGAGGAATGGTAAGAAACCATTCACCCTAGTCCCAGATTGTACCCTGATAACTAGGAGTAATATATAGTAGCAGAATGTATGTAATTTCCTATCACTTATATTGTCATCATTAATGTTGTTGAAGTCATTTCTGTCACAGAGGTGCTGAGGCCACATAGGAGTCTGATTCCCTGTTAGAATGCAGTTTATGCAAACATGTTGTTATTATCCCCAGAGCAGCCCTGCCTGACCTCTTTTCCCTGTCACAGGAGGTACCTCCCTGCCTCTGCAGCATGCACCATGTTCGCCTATTTTTGTTGTTTTGTCTGTGTCTAGACCAGACAGGTCATCCTTCAGAGCTCTGTTAGAAATTCAGAAGTGCTCACCTGGTACTCACCGGGCAAGTTGCAGGGCAAGCTACCACTTGCCTTATGTTACGCTCCTCTGCATAGCTAGTTCACTGCATCCTTTGTTGTAGGCTTTTTGTAGCTTGACTGGCTGTGCTTGTGTGAGAGGCCAGACCACTCTGCTGGTCAGGGCACCAGGGGCTGTTGCTGCTCTCTACCCAGCAGCAGGCAGAGCATGTTGAAGTGTGAGTGTGCAAGGCTCGAGTCATTCTACAGTAGTTGCCTACGTGTCAGGCCTCAGCCTGTGGAAAATACTAGGGAGGTTTAGTAGTGCCCTGTGTTTGCATTTTGGAGACAAGAAGAATTCTGGGAGATTGTTGGGACAGTGGCAGAACTAGATCAGAGCCTGTAGTGTTGGGAGAATATGAGGGAGATGATGGCCACTCATCGATGGATGGATGGACTGAGTTAAGAGATTCCTCTGTGATTACTGGCTGCCTACCCAGTTAGGTTTGGTAAGATGAGCTTAGCTTGCCTTGTTGCCCTTTATTGTGGGCGGTCCCGTAGTGTAAAGGAGAGCACTCTGGACTCTGAATCCCAAGGACCTGAGTTCGAGTCTCAGTGGGACCCTCCCCTGGCAGTTCAAGCCTCCCTGCCATCCCATCCCGTCACATCTTGGATGCTCAGCAGCGTCAGCCCTGGTCAGTACCGGGTGCTGTGACAGTCCCGAAGACTTCACTGTCACTGTCCCAGCTCGCTCGGCCGTGGCAGATGGACCTGAGGAGTTAAACGGTGGGGCCAGTTCTGCGCACGCTGTGCCTCACCTAAAAAATCCACTGTGCAGGCTGGAAGGGCACGTGGGGAGAGCCCTGCCCAAATCAGCGTTAGCAAAGTCTGGCCATACAATACAATACCTTGGTGCCCTTTGTGGGGGACATGTACATTTCGTCCAGGGAATAAATTGAATGTTCCTTAGCTTTAAGTGGATTTAATAGATAAAGTCTCTTCTACTTCAGGTTGGGATTTGTGTTTTCATCTCTTCCTCTTGAGCAGAAAGTTTGTGGCCTTTGCAAGGCCATCTGCCTAACTTGCAGGAAGTAGCAAAGACTTACATGGTATCCAGCCACTACAGTCCAGGATAGTGCTAACAAAGCTCTGTGAGGAGATGAGTCTTCTCAATACTCTCAGCAGAGTAAGGAGCCATTACATAGTACTCAGGGGCCAGATGGGATTTAGTGCAGTTTATTGTGGTTCCTCACTTGCCAAGTCTTAACTCAGTGGGTCAGTGGACTTGTCTCTCACTTTCCAGGATTATATTTAATACATAGGAGACAAATGTGTCCTCACTGGGGGGTTTATGAAATACACTTCATCTGTTCCTCTTCTCTTTTCAGGGGTGTCCAGCCCTTTAAAAGACCAAGTCAACTCTGCTTCTAGGTTAGTGTGTCACATAGTCTGTTTCCGTCTGTTAGGCTTTTGATAGCTGAACCTTAACTGCATGGCAAGATCTCTGCTGAGAGGTGTTGGAACTTGGGTTGAATAACGTGAGGGAGAGGAAATTTGTTAAATGGCAGTTTTTTCAGATGGTTTTTTAGAAGATTTTATTCATCTGTATGTCAAAACAGTTTAGTTTAAGATAGTTCTACATGTAGCCAATGCAATATATTTAAATTATTGATTTTCAGTTTGAGAATATGGAAATGTCTGCTTAGCTTTGGGAATTCCTGGAAACCTGCTGCATTTCTCTGATTGCACGGAAGTGAGGAGTTCTCTGGCTTTCCTTGTGCTCTAGGAGTGTAACCATCTGTTACAAAAACACCAGTTTTTGACCATCGCTCATATACACTGTCTGTAGTGAACATGACAAAATTTAGGTATGCTTCTGCTCTTGTGTAGAGTACTGCTGTTTGTCAGCAGTGCTTACACGTAGGCTACTTCACAGGAACGTTTGTCTGGCAGTTCTGGAAATACCTGGTACTTGGCGCTTGCTGCTTCAGCATTTTGATAAGTTGCTCCAGGACAGTACAAGAGTTATCAGTGTCTTGGCCACTGTTCCTTGGCCCATTCTGCTCTTGGAATAATCCTGATAGCTCTCTGATGTTCAACCCACGTTGTCCTAAAGGAGGGAAAAAATAGAGTTATGCCATTGCAGGCTGTTATTGAGGAGAAGGGTTGATTGCCACTCACTCCCAGCTGCTTTGCTTCAAAAATTAGTGTGTAGGGCTATCTAGGGAACTGATGGATACAGCTTTGTAACACAGGCTGCAGCAGAACCCTGGAGGACAAAAACACAGATTTGACTATGTCTTGTCACTGACAAGTTAATCCATAGAAAAATTTCTTGTGCTTTAGAAGGAGTAACTGAGTTGATTACGACTTCTTATCTCAATGTTTCATTTTCTACTTTGCTTAATGTATGTCCCAGCTACACATGGGTTGAGTAGTATGATTTATTTTCATGGTATATGCCCACTGCTGACAGTGTATACCCACACCATTTTAATGAAGTTTAACTTGTAAATGTCACCCTTGATACAGGAATCTTCAGCTTGAGGGTTCATGTTTTTGTGAAATAAGTTCAGAATTCTATTTGAAAATGTTTTAACTATAGTAGTGTTGTCTTGCTTTTTATGGAACAAGCTAGGGAATTTAGAGGTGAGGATGGAAGGCTGGTACTGACTTCCTAATATTCAGCTCCTGTTTTTCTACCTAAGAGATGATTACTGGTTTTGGTCTTGGTGGCTGGTTTCTCTTATCCTTTTAAGCCAAAGGGGTAGTTTTAATGTTACATTTAAAGTTAACAGTTCTTTAAAATTATGTCAGAATTAAGAATTCCCAATGCAGGGCTAATTAAATTTACGGAGTTAAAAGTGAATACATATAAAATTTTACTGTTTGGTATAAGAAATTGTATGATTCACAAGCTTTTGATTTGGTTGTATTTCTGGACACAAATAATGCTGATTTTTTTCTTTAATCTTTCTTGTAAACTAGGCAAATGGTGGCTCGAAGTTTGCTGGACACTTTGAAGGAAGTCAGTGATGATGAGAGAGATTGTATTGCTGTGTTGGAGAGAATCAGCAGATTAGCTGATGATTCAGGTAGGTAGCATTAAACGTATTCCTGGGTTATTATGGGAAAGTCAGAAGTGCTGAACCTGGAACAGGTTCAGCACAGGAACAGTAAGTTCTCATCCTCAATAATCAAACTTGGCTTCCACAAATGCAGTAAAATACTGTAAAATTTAATTTCTCTAAATCATCCCACAAAGATGACTTTCTTCTCTAGTACTCTTGTCAACAGAATTAAACCCCTTCAAAATGTAGGAGTGCCACATTCCAGCAGTAAGTTTTTAGTAACTTTTATTATGTGCTTATCCTACTCAGCAGGTCTACATGATTATTTTAGTTTTGTAGATCAAGACTATTGTCTTGCCTTAAAAATAAACTTGAAAAACATCTGTGCAAAATTTCTGTAGGTTTCAATAGAATTTAAATGCTGAAGTTGTCCCTTTAGGGGAACCAGTTGTGAAGGTGAGAGAGGCGGCAGGAATTGGTGGTAACCAAGATGCAAATGTCATAGAATTACATTAGAAGGTTTACATTAGAAGGGATCTGCCATGGGCAAGGACTTCTTCTGCAAAACCAGGTTGTTCAAAGCCCCATCCAACCTGATCTTGAACTCTTCCAGAGGTGAGGCATCCACAGTTTCTGGGAAACCTATTCCAGTGCCTCACCAGTCTCCTAGTAAAAAATTTCTGCTTTAATCTAAACCTGCCTTTTTTTAGTTTGAAGCCATTACCCCTTATCCTGTTACTACATGCCCTTGTAAAATGTCCCTCTCCAGCTCTCTTGTAGGCCCCCTTCAAATACTGGAAGGCTGCAATATAGTCCCTGCAGAGCCTTCTCTTCTTCAGGCTGATCAGCTCCAACTCTTACCAGTGGTTCCTCATAGGAGAGGTGCTCTGGCCCTCTGATCATCCTTGTGGCCTCCTCTGGACTTGCTGCTAGAGGTCCATGTCCTTCTTAGATTGGGGACCCCAAAGCCGGTGCAGCACTCTGGGTAGGTCTCAACAGAGCAGAGCAGAGGGATAGAATCACCTCCCTTGACCCACTGGCCATGCTGCTTATGATACAGCTCAAATTACAGTTGGCTTTCTGGGATGTGAGCACACATTCCTGGCTCATGTTGAGCTTCTCAAAAACCAACATCTCCCAGTCTATCTCCTCAGGGCTGCTCTCAATCTGTTCTCCACCCACCGTGTATTGATACCAGGGATTGCCCTGACCCAAGTGCAGGACCTTGTACATGGCCTTGTTGAACTTCATGAGGTTCACATCGGCCCACTTCTCAGGCATATAAAGGTTCCTGTGAATGCCATCCCTTCCCTCCAGCATGTCAGCCACACCACACAGTTTGGTGTTGTCGGCAGACATGCTGAGGGTGCACTCAGACTCACTGTCCGTGTCAGTGGCAAAGATGTTAAACAGAACTGGTCCCTACGCTGATGCCTAAGGAGCTCTAGTCATCACTGGTCTCCCCTTGGATATTGAACCATTGACCAAAACTCTTTTGAGGCTGACCATCCAGCCCATTGCTTATCCACCAGGTAGCCCATCCATCAAATGCATGTGTCTCCAGTTTAGAGACAAGGATGTAACAAGATAGAGCGTCAAATGCTTTGCACAAGTTCAGCTTGAGGATGTCAGTTGCTCTTCCCTTATCTACCACTGCTGTAACCCCATTGTAGAATGCCACCAAATTTGTCAGGCATGATTTGGCTGTAGTGAATGTGTGTTGGCTTTTACTAGTCACTTCTTTATCTTCCATGTCCCTTAGCACAGTTTCCAGGAAGATCTGCAGCATGAGCTTGCTAAGCATGAAGGGGAGATTGGCCTGCAGTTCCTCATGTCTTCCTTTTTCCCTTTTTAAACATGGAGGGTTTGTTTCCCTTTTTCTAGTCAGTGGGAACTTTACTGGATTGCCACAATTCTTGAATATCACGGATAGCGGTTTAGCTGCTTTCTCCATCTGTTCCCTCAGGACCGGCAGATGGGTTGCATCAGGTCCTGTGGACTTGTGCACCTTCAAGTTCCTTAGATGCCCTCAACACTGATCTTCAGTGAGCACTCCTCACCTCCACCTTCTGAGACTTGGGTTGTGTCACTGGAGCACTTGCCAGTGAAGACCGAGGCAACAAAGTTGTTGAGTACCTCAGCTTTCTCCATATTGTGGGTAACCAGGTGTCCCACTTCCTTCTGGAGAGAGCCCACGTTTCCCCTAGTCTTCTCTTATCACTGATGTACTTAGAAAGTCTTGTTGCCCCTGATGCCCCTGACCAGATTTAATTGTCTCAGGACTTTAGCTTTCCTAACCTGATCCCTGGCCACTTGGACAGTTTTTCTGTATTCCTCCTAGGCTACCTGTCCTCACTTATACTCTCTGTAGGCTTCCTTTTTTTGTTTGAATTTTTCCAGGAGCTTCTTGTTGATCCATACAGGCCTCCTGGTATTTTTGCCCAACTAGTTGTTTGCTAGGAAGCACGGTTCCTGCACTTGGAGGAGATGATTCTTTAATATTAACCAACTCTCTTGGGCCCCTCCTTCCTCCATGGCTTTATCCCATGATACTCTACCAAGCAGATCCCTGAAGAGGCCAGAAGTCTAGTCCAGGGTAGTGAACTTGCTATCCTATTCCTTCCTGTGAGTAGGAGGGCTCTGTGGATACAGCATGTCTATTGCTAATTGATATATTTGGATTCCTGGCTGTTTGGAATAAAAAGGAAAAGCAAGAGAATAATGAAAAAACAATGTGAAAGAAAAGGAGTGCTTAAAAAGTGATGGGGTAGTGGATGGTGTGGACTGAGCTGCAACTATATTCCAGCTTAAAGATGCTTTAGAAAGAATTATGGGTTTGCTTTCAGTGTAGCTGATACAGCTGAAACACCAGAAGGAAGAAAGGCTTCAGTAGCAACACATCAGAAAGAATCCGAAGGTCATTCTTTTGTTATTGTAGGAGTGCTATGGGGAGAAATTTGTATTAAATCTTGAATTGGAGGAAAGTGTTTCTTCTGTTTAATGTCTGTTAGTTTTTCTCCCTTCTTCTGGAACTGCAGATCAAAATGTTTTCCAAGGATAAAAAGATATTGTAATGATTTCTGTTATTCTGTCATTACTGTCTTAATTTAAAATGCATGTTTTTGTTTTACTGAGGGAATGTCCTTGTTTAGCCAAGAAAAATGGCCTGTTTGTAAGCATTACATAATTACATTGAGTACCTCTCCAAGGATTCTTTAAGAGGGAAAAAAGTCACTATTCATTTATGATAAAATGTGTCTTTAACTGAGAACAGTGGCATGCTACTGTTTCTAGAGTGCTTTCCTAGCAAAGCTCTGCTTCTGAAATCTGCATATACAGTGCCTGTTCGTGTGATCCTGAGAACAGTTTGAAGCATCAGAAACTTTCTGAAGCTTCACTTCAATTTATAATATGGGACAGATATGTCCAGGGGAAAATGGCCTCTTGCAGCAACTTTGTAGCCATAGGCTTTTCATTGGTGACCAACTAAGTGTGTCAAATTGATGTTTGTTTAGGCAGAAATGTAGTGGAACCCAAGAGCTGAGCTCAAATCAATTAGTTGCCTTTAACAAGGGTGGAGTACATTTTGAGTCAGGCTTGATATTTTCTTAGCGTCAGTAAAAGCGGCAGTTCAGGCTTTTCCTGCATTGTAGAAGTTGTCTCAAATCTGCCAAACTAGTAGCACTGGATTCTGCAGCTGCCCCACAAATTAAATTTCTGCAAACTTAACTGTGAGTCTTGTGCCTCGAGCAGTCGCAGTATTGGACATAGCTAGTTTCAGTAGGAGAGGTTATTAGAATATCCTTGTGTCTTAAGCCATGTGAAAATTCGTGAAGGAACTAGATCTGTTTTGTGTCTTCATAATATATGTGTTTGGCTGTTACTTGTACTGCAGCACAGTGTGTTTTGTTCATTTTTTGCTTGAGGGTTTTAGTTTTGTTTATGGTTTGGGGCTTTTTTTTGTGTGTATGTTTAAAGTTGCTATTACTGGACTTGTTAGTTTTTGCCTTACCTTATGCTGCTTTACCATTTACAATATTTTTTCCAATTTGTCTGAGAAACATGGAAGTCCCTGAATTTGGAATAAGAAAGCTTTGTAAAAGTATTTGAGTGTTTTAACTTGTTTAGTTAGAGCCAGATACGTGTATGGTTAGAGCTCTCCTGGAGCCAAGCCTTTGTGTTTAAAAGCATAAATAAATAAATACAAAAATGAACTTGGGAAGTCAAACTAAACAATGACTAAGTACAGGTCTTCTCATTTGTAATTGTTGATACTCAGCAGTCTTATGCCTATTGTTTTAACATTTTGAGGTATTTGTCTTCTCTTGTCAAAGCAAGTCACAGAAAGAGAGGTAGTTTCAATTTTTTGGCAGCAGTTGGTATAGTGAAGTTGTGATTGAAAAGTACACCCAGGATACACAAATCCAGCTACAGCAGTGAAGACAAACACTGGGTATTTTTCAGTCCTGAACTCTGGGCTTCACTACTGTCTTTAGTTCTGAGTTCCTTAGAGTAATTACAGCTGATGTATCTTGTATTGCTTTTGAATTTACTGTTTAATCACTTTGTAGTTTCTCCCTTTTTTTCAGGATATTAGGTGTGACTTCCTACTTAGATGTTTTTACGGTGTCTTTGAATCTATGCAAGCTGAGAAGCAACTTGGCACAGAAGGCCAGTGCTTGGCAAATGTGAAGTTATCATCCCCCCATAAAGCCTTGTTAGAGATAAAATGCTTTTCTTTGTGTTAAAACAGCTGGATCTTCTTCGTTCTCAAATGTAGACTAGCCACAGACTTACATGGGCTTGAACAAGGGCCTTATGTCTGATTTTTTCACTTGGGTAAGTTAGTACAGTTCAAACTTTTTGTTTTGGTACCAGCTTGTGAATGGCCCAGATAATACAAGATTTCATCATTGTGTGCTGAAGTGTGATTAACTGGCTTTGAAGTTGGCCTCAGCTGGAATTATGGCATTACTGGCAATTGGCTTAGTGTTCTTGCAAGAGGCACCAGAAGCTTTACATCCTATTTTCTGGGCGTTCTTTAAAGTCTGTTATCTCCACTTCTGAAATATATATCTGGTAGTCTAGTGTAGTATCAAATACATACATATAGGTGTCTTTCTAAAGAAATGATGGGGAAAAATGAAGGGACATCCTGAAGAACTAGATTTTTTTTTCTTCTGAATGAGTAGTCCCTTTACTGCAAAGAATCAGTTGTGAATGCAGTTTGCAAAACAAACTGATTGTAAAAACAATTATTAGACTAATTGGTCATTTAGTTTTGAAGCTCTCTAAACAGGCTTAATGTGAATGGCCTCACGGCCTTAATTACTTAATAGTGTGCTTAAATGGTTTTACTAAAGTAGGTTCAATTACTGCTGTTGGTATAGTGAGGGATGCCAACAATACCTGTTGAATTGCACATTTAACAAAACCTTCATATGTAAGCAATAGTAATGGCAGTGCTAATATTTGCCTTTCCCAGCTGTCAGTATCTCTGTGTTTTCTTCCCATCCACATCTCCATGTTTCAGGATTTTCCATACCTCATCTCCCACCTCCTGCTACACTAAGAATTTTTTTCCTGTACTGGATGTAAACCATTTTTGTCTCTCCATGCATCTGATGGGTGACTAATGGTGACTGTACCCTCTCTCATTAGTCTGTATTTCACTCTTGCTCTACGAGTCAGTAATGAAATCCATTTTTGGTTAGTAAGAGAAAAGAAACTGACTACTGAAGCAGCACACGTGTCAAACACAGCAGCCTTTCTGCTGGAATCACAAGCTAAAAGGGATGGGCCCTTGTTACAGTGTATGTCTACTTGTCTCGATTTTCTTTTGTCTTCAAAAATTGGAGAGAAAGATGAAACAGGAAATTAGAGAAATCAAAAAGGAAAATATGGATGTCAGTAGAAGGCAAGAAAGAGGGAAGGGGAAAGCTATTTGGGAAAGAAGAGGATAGATAAAGTTTAAACTGGCAAAGTGTAGAATTTAATTAAATTTTGTCTTTGATCAGGCAAGTGATAGTCACTTTGAGAACAGTCATGTCTACAGTCCCAGTACTCTTGGCCATGGCAGTGCTGTTGGCAGATTGGCATATTGGAATGCTGTGGATCTCATATTCAGGCTAAATACAGAATGGGGATCTCTACAGGGAAGGGCATGAAGGTGTTTTCTTCTCTGCCTATTTGCCTCTAGAACATGTAAATCAATGTGCCCTTTGCCAAATTCAATGGCATAAAGTTGTGTGTGTGTGTATGGGGAGTTAGGCTGGGTATTAGGAAAAGGTTCTTCACCCAGAGCGTGGTTGGGTTTTGGAACAGGCTCTCCAGAGAAGTGGTTGCAGCACCAAGCCTGAGATTTCAAGAAGCACTGGACACTGCTCCGTGGTACATGGTGTGACTCTTGGAGATTCCTGTGCAGGGCCAGGAGTTGAACTTTGGTGATCCTTGGGGGTCCCTTCCAACTTGGGGTAATCTATGATTGTGTAAGTTGTTTTTTTTTAAGAGTGAAAGCGTTAATGCAAAGCTATGCACTTGCACCTTTCCTTCTTGCTCACAGCCCTTAACAAGAACAAAAAGCAATATTCTTAATATTCAGATATTCTTAAAACATTCATCAGAATTGTCATTTAAAGCAGCACTAACATCAGGAGTTATTCTTCATATACAGTTTTACGACACAAAAACCTTACAGCCCCTCACAAATGTAAGGGAAAGTCACTGCTGCTTGTGTTCCAGAGTGGTCGTATTGGGATAATGAAAGCTTTGCAGACTTTATTCTAAATTGTTACAGAATAAAGCATCGTGAAATAAATATAGTTATGAGGTTGCTGTGGAATAATTACTTTGTCTACAAGTAACTGTTCTGGAGCAATTAGTTGGTATTACAGTGTGCAGCTCTGCAGCAATCCCCTTATAATTTCCAGTGTACAGCCAACTGTAGTGCTTTACTCCCTCATAGCTGAAGTTGAGTTCAGAGGCCTCAGCAGGAATGAAACACATTTATATATGAAAGCTGAGTGTATGTGCTAGTAGTAGCTGGGTGAGCATGTTACTTACATGAGAGGTGGCGTCAGATTCTAGGGAAGTGTAAGTTTTTTTGTGAATGAAGAAGAAACAGGTAATTATTTCTATTGTTTTGGAGTCAGTTTACAATGTTGATTTAAAAGGTGATTTGTGAAATAGCTAAAACTGGTGGTTTGTTTGTCCAGATCAAAGTCTGTCGAGGTCCTGGAGATGTTGGTTGGAACATAGTGCTGGTTTTGTGTAGTTTCATGCTGGGAATCAAGAGAGGTAGAACTGTTATAATTTGGTTCAGGCAACTTCTTTTCAAAATTATTTCACAAACAGAAGAAATGGAAGTCTGTTTTCACTGTCTTCTGTCGTTCTCTTAATTTTGTTTGATTTCTAAGACTCAATTCAATATAATTTAGTAAAGAACAGAGTAGACCTGATAGAGTGAAATAAAATGCTAACAAGTAAGAAGGTCACCGGAGTTTACTTGAGATCTAATTTTTTTATATTAATACTTATTTTCTAAGTTTTTGTTTTGACAAATTGCAGGGGGTTTTTTCCTAGTAGATTGCTACTTTAAGGCATGGACCTATACTTTTAGGAGATGGTTTGAAAAGAGCAGCATTTAAATGTACTACCTCTGCCAAACAGAAAAACACTGTTCCAGGCAAGTGTTATGGAGAACTTAACTGTACACAGTGATTTTTCCAGAGTGCCTAAAATAGAAACTTGATGTGAAGCAACATTCTCCACCCATATTTTGTTTATACCATGTGGAAGGCTGGTCCTGGCTGTATTGTCCAGTGCAAAAAAATACACAATGCAGTATTCCCCAGCTGAATGCTCTCATGCTTTAAGAAGCTGCATCTAATTTTAGCTAATGCTGCCACGGTCCATTCACTGTGTTGAAAACTATGCTGGTTTTGGCTGAGGTAGAGTTAATTTTCTGCATAGTAGTTAATGTGGGCCAGTGTTTAGGGTTTGTGCTGGAAACAGTGCTTAAGCTGCCCTAAACTTGTGAGTAAGGAAAACAACAGCTCAGGATGATGCCTGTGTTCTCACTGTGAATGTGAGAGGAACTCGCTCACTCCTTCCCATGGGCAGGCAGGTGTTGAGCCATCCCCAGGAAAATGGGGCTCCATCATGAATGAGTGACTTGGAAGATAAACAGACCCACTGCAAAGGTGTCCCCTCCTTTCTCTTTCTTCCCCTGGCTCTACACGCTGAGCATGACACTATATGGTATGGGGTGACCCTTTGTTTGGTTGGGGTCGGCTGCTCTGCTTGTGTTGCCTCTCAGCACCTTGTGCATCTCCAGCCTCTGTGCTGCTGGGCTGGTGGGAGAGGCAGAAGGGCCCTGGCTCTGTGTAAGCGCTGCTCAGCAGTAACGAAAACATCTCTGAGCTGTCAACAGTGTTTCCAGCAAAAATCAAAAACGCAGCCCTGTACCAGCTACCGTGAAGAAAATTAACACTGTCCCAGCCAAAACCAGCACAGTGACCAAACTGTAAATTTGGTTATTAACACAGAAAAGTTTAAACTGAAGTGGCAGACACTGTCATGTGTTGAAACCTGCTGGAATCTGTGCTTGAAGCTGCCACCTGTTTAAGCTAAAGACAAAGCTGAGGAATAATGAAGAGAACGAGAAAGTTCTCTGTCTTTAAAGGATTTTTTGGCATTGTTGCTTGGGTCTTGAGAAAATATAATGAAAAAAAGAAAAAGCTCTGCTGTAACAGCATCAGACTGCAAGAATAGGCTCTATTGGGTACACACTGGAACATATGCTTCAACCTTTGGAAGAATTGAGCTCTTATCTAAATTGGTAAGCTTAAGGCTCAGGTTCTTGCATAGCAGCAGTAATTCCCCAGAGCAGCACAAATGCCTTTTGAAGGTGAAATTACGGTGTTGAGTTACACAGCGAGTTACGGGCACAGTGCTGGCTTTTTGTTGGTTTGAGTTGACCTGACACAGATCGCAGAGCCGTGTACTTAAAAGTTAGGAAATGTAAGAACTAAGGTGACTTTATAGTTCTAATTCATTCCTGGGCATTAATTTTTCAAATCTTTAATT
This sequence comes from Hafferia zeledoni, assembly GCA_035583235.1. Lineage (NCBI taxonomy): Eukaryota > Metazoa > Chordata > Aves > Passeriformes > Thamnophilidae > Hafferia > Hafferia zeledoni. The sequence continues at coordinate 99,511,847 of JAWWEV010000083.1, forward strand.
GCATGATCTCATCTGCCTGTGTTCCTCACTAAGCCAGAGCTTACTTAGTGGCTCAGGAAGAAAGGGGCTCACTTTACATCTGCAGATCTTCAGTATTTTCAGGCAGCTGACGTAAGTGCTGCATAATAGATGAACCCTGCTCTGAAGGAAAAAGGATCTTATGGTGCATATTGCTCTCTTACTGGAGTGCTTCTTGAAGAAATTTATGAATTCAATTTCACAGCAAACCTGATCAGTTTGGGGAAAGGGAGTATTGCCATTTTGTGAGTTGCTGGGCAAACTGTAGAGGTATCAAAGGGGTTTTGGAACAGTCTGCCCATTTGGAGTGCTTGGTGTCCAAAGCTGTATACACAGCTCTTGTTAGGCTTAATGCAGAGCTCTTACTGGCTTTGATTGCAGAGGTGCTCTTTCTTCAGCAACGAAGACACAGTTTGGACTGCAATCAGATGAGCAGTTACTCTGTGAAGAGCCTGGCTTGAGCCTTTTGGACAGCTTCACACTAAGCAAAGGAACAAATCAGGTTTCTCAGCATTTTGTTTTGTTCACTCTGTCCCAGCACTCTGTCTTGCCATAACTTGCTTGCTCCTATCATCAGACGGTTCTGCTACTTGAAGGAATTGTGTGACTGCACAGGGAGACCAATCTAAGTGCCAGATACTGCTATTTAATGATGCTGCTGTGGTGGGACAAAAGCTACATCAGCCAGATCAGTTCTTTGATGTGGTTTGTTGTCTGGCTGCATGAACAGTTGCATTGGCATAAATGGAAGCTGCAGGTTTTGCTTCTGGGAAGGTGGGAACTGCCCGAAGCAAATTCAGAAACAATTGAAGAAGCACTGTTGCCAAACATGCAGCCTCAGTCAAATTAATTTTGCTTACTCTCACTCCCCTTTACACCCCTCAAGTCATCTTCTGTCTGCTGTAAGAAACAAGGCATGAGTCCTGGGAAGTGAGAATGAGATCCTAGTGATAAGTGTTGTGACATAAGCCCCTTGTACCCCTAGATCATGTCCTGGGCATGTCTTGAAATAATAGCCTTATGGGAAAGGTGGGCATGCATTCCTCCAGCCCTGGCTCTGGGCTCTGGCTCCCACTTCCTGTCCATCAAGTTCCCATCTCCCTTCCCTTTAGTTGCTAGTCTTATCTCCTTGTCACTCATCTCTTGGCTCTCCGTCAGTCCTTGTGCAGCTTGATGGTTCCTCATTCTGCTCTGCTTGCCAACTGCAGCCTTTTCAAATGAGTTGCTCTTGGGAGAGGGACTATGTACAGTCTGTGTGTAGTGGTGATGACTTTCACTGTCTCAAAACACGCTCATCAAGGAAGGACTTCTCAATCTGTAGTTTCTGTGCTTTCTGTTGGATACCGGCCAGTTGCAAATGGAGGGTGTTTGCAAGGCTTCTTTAGCTCAGCCACCTTTGGGCAGGTTGTCACACTGGTAGAAGAAAACGTGTTGACATATACAAGCTAACATGGACTTCTTTCTCTGGCATATGTCAAGCCCCTCTTACAGAACTGAAGAAGTTAGGCCTTGTCAGGTGAGACGACTGGTGTAGGAGGAAAACAGATGCCTTTGCCAACTTAACTCTCAAAAGCAGCTGATTTACTTTGCTTGACGCACCCCCACCCCCATTCTAAGAACTCATCCTAAGAAGAATTGCAGCGTATCCCATTTGTGTTCTAAGGACTGCTTTGTCAGATTTTTATAAGAAAGTGGAAGAAGAGTTACTACAATAGGCATACTTCCTTTCTTTGCATTACTATGATGCATAGATTCAGCTTTCAAAATTAATGAACTCATTAACTATTACTTTATCCTATTTATAGGTGCTTATTTTGGTGAGCTGTCATGCTTGGTGCTACAAATACACTGTTCACTAAACTAGAGTTTAGCCTTTTGTATCTGTTAATTTCTGTTAGTTCAGGTCTGCTAAAACTTTTACATAGTTGGAGTAGACATCTTCAATCCAAACATGGGGATGTCTGCATTGCTTACGGAGTTCAGCCTGCATGTGTTCAGAACATCTGAAGTTTAAACAAAAATGCTTTTGTCCTATGTGTTCCTGCTCTGTCTGGGGAGAGCTACAGAGCAGATTGCAAGGCTTGTTGTATTTTATTGTCATGAATAGCAAACCTATTCAGGTTTATCTGGGGTTTAATTTTGTAGTTTGTGACGTTGTCAGCCATTCATAAACGTTACAGAGGATTCCTGGAAGTGTTCAAGGCCAGGTTGGATGAGCTTTGAGCAGCATAACCCTAGTGGAAGGTGTCTCTGGCCATGGCAGATGATCTTTAAGGTCCCTTCCAACCCAAACCAATCTGTAACTATGGTTTTGGTATGTTTTTCTATGGGAAAAGTAATTTAAATCTATAGTGAAAGACATGGAGACCATAGGCATTAGATTACGTTGTGCACTGTGATCTGTTCTCATTGTGTTCAGTGAAGAAAAGACTGCACGCAGTGCGGTATTTGCTTTGTCTTTGCCATGTTTTATTTAGGCTTGAGTTTACGCTTGTAATCAGTGTCCAAAACAGCCAAGTGCTGCACACAATGGACATGTAAAATGCAAATCCAAGTTAAATGATTCTTTTTAACAAAAGGTTGTGTTTTTAATATATCTTGTTAATAACTAATATTCCAAGGAAGATGATTCTTTTCATACCATTAAGTTTGACCCTAACAATTTATAGGTAAAAATTCATTAAGGCATATGTATCCTGTGAACAATATACATCCTATTCTTTAAAAAATGTAAATCAAATTACTGTACCTTGAGAGTAATTGGTGTATTTTGTTACGTACTTTTATTGGTAATCAGTTCCCTAATGGTAACCACAGATGTCAGCAAATTCTGAAAGGGCAGAAGTACTTAGTTCAGAATTATTTTTTTATACTCCTTTGGACAAGTGGGCTGTCAGGCATGTAATAATGTCCTACTTCTTAAATTGAATCTGGTCTTTTAGTAGTTGGAATTCAATCTGCACTTGTGTTTCTTCTCTTGCTTCTCCTCTCATCCCCCAGATATATATGCTTGTTCTGTGGGGATTAGGATTCATTCAAGCAGTGCACCATTTCCTGAATTTAAAAATTGAATGAAATACTTTTCAAATAATCACCAGCTTTGATGAAAAACATACCTGAAAGGTTTCACACAAGTACATGAAAAGGTGCAGGACCTTTTCCATCTGACAAAAACATCAGTAGCCTTAAAAAGCAAAGGATGAAAAGCAGCATCGGTGGTCATGGCTTATTGTCCTGTTCAGTGAGTTTTTTCCTGCCTGAGCGACTGGTCCAGAGTCCCCCTCAGTTCATTTCTTCTCACAGTGGTACCAGTTGTGGCTTGACTTTGTTTTGCAGGTTTCTGTGAAGTAGGTGATGCTTGTAAGGAGTTCAGACAGATTCTGATACTCGTAATCTTTGATGGATTGATCTCTTGTACCTCTTCTTGAGTTTTCACTGAGAGTAGGGGACAGTGCAGAGTGCAGTTTCACCTGGTTTTGCAAAAAGATGGTGATTGTCAAAATGAAGCTTGACACAAACACTGTCACGAACACTTGAGAACATAATTGATATGTACAGGACTGTAAAAAACTTATTCTGGCAGTATTGAGTGTATGCTTGTAAACATTTATTGTACCTTTTTTGGTTTTATTTTGATCCTGACAGAGCCAACAGTGCGGGCAGAACTGATGGAGCAGGTGCCTCATATCGCTATGTTCTGTCAAGAAAACAGACCTTCAATCCCATATGCTTTTTCCAAATACTTACTACCTATTGTGGTGCGATACCTTGCGGACCAGAATAACCAGGTGAGTGTCTTCTACCAGTTGTTGAATAGCTGGTGTGATGCCAAATTATTTAAATTTAGCATTGTAGAGGTGTGTAATACTTCAGGATGTAAAGATTTTGAATGGACATGAAATACATGGCTTTGTGAACCCTAACATGATCTGTTCTGATTTGGGGCCTTTTAACTGGTACTGTATTCTTATGGACAAAATAACAGTCGTTTTGACAAGCTTATGTAGTTTAAATTCTGTCAAAAAGGAACAGTAGCAATGAAAAACACAGTCCTTGATATAATTCATTTTTTTAATGCCATTATGTACCTTCATGACCAGTTCTTTGTACATCAGCCTGATGAAGGTTTTAGATTGAACTTTTGTGGTTTGTTTGTCTTCATGTATGAGTTAGCTTTCCCAAAGTTTTATTAAGGCTTCTCCAGTAATTAAAGACCAGACTAATGCTAGTTGATGCATTAGTTTCAGTATTCTGCTAATTCATGTATAATACAGCAACCATACTTTTGCTTGATGTTCTCTTGCTAGAGAGATTCTTTTCACTGTCTTAACCTCTTGATACTCCGTAGTTCATTTGGTTACTGAACTCTGAAACGAATAGCTCAAAGGTGTTTTCAAAATCCCTGTGTTGCAGTGTATGTCGTCTCTTACTGTATGTAATACTCTCTCTTCTGATGAAGTTACTCTTTTGAGAGGCAGGGGATAGCCAGCTATGAAGTCAGTCATTAATGGGTATCTTATTTTTGTACAATTTTTTTAAAATAGGACTAAGCACAATTGTGTCTCAGAATTTAAAATGTATTAGAAATAAATGCAGTTATTCCTTGCCAGCAAAGCTTGTTAATCTCAGAAAAAGAGGATTCGTTTAGTAAAATTCACATTCCTTAGAACTTTGTTACTCCCAATTAATTGTGCTGCTTTTCTTTATGTGGTGCATGAGCTTTGCCATGATTACTCTTACTGAACTTGTTGTTCTGTGTTTTGGAAAGTATGGAGGTGGATGCTTAGGATGGCATTGCCTTAGTTTGCATTATGCAGGTGTTCTTGGGTTCAAACACAGTGTTTGCAAAGTGCCTGTGGAACAATTGTCCTCTCGCTGTGTGCAATTGATATGGGTGTCTGTCAGTATATAGGCACAGCTTCCAAAAAATAGAGGACACATTTAAACAAAAAACCGCTCTTCGAATTCCTTGTTTCAGTTTTTCTCCTTTTATGATAGGTAAGAAAAACAAGCCAGGCGGCATTGTTAGTTCTGTTGGAGCAAGAACTCATAGAGAGATACGACGTGGAGACCAAAGTGTGTCCTGTTCTGATAGATCTGACAGCTCCAGACAGCAACGATGATGTGAAGACGGAAGCTGTGGCTGTAAGTACCAAATCACAGTGTCTGAGGTTTGTCTCAGTGCTCGGTATTGCAGTGATGGTGGTGTGTTTCCAAGCTGCACATCCATTATTAAAGAGAAAAAATTATATTCCTCCATAACAAATCTGTAATTTGCCCTATGCTGTGTTACACTTGGGTCAAGTTTAGATCTAAATTCAATAGCTTATATGTGCTGTAAAGAATAAAACCCAGCTGGACACGACAGCACAGGGGGATTAATTTTATTGACTCCTAAAGCATCTGCTGTGTTGGCTTTTCAGTTTTTTACAGGTTTCTCTGTTTGTTTTATGGAAGTTTCAATTGCCTATGTGGAAAATTTCCATCAGTAGAAAAGCTTTTAATGCCTCAGTTCTGTTGGTCTTTGCTGTATGTCTGTTGTCTTTATTGATTTAGTTTTTGTTTTATTGAACAAAATAATAAGCATCTGAGTTGATTAACTCGTGGTTGGTTGGTGGTTTTCTTTTTGCATTAAACACAACCATAATAATTACAATTTACGTGTGGAATTAAAATAGTAAGCAAATTAGTTAATTTATAGAAGAGAAGTGGCAGAAGATGTATGCCCTTAGGTTTCCCTTGAATTTTTCCAATTTATGTTGATGCTTTTTGCTGGTGAACTTTTTCCTTTTCTTTTTTGCTTGAGAGAGACCTCATTTAATGTTTTATTTTCCTAATGTGATTGGACTCAACCAAGCCCCAGCACTGTTGCATTTGACACCAAATTTCTAGTGCTTCTTGATGAAGCTTGCACTTTATTCCCTTATGTCTTTGTAAGCAGAGCAGTTTTACATGTTTTCATGGGTTTGAAGATAGTGAAACTTCACAAAAATTTCAGTAGCTCATGAACCCCCTAGAGGTTAGAAAAGCAATCACTTGTTTTTGTAGGAGACTGAATTTAAATAGTTCCACTGACATGATTAGAAAATTTTAAAATAAATATTTTATCTTTTAAAAGAAAGTTTTAGTGCAAATCAGAATAAAAAAGGAGTTAGAGGGGGAGATTTTTTTTTTTGTATGATATATTTTTCAAGAATTTTATGTTAGGGAGTTGGATATGGGCAATGTGGAGTGTTGTAGTTAATTTTTTAACGATACAGAAATTAGAAGTCTCTTAAGCATATTGATTGTCAATTTTCTGTTAATTGTAGGATATGTATGTATTTTTAAAGTATTACAATAGTAAAAGAATCTTGTAGTGTGTTTTTTGGTTTTTTATTTTTAAGTCTATTTGGGAAGATACAAGAGTAATTTCTGAGAGTCCAGTTATCTACATTAACTGAGAATTTGATTTAGTTTAGTGAAAGACCAATGTTTTCTGCAGCTGTGTTACATCATGGCAAGGAAGTGGGGGGAAAGCCCAGCTTTTTGCAGAAGTGACCAGACCTTTTCAATTCAAAACGTGGGGGCTTGTTTTTGATATTTTTCACAGTTTTCAAGGAAATTATGTGCATCAGAATGAAAAGTAAAGGTAATAAACTGCTGCTTAACTGACACAGAATTGTGTGTTGTGTAAGTCTTCCTGACTGGTGTCTGTCTTGTCATTAGATTATGTGCAAAATGGCCTCCATGGTGGGAAAGGACATCACGGAAAGACTTGTTCTTCCTCGGTTTTGCGAGATGTGCTGTGACTGCAGAATGTTTCATGTTCGTAAGGTATGAATTGTGAGCACCTCGTCTGGATTATCTGTGAAAAGAGTGTCATGAGCTTGGAACTTGGTGTGGCTAAGTGACTTTCCTGCTCTAGATCTCACCTGTGACATGTGTTAAGTGAAAGCTATGGGAGTTTCTTTGTAGCTTGCATTTCCACAGATTTTTATATTGGACACTGATGTTTTTTTGCAGAATCCCTACTTTTATTATTAGAAACAAAGAAAATCTGCTTGTTCTTAAGCTATGGATATCTGCAGTGTGGTTGGCCTGTGTTCTTATGATTGTGTTGGTAGCCACAAAAATGTGGACCAGCTATGACTGATACAGCACCAGCCATCTGTGCACAGATGGAGCTAAAGGTGCTCATCAAGACAAAGGAAACCAGTATTCCATCATGGTATTTAGGTGTTGAGGCTGTGTTTTGGTCTCACCCTGCCACTGAATAGCTTGTTTCCCATGATAACTGCTTCTGCTTGTGTTCTTTAGTTTGACATCACACTAAATGCATTTTATCCTCCTTCCTTTTTGTTTAAGTTCTGGGGTTCTTCTCTGATTAAAAATGACTGATTAATCTTGGGGGGAAAAAAAGAGTATTTTTTTTAAACTATGGAATGTGATGGAATGGAAAAGTAGCTGATAGTGAGTTTACAAAGCATGTTTTTATTGTTTTAAAAGTTGTTTGGTTTTGACCACTTTGATTTTGCTGTATTAAAACTATGGTCCTAGTTGTTATTTCTTGCATTTTGACTACAAGGTATGTGCAGCCAATTTTGGAGACATCTGCAGTGTGGTTGGACAGCAAGCCACTGAAGAAATGCTGGTAAGCCATTTCTTAAAGGGTTTTTCCTTTTGATACAATCCAATAGTGGAGCTGGACAAGGTACAGAAAAAGGGCAGCTAAAATAATTAGACAACTACTACATTCCCTTAGTAAGGAAAATAGCTGTGGAGGCAGAGAGTAAAATACATTAGGCAAGAAGTAGGTAGGCATATATGTCTTCTAATGTCCATAAATGCCACGAGAGATTACAGCTGCAGGGGGAGTGTGGCAGGGAGTATAAATTACTGGGAGTGGTGATGCTTATGTGGTCTCCTTAAATGACATCACTGAATGCAGCTGTTCATGGATTTAATCTTTTCAAGTCCATTTTCCTGCCTCAAACAAAGCATCACTTGCCTTCCTGGAAAGGAGGGGAAGAGAAAGAAAGGTAAAGGAAATAAATTAATCTGGGCAATAACAATTGAAGTAAAGGGAAGAGAGAGAGATTCAAAATGCAGAAGTGGGGAACTGGATGGAGTGTTGAGAAGAAGATCCTTAACAGTGTTCCCTGTTCCCCTGGTGGGTCCAAGGAGCTGGTCGTTGCTAGGTTTGTAGACATCACAGGTCTGGGGAGCAGAAACCATCTTGGCAGTCACTGGGATCCTTCTTCAGACTTTCTCCTTTTGGAGACATGGACATTGAGCTTGTTGAGGGCCAGAAGAGGCTGATAAGTCAGTGCCCTGAATTAGCAAAGGTCTTACATGGAGAGTGTAAATGCAGGCATAACTGCAACAGGAGATTGCAGCGTTTTGCAGTTGTTGCTATTGGGACAGGTCGGGCTACTGTGACCCTCAGGGCATTTCTTATGTTCCTACAGCATTTGCTGCTTTTTCCCCTTAGTACTAAGAGATTCAGCCCACTCAGCAATGAAGTTTAGCTGTGTGGATTTGCATCACATGTGCTGCTTGATTTGGGATGCAAATTGATTTCTCTCACACAACTGCCCTTTTAGTGATAAGTGTAATGAATTTGGATTAAAACTTTATAGAGGGTACAACTGGACTATGAAATAAAAAAGTGATGGTTGTTTCATTTTAAAGCAATAACATGTGTCAGGACAGCTGAGGTTCTCTTTCCATAACAGAAAAAGCCATTTTCTGCTCTTTTTGGATAAAGGAGGGGTGTAAAAAGCTGAATGCTGCACTTTTTTTTTTTTTTAATTGGAGGCAAAGTCCAGAAAAACTTTGATGCAGAGGGTAGGAACAGCTGAACATCAGTAATTGCCAACAAAGCTGTAGCAACACCCATTATATTACTTGCATTTTTCCAAGCCAAGGAAGCCATGGGATGGACCTGCATGTCTGTGCCTTGCCTGCACTCTGTCCACCCTTACCATTCCTGTTTCCAAAAAACCCAGGCATCTGAGCAACTTAAAAATGCTTCAGTTTTATTAGTAAAACCACTGCTCTGTTCAAACATGTTTTCTCTCTCAAGTGCAGTGTTTCTCTTGCTCCCCTGTTCCTCTTTGCAGTTCAGGTCCTGCTTTGTAGGGTAGATGGCGGCAGAGATTGATAAGAATCTAGGAATGATAAGTTTAGGTGGAAAAGAAAGGTTTTTCTTTCTGAAGATGATATTCCTTTGCATTTCAGTAAGAATCTTAAAAAAAATCTGAAGTTGTCTCTGCTATAGAGGCAAAATGTTGATCATAGAGTCAGAATATGTTAAGGGCTGGAAGGGATCTGAAAGACCATCTAGTCTGAAGCTCCCCTGCTGTGGGCAGGGACACCTCCCACTAGACCAGGTTGCTCAAGTCCTTATCCTACCTGGCCATGATCACTGCCAGGGACAGGGCATCCACAACCTGCCTGGGCAACCTGTTCCAGTGTCTCACCACCCTCACAGTAAAGAATTTTTTCCTGATAATACACCAGATGTTCTTTATTTTTCTTGTTCCAGCTTTAAGAGAATGCTGTAGACATGAAGCTTTGTCTTATGATAGGTTTGCTGGCCTTGGGGATATTTTTGGAGTTGATTTTTTTCTGGTGGGTTTTTTGGGGGTATAAAATACAGGTTAAAATGTTAGTACTTTCTTGCTGTTCTCCGGACAGGTGAATTTTCCTTATCTGTATCCATAAGTAACATGAAGACAGCTGATTAGATGGGTTTTGGTACTGAACATATGTTTTTTGTCTTGGAAATGTTAAACTAAGGCATCTGAGTATGAGGGTGGAGAACCAGATGAAGGAAATGAATGTTAAAAAAAGAACTTGCCTTGAAACAAGTGCTGCCTAATAAGACTTGCCATATCACTCACTATGTTCCTAACAGCTGCCGAGGTTTTTCCAGCTCTGCTCTGATAATGTGTGGGGAGTTAGGAAAGCCTGTGCTGAATGCTTCATGGCAGTTTCTTGTGCAACATCACAGGAAGTCCGGAGGACAAAATTGTCAACCCTTTTTATTAATTTGATTAGTGATCCTTCGCGATGGGTAAGAATTGCTTTTTATTTCTTGAATAGCTGTCATTTTCAAAGGGCTTTACTGCAATAAAAAACTTCTCATAGGTGTGGGTAACCTGTTTTCACACACCTTGAGCAAAATTGTTCTGCTTAGTTTGTCAGTGGGTATGGAGTCCTTCACATTTTCACTGCAGCATGTAAGAAAAACTGTGTCAGTGGGATAGCTTTTTTAGCTACAGAACTGCCTGTGACTTAACATTGCCGAGAATCATTAACAAAAGTGGGAAATTAATGTGATTTTTTTGTATTTCTTCAGGTTCCCTACCACCATGTCCTTTTTGGGGGGAGTGGGGTGATGGAGTTTGTTGTTGGGTTTGGTTTGGTTTGGGTTTGGGTTTTGTGGGTGTTCTGGGTGATGTTTTTTGGGGGTTTTATTATTTTATTCTTTATTGTTTCTTTTGTGGGACTTTTTTGTTGGTGGTTTTTTGTTTAGTTAGGGTTTTTATTTATTTTATTTGTCATCTTGAAGATCTCTCTTAAACCTGAAGTTTGTTATTAAGCAGATTGCTTTTGAGAGCCAAGGATCTTCTGCACAGGAACATGAGCTCTTGGGTCTTGGAAAGTCATGCAATTTGTAGCCCAACAGAATTAATCAAATAACAAAAGCTGAGATAGAGAATCATTGACAGGGGAGAAGAAATAGTAGGAAAAAGAAGGAACAAATGAACAACATAGCCAAATAGGAAAGGGAAAGAAACATGGAGCTTATTAGTCAGACTTCTGGAAGTGAAATACATGTTCTCTGAGTATGATGTTTTCCTCTCAAATGTTAAAATTCTCAGCTGAGCTTTCAAATATACTTGTGATTCTACTGTCTAAACAGGTTCTGATTTTTCTGGTTGTGAGGAATAGGCCTGTTAAATTGGTTACCTGTGATTTAACTGTTTTTACCCTGCTTTTTCCTTTTTCTTAACTTTCTTTTTTTTTAACTTGACACTTTATGTATACAACTGGCTGGCTCTTTCCAGTCAAGAGCCTCTGCTCTTGCTTTCTTTAGTGTGCTTATGACCCTTCCAGTTCCTAGTAGCAGGCAATTTGTGTTTCATAGGACAGCAAGATTTATATATATAACTTTTTTCTCACCTTGGACCTTTTCCACTAGGTCCGCCAAGCAGCTTTTCAGTCTCTGGGTCCTTTCATATCAACTTTTGCTAATCCATCGAGCAGTGGCCAGTACTTCAAAGAAGAAGATGGTAAAAACCCAGAGGATTGTGGTTCTGCACAGGAAAATAGGTAAATCTGCAAATTATTTTTTCTTCGTATAAAGTGAAAGTTAAGAAAATAAACATTGCTGAATAAATCCAGTATCTTGGTAAATGGAAAGATCTGGATCTTCTCATCTTAGCAGACCAAAATTTTCAGTTATTTACTGGAAATACATGAGTATTCAGTAAGTTAGGATACCTTCTGTGGTGAAATGACTGACGTGATAGACAACAGGGAGCAGTGTATACCATCTACCTGGCTTTCTGGACAGCTTGTGGCATGGTCTCCTGTGAGATCCTCATAGGGAGACTGATGAAGTTTGGGCTGGATGAGCAGGCAGTGGATTGGATTGGGGGCTGCTTGAATGGCTGGGCCCACAGGGCACTGATCAGTGGGGCAATAACTGGTCATGTTCCTCAAGGGTCAGTATTGGGTCCGGTCCTGTCTGGGTGGTGGAGCAGCAGGTACAGCAGGTTTGCTGGTGACACAGATCTGGGAAGAGTGGCTGGTTCACTAGAGGGTGATGCTGCCATCCAAAGGGAAACATGGACCTACTACAGAGAGTGAGAATGCAGTGAAGGGCCACAGGACTGGAGCATCTCTCCAGTGAGGAAAGGCTGAGAGAGCTGGGACTTCAGCCTGGAGAAGAGAGGGGTCAGTGGGATCTTGCCAATATCCATAAATACCTGAAGGGACAGTGCAAAAAGGACAGAGCCAGGCTCCTTTCAGTGGTGCCCAGTGACACGGTCAGGGGCAATGGCCACAACCTGAAACACTGGAGGTTCCCTCTGAACATCAGGAAATACTTCTTTTACTGTGAGGATGACCAAACACTGGCACAGGTTGTCCACTGAGGTTGTGGAGTATCATCCCCTGAAATACTCAAAAGCTGTCTGGGCACAGTCCTGGGCTCTGGGTGTCCTCGCTTGAACAGGGGTGTTGGCCCTTCCAACCTTGACCATTCTGGGATTCTGTGATTTTTTTTTTTTTTGTTATAGTGCACGTAAATATACTTTGATAAATAACAAATTGATAGCATGTGCTTGAGTTTTCAAGAGCATCTGTTTTCAACAGGTTTATTTTGGTTTTTAAATTTTTGTTTACTTTGGCACTCCACAGTGAACTAGTCAGGACCACAGAAGATGTCACAGCAGAGGAGGAGCACAACAGGACAGAGGATCTGTCTTCACATGCTGATACTGATGATCTAGCAACAAAACTTGAAAATGCCATGGAAGATCAAAATACAGTGTTAAATAACTCCCAGAGGGAAAATGATTTCCAGACTGAGTCATCCTTCCATTGCACTTTGTCTTCAGAATCTTGTGGGGAAATGGCAGATGAGAATAAGCAAAGTTCTCGTTGCTGTACAGCAGGTCTGCGGGAGGCTGGGCTGAGTTCACAGGAAACCTCTCTTTCAGAGCAGGAATTGTACAACTCTTTCCATTTCTGGAGGACTCCACTTCCTGAAATAGATATTGACTTTGAGCTTCAGCAGACTTCTGATATAAAACTCGACAGAGAAATTCAAGAACTCACTATGCCAGTATCTCCAAGCATTCCTATGGCAACAAGGAAAGAATTAGAAGAAATGATAGAAAATTTGGAACCCCATATAGATGATCCAGATGTTAAAGGTATGGTAAACATATACCGAAGCATTTTTAGTGTTTGGAGAAATGCATATCTTGCTTTATTTGGGCTTTAATCACTTAATTGTTTTTGAAAGTCAGAAGTACTCTTTTCTGCTGGTCCTCAAAGAGGTTGAGGAAAATGGGTATGAAATCAGTTGTGAAAACTGATAGTGAACTAATAGGGAACTTGTAAAGATGTTTAAAAGGAGTATGATTTCTTCTATAAACTGAATGCACATGTAGTTAGCAGTATGAACTTCTGATGCCTGTTTCATTACAATCAAATAGATGGTTCAAAGGCATAAGCTGTTGATAGCAAGATTATTTCTAATTAGCACACATGAAAAATAAAGGCAGATTAAGAGGGTTTTTTTAAATTACCAGCATGATTAATGGTTTTCTTTTTATGCACTATCCATTTTATTTTTGATGAATTAGTGTTTTCCATTTTTTTCTGCAAGGGCTTTATTATTGCAGTCTCATGTTGTCAACTTCAATGCGACAAGTTTATTGGATCAGACTGATAATTCATCCAAGCTGAATTCTTGAAGTGACCACACATCCTCATTTTAAAAGCTCTTGTAGAATGGAGAAGGGTTTCATAAGTGTGACAGGCTGGTGGGGCAGCACCTCAGAGACACATCCTGAGCTAAAAGGACTTGGCTCTTTTACACATGCTTACTAGAAATCCATTTCTCATGGTATTAAATTGTAAGGCACTTGAAGCTTGACCATCACAGTCAGAAAGTCCAGAAGTACCACTAAGGAGGAAGCTGTGTTATTCTGGAGCTGGAGAATCTCTAGGGAGAAGCACGTTTCTATACCAGAAAAAATAGGAAGGAAAATTAGTGACAAGTTGGGGAAAAAGATTTTTGAATAAACTGATAATGCTTTTGGCATCTTTTTATTGTTAGTAGGTTGATGTGCTAATAACTTTTCTTAAATCCATTTTGGGCTGCTTCCATTTAATCTGTTCTGAAGTCAGCAAATATTGTTGCTTCAGGAATGCTTTGAGCACTCCAAGGAAAGAGATAAGAAGAAAATTTCAGCCTAGCTAATTTTCTCATTCTTCACATAACCCATCTCTGAAGCTGCCTGCTAAAGCTCACACTACTGTTTAGGTTTACTTTGTAAAACTTCATTCTGTCTAGTTACAGAAGGTATCTTAAACACACTGATTTATGTAAGAAGAAGATTTATGTAAGCATACATATGTTTGTATATCCAGAATTGTCCTGCGTTATGAGGTTGTTTCTCTTGTTTGTGTTCAAGTCTAGTTTCAGGGCAGGTTTTAGGATTTTTTGTTTGTAGTTCTCTTGATTGAGTGTCAGGAGGTTTTCTGTGCAGTTGTTAACACAAGTTTGTGCATTTCAGCAGAAGAAAACTGTTACTAGGATGTCAACACCATGTGTTCCTAGTGACCACAGGTTAGGAAAGATTAGAATTAGGGTTAGCAGTGCCTTTATTCTAATTAAAGGTTGGAGTGGATGGTGTTGATTACTTAGTCACCTTTGTAGTCTGTTCAGTACCTCTAACTTGGTCAAGGCTGTGAAGTGAAAACACTCCTTCTAAACCTTGTACTTATTTTTTCTCTGGTCCATGCTCTCATTATTCAGTCTAAATACTTGGTAAGCTGGAATTTAACAACATACCTGTAACAACATTTGGTAAGGTTGCCATTTTAATTTTGCACCAAGTGCAAATAGTATTCATTTAGTATGCTTGTCTCAAACACAGAAGCACATGTAGAAGTAGTAGGTATCCAGACTTTTGTCTCTGAGTAGCTGCTTTGAACCTTACACTTAAGTTGTGACAGGCAAGAGGTAGACTTTTTCTGAAGATCAGAGCCCTGACTGCCTCCATGCTCATGGCAATACCAGGAATTAAGGCTTCTATCTTAACCATCTAGAATTGCTGTGGCTTACTGATGGTATAAATACTCGCTCCAAAGGTTACCTTAATTTTCATATAAATGTTTTGAAACTACCTAATTTCACAGATAATTTGTTTCCAGTGTACATGGCTTACAAATGTTTGCCAAACATTTGTGGACCCAAATGGTCCACAGGGTCTTGCCCCAGCCTGTGCCTCTGGCTCCTTGCAAGGCTGGCCATTCATTACAGTGTTATGGGTCTCTGGTACTGTGAGTGGGCTGATCCTTGACAGCAAAGACAGAGGCAAGCTAGGAACTTCTTTTCTCTCTTTCTTTTTAAATACCTACAACGTTTTTCTTACACTCACTTTCTTCATTGGTTTGCTCTCACCTAAGTCCTTGGCTCCTGCTTCCATGCTGTGCTCCTGTCTGTATTGCTGTCAAGGGATGGGAGTGGAAGATGCTGTGTTCTCTGGTGGGTGAGCAGAGGCTTGCTGTAGGAGAGCTGCCACAGGCACACATCTGGTTTCCATAGCAAATTGGCCAAGCATCCTGGAGGCATCACAAGATGAAATGGGGATGAGTTAACAAAAGCGCAGTTTGGTAATGGTGTGTGATGTTATGCATGTGTCAGTAAGGTTAAGTTGTTCAGGTGATCTTAATCTGGCTGTCCCTTGTCTCTCCGTGTTTGACTGTGAAAATTCAGCAGCCTTCTGAATGTTGTTTGGTTTGGTTTGGTTTTGGGAATAATTTTCTAAACTTAAGAAAAAAATTAATTCATATTATGTGGAACCATATTGGAACCAAGGTCACTGGCACAGTGTTTTTGAAGTTTCTTAAGATCACACTAAATTTTTATTATTTGACTCTGCAGAATAGCTGCTGATGGTAATAGGGTGGTGTCCTTTCTTGTACAATTGGTGGAGGCTGATGATTTCCTTTTTACTAGTTGGTTTCAAAGCCAGTCCCTGACAGTTGAAGCAGGTGTGGAGATTTGATGCTGAAGTTCAACCCTCAGTAATTCTTTCTGAGTCAGAAAAGTGTGGTTTTGTTGGGCTTCATTGGGGTTTTTGGGTTTGTTTTTTTTCTTTTTGATGTTCCCTCCCCCCACCCCACCCTCTGCTTTGCACTGTATATTCATATTTAACAACTACTGTGTCTTTGTACCCTTATCCCCTACCTCCATATGTATTGTCCTTCCTATTTCCTTTTTCCCCTGTATTTGGCATTCCTCTATTTCACATCCACTTCACCCTTCTGTGTTGTAGTGTGAGGTGTTTCTCCCCTCACCTGCTTGCATCATTACAACAGAAGTATTGAGAGCAGAGTAGCTCAGTTTGGATCTAAGGAGGACCTCAGTGCCAAGGAGAGGCATCAAGGAAAGGCACTGCCACACTGTGCAGCCCAGAGAGCAGCATGTTCAGTGCCTGCTTCAGCCTTCCCAATGTCTTGGCCACCAAGCACTAGTGGGTTACTGTTTATATGCACAGTTTGAACTGTTGGTGGTGATGTGTTTTTGAGGGGAGGTGTTGTTTGGGGGTTTCTGTAGTGCACCTCATCAGAGCAGTTTCCATGTCAAACCTCAGATCCTTGCTGCAAGGCATGGAGACTGATGAGGTCTCTGGCAAATACAATTTTTTACAGTGATCAGTAACCACCAAAGAACATTTTTCCCCCCTGATTTCATTCTCCAAAAAGGGTGAACTGCTTTAACTGAATTGGGCTCCCAAAAATCTTTTCCTTGAGGCTTTCCTTTCAGAATGAGCTTATTGCCAAAGTGGTAAACCTGAGTAACAGGTAGTTGAGCAGCCAGCAACCAAGATAAAGACAGCCTGTCTTCTTACAGACAGGCTGTGTGTTAGCAGAGCTACACAGCCTATGCGAAGTAATCCCTGTTAACAGGACCTTTCCAAGCCACTGGCCAGACATCCAGAAGGTCTCAGACTTACAGATGGAAACCTGCACGTTCCTTTGAAATATGCCAGCTCTTTTTAAAATCATCACAGGGTCTTTATTCAGGTCACCCTTTTCCAGCTCTGTGAGCCTGCTGCTGTCTTTCTTCAGAGATTGCTTTTCTTTCCCTGTGTTTTTATTTCTTTATTTTTCTTTCCAGGGACAGTTTATTCATTTTATTTTATCTCCTTATGTTCTGCTAAATTGTGTAATGTCAGCTTTTCTTACTGTTACTTGGAGGAAGAGAGGAAGCCCGACTTTCATGTTGCTGGGGCTTGCTGTGGCTTGTGTTAGTTACAGGCTGCCTTGCCAAATGGAGACCTAGTCGGGATAAACGAGTCCAAATGTTGAGGAATTGATCCCGTTCCCTTATAAAAGCTGTGTTTATAATTTAGGTGACTAGTGCTGCCTGCAGTAGAAGCCTAAAATAGGTTGCTAATGGAACAGTAGGTGAGGAGGAAGTGGAGAAGAAACTCCTTGTTTTTATGTTTCAATTACTGCATCTGTGTACCCATTAGTGTAGCCCTTGGCTTTTGCTTCTGAGTATGAAGTGAGGGTAAGGAAAGCAGATCCTTCAGAAGAAAGAAAGGCAGGCAAAAAAAAGGAAGAAAAAAGAAATGAAACACAATGTCTTCTAATGAAACATCAAGAGAAACAGAAAACAACAATACAGCATCTTTCAGAGCAGAAACTGCTGAGGACCAGGAAATTTAATAAGACCAGGTAAAATGTGGTTTTGAACTTAAGGTTGTACCAGTTATTTTAGGGTGCAGGTACAGTAACCAAGAGTAAATAATTCCTTGTTGAAAAATACTTCTCATCTGAAGCAAAAGTTGAAGCAAGAGTTAATTAGCAGGTGGCTTAAGATCCAGTGAGCAGTGACTTAAACTGAGGAATGCAGTACATAAATTATGTGCAAAACTGACCTTTACACTCCAGTTTTTACTGATGGTAATTGTGAAAGCTGGTTAGCCTGCAGACTCCCTCCCAGTCTTCCTGTTCAGACCTTGCTCCCTGAGAGCTCCGAGGCCTTTCTCTGTCATGTGCGCGAGGAAAGCCTTATCCTTTTCTTGTACCTTTAATGATTTTCTGGAAACCGCTCCCTGTCTTACGTCGGTAGGAAATATCTTTGTGAAAGATGGAGAGCAGCAGCAATGCTTGGCTCTTTTTTTGACTAGACCTCTGGTCATTCACCTTTCAGTGAATGGAAGCACTGCAGTCACCCCTGGTGACAGGACCTATGGATAAGCACTGAAAAGAAGAAAGAAGGCACTTTGGGAATTTGGCCTCTCCTGTCCTTCATCCCCACGTCTTGGGATTGTAAAACTGACAGGAAGCTGAGGAAATGGATGTTTTTGTCATACTGATTCTAGGGCAGGCAGAGGAAATCACAATATGTGTGGTCTCCATCCTGTTAAGCCCCTAAACAAGGGTGGTCCAGGTGTACAGGCTGACAGTGGAGCGTGAGAGTGAAGACTGTGTCTTAGAAAATTCCCAATTACTGCTGTAGGTGACTTCACTCTTGTTAGTAGAAGTAATCCCTGGGGCTCTGTGTAGATTTTTCAGTAAATACATACACAGTGTTGAAGCAGTGTATGTTTTCCTTGTCAGAGTAAGCTTTCTTGACTTCTAAGTGAAAAATGAGAGGAGTGTACATTTTTCATGAAATTGTCCTTCATGAAAGAAGTCTTCTAGAAAAATGTCTCCTTAATGTGCTGCTGAGTAGAATTATTTTAGAACTTTTTTCTGGTTTGATTTCTCTCAATGAGAATAATTTGGAAGTGAGCCAGGCACTTGTTGCCCTAGCAGGTGCTCTGAAATGACCACTTATTTTTTTATGGTTTTGTGATTGATTTATTAAATTTCAAGTTTTGGAGAAATTTAGTAACCTTGATCTGTTTTATTTTCATGGGCCTTAAAGTACATACATTTATTGTCAATGAAGTAACTCTTGAAGAGTGAGATCGCAGCAAGATTTTATAAACCTTAAAAATTGTAACATTCCTAATTTCTATATATTTATATAGAAATTATATGTTTATATATTTATATAGAAATCATATAGATATTTTTAGAAATTATATAGAAATTATTTGTATAGAAATTATATATTACCTATTAGAAATATATTGAAACTGTATTTTAACATAATCTATTTTATAGTGGAAGTATTAGTATGATGTTTGTAGGTTTTTAACAGTGGTTTTTTTCCTGTTGAGGTGAATTACAGAAATACAACAAGAATATCTTTGGGTTACTCTCAGAAATTTGATGCAGTTTAGAGAGTTAGAATTGCATGTTGTGAAGAATTATCTTTACTTCTGCTCATCAGACTCTACCTAGAAATCACTGAACCAGTAGTGAGTGAGTTTTCCAGCTTTTACTTGCAACGACTGTGCTGAATTATAATTTTTGCTTCTTGTAACAGTTGTATTGCATATCTGTTTCTTCTATGAGTGAGTCCAACTTTCTTTGTTTAGTTCTTCCCTTCTGCCTGAAGGAAAGTTACAGCCAGGTAGGGGTTGGTCTTTTCTCCCAGGAGTAAGACAAGGGGGCACGAGCTTAAGCTCTGCCAGGGGAAATTTAAGTTGGAGAGCAGAAAAAAATTCTTTCCAGAGGGAGTAATCAGGCATTGGAATGGGCTGCCCAGAGAGGGGGTGGA
>JAWWEV010000083.1:99533458-99564628 GCA_035583235.1 Hafferia zeledoni
TTCTCCAGGCTAAACAACCCCAGCTCCCTCAGCCTCTCCCCATAGGACTTGTGCTCCAGTCCCTTCACCAGCCTTGTAGCTCTTCTCTGAACCTGCTCCAGCACCTCAGTATCTTTCCTGAACTGAGGGGCCCAGAACTGAACAGTAACAGTCAGTAACATCTTAAAATTTTTTGCACTTAATTCTTCAGCCCTGCCCAGCTGTAGTTGTGGCATTTGATACGATTTTCTGTTCTTCACTGTGTGTCAGGCCAAACAGGTTTCACTGTGTTCGCTGCATGTAGTGCCACAAGCTCTAGTGGTCTTAAAAGCTATGACTATGCAGAAAGCAATGGTTCCAAAATGTACTCTGTAAAACCACAGCAAGTGATTTCCTGAAATGGTGTTTTGAGCTGAAATTTTGATAAATGTCTTTGAAACGTCTAGGAGTTAACGTCAGTTCAGTGCAAACATTTCATCCTTCTCTAATTAGAGCAGTGTTTCTTGGTGACATTTAATTAATTTTTCACCTAAGCTGTTGGACTGCTGTCTAAACATACAAGGAATTTAGGAATGTGACATTTGCTTGGATGCTGCTGATTATACACAATCATAATTTAACTTTGCAACTATGGTTGGTTTGTTTCGAAATAACCAACGTGCCCTGGTTCCTTTATGTGCTTTTTTATCATTCAACCTGGTAGTCACTTCTTTCTAATGCTAATCTGTAAAATGACAGTGTAAATACATCCTCTGTCCTTAAGAATTTTGGAGGGTGGTGAGGGTGGTGTTTGTTCAGAGGGACTTGTCCTGGGTTTTGTGTCTTTAACAGAGTATGGTGCTGACAGAAAGTTTAAGAACCTGTCATGTTGCTGGTGTATGTTGGTTTTACATGTTTCAGCTTTGCACTTTAAAAGGATGCTCTTAATCTGTCAGTTCCTTATTTGTTACTGGCACTGAATCAAGTCCTCATTTTGCAAGTGAATGGATATTATAGAGGTGACCTAGAATTCTGGGAATGAAGCCGTGAGCAAGTAGACTGTTGCCCCCAGCAGTGAAGAGAGCTCTGATTTTCACAGGTGGTTGTTCGGGTTTTTTGGTTTAGTGTGGTTTTGTTGTTGTCTTTTTTTTTTTTACAGTGATTTTTTTTTTTTACTTTGATTTTTATGTTTTTAAGTCTGAGCATGGCAACGTGTCAGTAGGGTAGTGGACACTTGACAAAAAATCAAGTTACAGCATTTTATAATTGAATGCAGCCTGCTCAGTTCTGCATTCATACCACCAGGCAAAACCACACTTTGCTGTCCTTTGGCAGATATATTGGTTCCTGAAGGAGTTAATGCTACATGTTAAAGAGAGATTCTCTATTCAAGTTAAATAAATAGTGTTGTAATAGAGCAAACCAGTAAGATTTTGGAACATGAAGCTTGTTTGTTGAAGGTAGCCGTTTTATTTTTCCTCTGGAGCCACTGTTTTTATTTTCTTTAGGTTGTACATTCTCTATAAGGTTTGCTGGATAAATGTAGGCCTTGAGAAATCCCCCAGGTTATGTTCCCAGTGGATGAGTGTGGGAGTCCTTCCTTTTTTTGTTTGTTTTGGCTTAGAGGTAGAGGGAGAAAATAAGGAAAAGAAAGGAAACTGAACTAAAACCGACCCACTCCTGTCTTGCCCAAGTACCTTACCTTAGAGATTTTTAAGGCCATGACGAAGATTTTGCATCTCAGAGCTGGTGGTTCACCAGTTTGGTGCACAAGAAACTCTCAGGCTAAGCCCTGCTGAATTTTTATGTCCTAGCTCTCTGGAATGCTCAGTTTGGAATGTGCCTGGAAAAAGTACAGATGGAACTTCATCTTCAGAAACAGAGATCCTGTGTAACTTAAATACTGACTGTGGTTCTTCTGTACTGAAGTTCTTCCTCTCTGAAATGCATATTGGACTTTAAAAGTGGCTGGATAAAAATGTTCCCATCTTCAGTATATTCAGTGTATATATACCCTTCACTATATTTAGTTGCTCAACTTAGTTCTGCCCATAAAGTTTGAGTTTTATTTGACTTTTTTTTTAAACTTGGCCTTTTGGATCTGGGGTAGGAGAGAATGTGAGAAATGGAGTCTTTCCATTTTTATTGTAGCAGAATGGATGACCAGCCTCTCTTTCCATGCTCCTGGACAACTCATGAAAAGCAGTGTGGCTAAGATGTGCTGGCTACCTCATAATTTCTTGATTTTAAAGAAGTCAGTATTGCCATTGAATTTCTGGCAATACTGAAAATTACCTCTTTTTCTGGGAATCAAACAAACAATAGGCTAAAAGCGAGTGAAGGAATTGACTGTCACAATCCTGCAGAGGTGATTTCAGAGTCTCTGGAGGTTTTGCAGTTGGAGTTTGTTGCTGCTGGGCACATCCAGCTGGGGAGTCACTTGCAGATCGTTCTTTCCTTGGCTCTTTGACATTCCTTGCTGCTGCTCAATGAGTCTGGCAGGTGACAGGGCTGCTGTGCCAGCAACATGCAGTTGCCTCACAGCTCTGCCTGGGCTGTATCACCTGTAATTATACCTCAGCAACTAAAATTACAGCCCAGGTCTTAGATAAAAGCAGCTCATGAAAGAGGAAAAAGCAATTGTCTGAAGTCAAACCAAGGAAGACAGATGGTATCCTGGAGGGTTTTTTGAAGAAGTCTGTAGTTTGCTGGAAAATTCTCATTGTCAAAATGATCTGAACAGCTGGTAGAGAAGGCATGTTCTCGTTGCTTGTGTTGACCCTGGGAGCTCACCCTGCAGTGTCTGGGAATAGATCAGATACCTTGGCTCAGATCTAGCAAAAATGCCTTTGTCCTG
The DNA here is from genome assembly GCA_035583235.1 of Hafferia zeledoni. Lineage (NCBI taxonomy): Eukaryota > Metazoa > Chordata > Aves > Passeriformes > Thamnophilidae > Hafferia > Hafferia zeledoni. The sequence goes on from JAWWEV010000083.1 coordinate 99,536,274, forward strand.
TTCCACCACACAGCTGGCTGATCTATTTTGCTAATACTAGTCACACACACTTCTTGAAATGCATGGTTTATTTTGCCAAGTCCATTGTGTTTGGGGAGCTCCACTTGCATAGAAAGCGACAGTGCTGCATCACCTCAGCAACACAGTTCGTCACAGAGTATCAAACCTCTCCTGCTCAGCAGAAGTCTGAAACTGGGTCTCAGCCCTTATCTTCAAGGCCCAGATACTTAGCCATTTTGCTTGAATGACTGCTAAAAATTATTTTAATTGAACTGATGAGAGAGGTGGTGACTATTGTGAGCAGCCACTGCCAACTAGGACTCAGGGTTATAAGGTGAGACTTATCCGTAGGGAAGATTATAGAATAGTCACCTCTAGGGAATGAGCAACAGCGTAAGTCTCATCAATTTCTACTCTTCGATGTGAGGGTAGCTTTGTTTTGACCTTTCTCTAGCACAAATCCAAAGCAACAAATCCAACAAAATTGGCTACAGGTGTTTTGTCTTTTTCCATTTGGGAAGAAGAAATGTGACCCATATGTTAGTTACATTTTCCTTAATACAGTCTCAAAGCTACTCCTCTCCTTTGATTTTCATTCCATAAGAACAAAATGGAGCAGATAAGAGGAGCCTCTGCTTGAAATTGAAAGCAGAAAGATTTATTTTGCAGACCTTTTGATTTTGGGCTATAGCAAAATTGTATTTGATATTAAAACATGTATTCCTTTAATCTAAGAAAAAGACTCTGAGGTTAAGGCAGCACTTATTGATGTTGACATTTCTTTTGTGCTTAATCCTTGAGTGTATTTTGTGTGACCTTTTATTTTCTTTTTTTCATAGAGTATGGATTCTACGCTTCACTATATTCATAATGATTCAGACTTGAGCACCAACAGTAGTTTCAGCCCTGAAGAAGAAAGAAAATCCAAAGTACAGGTAAATAACATTGACTTCTGTTTTTCTTAGATGTATCAGATCAGAATTCTTCTTATGCATACGAGGATCTCCTTTGTCCTTTTTTTCAGTCATTCCTGTTAAATGGGCAAATCTCTCAAATAAGTAGTTTTAAAATACTCACTGTTTCCAGCGATAATTCAGTGTTGTTTCTGTTATATTTATGCATAAGAGATGACAGTATGTTTTTTGATGTGGGGTAACAGTTGTCATAGATTTTCAGGCTCCGGTTTCATTTGGTTTAGTTCTCTATGGAAACTATGCTGTAATGGAAATTAGGTTATTGAGGAAACAGGGTTTTTACCTTACGTTATTTGAGCGGAACCACCCCTGCCCCCTGATAGCTTTTTGCAGAGCAGTTGTGAAGGTGTTTCATTAAGCTCAAAATGTCTCTCTGGTATTTCTTCCCAGAAGAAAACAGATGTTTGTTGTTACACAGTTTAGTATCAAGTGTGCCACCCTGCAAAAGTAGAATTCCTTGAGTGGGAACCTCAGTCCCTCTTGTTTCTTGTCACCTGTGTGACAGAAGTGTTCTTGTGCATCCCTTGGCAGGGTCAGTGCCTGACACAAACTGAACTCAGAGCTGAAGCAAAGACAGTGGTGAAGTCAATGGAAAGAGGTTTTCACAAAATTTTGGTTCAGGTGCTATAATTTCTCAGTGGACAGGATTGGTCTTCACCAGAGATCTCTTTGTCTCCGGAGAATCCTTTTCCTTCCTGTTTACAATTCAGGCAGTTTGGAAGCAATATGGAACATGCTATACTCTGCTCCCTCCCTTTCCCTGCCTCCCTAAGGTATTTTGATTTCATTTTCTTCTCTCCACCTTCCCAAGATTTTGAGAGAATTGGGAAAGGTTTTTTTTGAGCAAGTCTCATTTGTTGTTCTGCCTGTTTCTATAGATGAGTTAAAAGGGCCAGTTTGCACAACCCATGAGCCTGAATGTTTGTAGAAAGGTAGAATGTAGTCCTTTCATTTCCTGGTCTCCCCAAGGCAACTGTGATTCATTTGCTCATTTGTTATGTTGGTCTGTACATTTTCAAATAACCCCCAGTCATGCCATTGTTTCTTTGGAACCTTTTGGTGAAACTTTAGAAATGCAAAACCTTTGTGCCCTTACTAAGAGACTGTAATTAAATAATGTTCTGTATTTGTGGGGGGAAAAATATTTTTTTCCTGGCAGCGTGCCCTGGAATTTTAGTAAGCCTTATGAGAATTAATTGAAAGTAGTATAAAGGCTGTACCCTTCTCTTACCTGCAGGATGTTGTACCTCAGGCCTTGCTGGATCAGTACTTGTCCATGACTGATCCGTCTCGCGCACAAACAGTCGATACCGAGATCGCCAAGCACTGTGCCTACAGCCTGCCGGGTGTGGCACTGACACTGGGCAGGCAGAACTGGCACTGTCTGAAGGATACCTATGAGACACTGGCATCTGACATGCAGGTAACCTCAAGCAGCTCTCACAGCGAACAGTCTGAACTTCTGTGACGTGACAGTGAATCATCTGAACCTCTGTGTGATTTCTTTTGTTTGCTGGGTGTTGGGTTGCTCTGCTTTTTACATGGAGCTTTCCATTGCTGATGTTAGTTAGTTGTATAAGGAATGAAGGTATAATGGTTGTCCCAGAGCAAGCTGGGGATGTGTGGTACTCAGGTAGTGCAGAAATGGGGCAAGTTAGAAAGGGAACTGGATCTCTAGTAGGAAAGTGAGGTCTTTGATTTCCTCTGCTTGCTTGAGATCTTGTGTGGTGTCTGGGAGTTTCATAGGTCTGAGAATTTGAGCTGTGCTGCTGTGAGAGCAGACATTGCCCCTGCAGGCATGTCTGTAGCTCAGTGAGTCAGCCTCACACCAGGCCTTTGGTGCTGCATCCAGTTAGTCATAAAGGAATAACATCGCTATCACCACGCAGCATTGCTGTTTTAAAAACAAATGCTGGAAATAGCAGCATTTTCCTTGTTGTCAGGTGGTAAGGAGGTGGCTTTGTTCATTTTGCTCTTGGTTTGCAGTTGTTTCACAGTCCTCCTGTGTTTCCTTTTTTGGAGATGCTCTTTTATTTTTTTAAGTATTCTCAGACTGCTTCACCTCACTTGAACTTGCTGCCTGCTATGTCAGAGCAGCATTTCTCAGTGATACGTAGTGAGTAATTTATACATGACTGTTGCTCATGTTTTCTGAACTCTTCTACAGCCATTAAAAACAACCAACTAATAAATTTAAAGCCAAGTAAAACCAAATTGCCCTGTGTTCAAAATGGTCTAGAGTTTATTGCCAATCTAATTGAATTAAGATCAAATCAGCAAACCAGAGCAAAAGAACAGTACCCAGGCTAATTGGAAAGTGTTGGCTAAAGAATAGATGCTATTTGATTTTTAGAAGACTTAAATTTGAAATAGCTACTTGATTAAAATAGGGCACCGCCAATTTAGGATGTCCAACATCTCCACTGGTCCTTGGGCTGCTGAGCACTCAGTGTGGAAGAAACTTTGCCTATTATGGAAGCTGAAATATCCTGGCTGAAATATTGTGGGATATGTATTTTATTCTGCTTTATAAATTAAATGAGTGAGAGTAGTAGCATTGAGCTAATTTATACAAAAGAATTTAGAGTAAAAAGTAATATGTGCAAGAGTGCTGACGTCAGGAATACTATCTTCCTTCCTGGCACCTGGAAAGTTAAAATATTTTCATTACTTCTGTTTGCCTGGTCCTTGATATTCAGGTGGAAGAAATGATACCTGGTCATCTGTCCTCTCTTATTTTCCTTTTTTCCTTTTAAATTTCCTATTTAATTGTGAATTGTTATATGAGACACTGTTGAAGATATTTTTAAGTACTGTAGCTTGCTGAGAATCCAGCTTAGGTACTGACTTTCAGGTTAGAATAGAGCACTTCAGATCAATAACCTTATTTTATTTATGTTCCAGTGGAAAGTTCGGCGCACACTGGCATTTTCTATCCATGAACTTGCCGTCATCCTTGGAGACCAGCTTACAGCTGGAGATTTAGTTCCAGTCTTCAATGGCTTTTTGAAAGACCTAGATGAAGTCAGGATAGGTGTGCTTAAGCACTTGCACGACTTTCTGAAGGTATGTCTGTGATCAGCTCTGGGCAAGTGCAATTGTGTATTTTGCTTCATGTCTCTATGCACCTGCTTTTTAACATAACTTTTTGTGGGAATCTCTGCAGGTGCCTGTTGAATACTAGAATATATTTTACAGGAGATCTGTGTTGCTAATACTTTTTTCTCTGAAGAGCTGTGTTGTGCATGTTTATTCAATGTATCGATGGCAGTGGATGATTTTTTTAGTGACTGTAACCTCTCTACACAATTTACTTGTCAAATTTCTGTAGAAGTTTCTCTGCCTCATTTTTGGAGCTGAAGGACAAAACCCATGAAATTGTTTTAACACCTCTCATTTCCTAGAGTAAAAGTAGAGGCTAAATCAGATTCTGCTTTCAGTAGTGCCCCCTGTGATTTCACAGCCATAAGCATGGTAGAGTTTAGCCCAGGAGGGCAACAACATTGCTAAAGATTTTGCATTTTTTAATAAAGATGAATGTTTCATTAGTTGTATTTTAAAGCTCTTATTCTGTCTACTGATTGTAGCCTATAATTCTTTATGTACACTTACATTTACTGTTACAGCTTCTTCATGTTGACAAAAGACGGGAATATCTTTATCAGCTTCAGGAATTCCTAGTGACTGATAACAGCAGGAACTGGCGTTTCCGTGCTGAGCTGGCTGAGTATGTTGTTTTCTAAATGCTTCTTTTTGTTGTTATAGATATTTAAAAACGTGAAAATTGTATAATAGATGTTCTACAGTGATATTCTTAATTTCATTTTTAATTAGTAGATAATCCCTTATCCTACTCTACCTGTCCCATTGCTTAAAAATTCCCAGTAGTTGTGCATCACTTACAACAATTGAAGCTTGAACGTTTTTTCCATCACCATATGTTGGTAACATTACTTTCCATACAAAAGAAGCTGCCAAAAGTTAAGACCACATCTGGTGGCTCTTGCAGTCAGTAGAAATGTTCTAGCTAATTGACTCCCAGTTGGTGTATTTGATGGGGAGGCTGAATTCATGACCATGACATGGAAGAGCAGGATCTTGAGGGGAGTGAAACATGTGAGTAGCAGAGTAGTGACCTTGGACTTCATCTGAGCAGACTTTTGCTCATGGAAGACACGTATGTGAAAGCACAGGGAAGGTGCTGATAACTGGAGCAAGTTCAGCAGGTGACCACCAAGATGGTCAGGGCTGCAGCACTTACCCTGTGAGAAGAGACTGTGACCAGGGCTTCTCTAGGGAAAGATGTAATGAACATACAGTAATTACTCATTCCAGCGTGTCTGTTGAATTGAATTTGGAGAAACCTAGTTTTTAACAACACATCATATTGGTTTTGCTACATTTGAGTGTTGTTTTGATTCAGCAGCTACAAATCACTGACTTGTTACTGGTGATATGAAGGTGTTCTCTTGGCTGCTTGTAGCACATCATGTCGTTTCTTTTGATGTACGCTCTGCCATCCATGACACACACTGGTGTCTGAAACCTGCTGAAATCTTAATCAGCTCTTAACAAGCTGAGAAAGACTGATTTCTCAGTTGTCCAGTACACTCTGAAGTAGAGCAAGTTTATTGGTTTGTTAAATCAGTGTACTTAAGTGACCAAAGATGCTTGCCAAACTGAGTGAGAGGAGCTGTTTTGTAGCTGTGCATGTGTTACAAGTGCGAGGTGTCTTTACCAGGTATTCAGTGTGTGCTCAGGGTCATTCACAGCTGGATCACTGTGCTGCAGCTACAGGGAAGCTGTTATCAGGATCCCTAATAAGTGCAGCCTTGGTTCTCTTGCCTCTCCCCTGGCTTTTCATTCTTTGAGCCCACACAGCATCTTACCAGTATTGTCAATAAGTGGCAATTTAACCCATAGTCAAACTGATGCCACTGAAGAATAGAAGATTTTGCTTCCCAGTAACTTTGTTACAGCCACATTGCATATTTGATAAGTGTTGTCATATAAATGATGATATTCAGTTAAGCTACCTTTTTTCTTATTATAATGTACTCTGGTTCTTCTTCCATCTTGTAGGCAACTGATCTTGCTCCTGGATCTGTACAGTGCCAGAGACATCTATGACTACTTGCGACCTATTGCTTTCAGCCTCTGTGCAGACAAAGTGTCTTCTGTCCGCTGGATTTCCTACAAGCTGGTAAGGCAATCTAAATAAATTTAGGATTTTAAACTTCTGAGTGTTAATGGTCAAAAATAATTTTTGATTTTTTTTTCTCATTTCTTCAAGGTTAGTGAAATGGTAAAAAAGCTGTACATGGCTTCAACATCAACCTTTGTGATAGACCTCATGAATGAACTTGTTGAAAAGTTCTGTCGATGCCATAAATGGTCTGGTCGGCAAACTTTTGTCTTTATTTGCCAGGTGAAATGTCTTTTTGGTTACATTTTTTTGTCGTTTTGGGAGGTGATGGTGGTCAAAATTATGGGGGTAGAGCAACTGGAATTCTCTGGCTATCTATTGACACTATTGTAATGAACTGAATGGATTTGAGAACTTTATTCTCCAGGAAGTAGTTTCATAGCTGATTGCTTTCTTCTGTGTTTCTCCACTGGTGAGCTTGAACCCAGCTTTAGCTAAGCATATTAGCACCAGGTCATCAAATCTGATGTTGAATATAGAACAGAAGCACAGCAAAATAATCCCTGAGTTGAGAAGCTTCCTGAACTTTTTTGCTCAGCATGAAGTGAGATCTGTATAATACTCTGCAGTAGCCCACCATTCTTTTGGGTTACCCTTTAGAACTCAGTCACTGGGAGTTGCCTGCACTTCCTTAGCTTGGTCAAAACCAATGTGTTCTCAGCCAAATGAGCAGGAGAGCTGGAACTCCTGGGGTCTCAAGGAAGTGGTCAAATCTGGAGGCTCTAGCAGAGGTGCAGACTGGGAGCCAACATGGCTGCTGCCCAAGTGGGATAGTTCCTAGAAGTATTTGGAGAAATGAGCTTTGAGCTTGAGAGGGAAATGTTTGAATACAACAAATGTTTATTGAGATGAACCAGGCTTGTTTTAATGTAGTACCGGCTTAAAACAAAGACTAAATTAATCGTGAGAAGGGCTGAAAAGGTCGTATACATTTCTTCCCTGTTTTCAAATGGTACAGTGATTAAAAAAAGGAAGTTCCAGACTTTGTGCAAAATAAAATGGGCTTATAACTGAGCCTGAATTCCTTAACTCTGTCTTGCTTCATTATGTATAGGTTTGTGCTAGAAAGTATTGTACCATGTTTTGAAACTTTGTGGATACCAACTACTGTATTCATGCTATGAAGTTAATAGGATCTGTTAAATTTGACTGTGTGTTGGGATTTTATCCCCTCTGTGCTGAAATTTAATGACACTGTTTCTGCGTTCTCGCCAGACTATCAGCGAAGATGACTGCCTGCCCATGGACCAGTTTGCTGTGCATCTGTTGCCACACTTACTACACTTGGCATCTGACAAGGTTCCAAATGTTCGAGTCCTGCTCGCGAAAACGTTAAAGCAAACCCTTTTAGAGAAAGGTTAGTGGCAGAGACAGTTGCAATGGGCTGATGGTGAGGGGTTTTTTGTCCCTCCATTTTTCTATAGTCAGTTGGGAAAGAAGAAACCGTGTCAGATGTGGGCTGCTGTTGCTTTTACAGTCTCTGCTGTGGGCTGTTACCTTGGCTGAGATCAAACCATGACCCTTGTTGTGGTATCAGACCTGCTGTTGTGTAATGCTGAGAGAATAAGAGTCCTTGCTCATATGCCAGCCTCTTCTTTTGGTGTCATTTTCCTTGAGGGAGTTAGTTCATGGAGGTGTCACCAGAAAGCACAAATGAACAACTAGCAACTGTGAAGTTGTTGAGCAGTGCCCTTTATTTGCTTTAAAAAAAAATCTGTTGATGTTCTGTGTAAAAAGAGTAAGAAGTTAAAATCCTTCCATACAAATTCACTGTCTTTTCTCACTGGGGGAGAAGAGATGGCTGCTTTTTGGGGTTTTACACTGTATGGTAGCAGTGGGAAGAAAGCTTCTCTGGCTTCTCTTCAGGGAAATAAGGCATGCAACTCTCAAATTGCACACTTTGGAAAAGCTTAGGAAAGCATCTCCACTGCACAGCAGGTGCCAGAGGAATCAACAGTGCTCAGAGTCCAAAGCACTGTAAAGCAAAACAGCATTAGAAATATTATGCTGTTTTGTAAAACAGCAGTGTCCACACTTGGAATATTTCATGAAGTCACCTACAACTTACATTCTCAAAACCATACCCTGACCCAAGGACTGCTGTAGAAAAATGCAGAATGTTCAAAAAGCTGGACAATGCAAAGGATGCCAAGACAGTGAGCACTGGGTTGTTGTGAGCTGTCTTGTGCATGCTGGAGACTCTGAGTAGACATAGGGAGGCAGTTCAGATGAATCAACTGATGTGCAGTGATTTATCCTCTGTTAACTGTGCCAACAATGTCACTGTTCTTCTTGTTACTGTGTGATACTGGTGTTTTAATGTCCCCGCTGTGGATGGTGCACCTCCATTCTGTACTGCCACTCTGTAAGCTTATGGTACAGGTGGTGCCTGCCTCACAGATGTTCTGTGTGTGGTCAGGGATGGGGGATAGATTGTGAAGGGCAGATTTAAAAAATAAGTGCAGAAGTTTTTAAACCTCACATCTAGACTACTCTTCCTGTGAGCTAATTGTAATTAGGCTGCTTTATACACCTCGTGTTCTGTAGTTTGTGTAAACCGTCAGATGTTGGAATTTCTTCCACTCTTATTTCATGTTATCTGAGCTTTGTCCTTTGATAATTACTAGGCAAGGCTGGTAGTGAAGTGGAGAGGGATGGCCATGGGTTAGTGGTATTTTCTCTCTGTTGTAAATACAAGCACACTCCTCCTGAGTCATTTGCAGGTTTTTTCTTCCTCTTTGGCCATGGAGTCTGTCATACTTTTGTACAGAAGAGCCATGGGAACCCTGTACTCAAACAGCAGCAAGAGAGAAACTGTGCTCTGAAACATGGAATGATACTTTTTAAAATATGAGTTCTTTCTTATATTCAGATGTGTATTTTGAGTCTGCCCAGATACTCTAGTGTGACTATAAGTGTATCTCATAGTAGTGTGCTGAGGTTTGTGTTGAGGTATCTGCCATCTTCTCCTCCCATAAGTCTTGTGCATTTTCTTTTACAGAATATTTTCTAAATTCTGCCAACTCTCATCAAGAAGCTGTGGAACAAACAATTATGGCGCTTCAAATGGACGAGGACAGTGATGTGAAGTATTTTGCGAGCATTCACCCTGCCAGTACCAAGATTGCAGATGATGCCATGAGCACTGCTTCATCAACTTACTAATAAGTTCTCAATGTGGCTGTAATTAAAAAAATTTCAAACAAACTGTCCTCCAAACGCTTCTAAAATGGTTGATTTAGAACAACCTCTTTGGAAGGAGGGATTTCTTGCCAGATTTGACAGGTGGATATTATCTAAACCTGATAACCAGGGATTTTAAGTCAAGATAAAGTAAACATATCTATGTCAGCTTGACTTTAGAAAAACACTGCTCAGAGGATTATTTTTGCCACCGAAGCCTTAAATCTTCTGTCTTCCTGAACAAATGAAACTTGAATTGGCAGATCATTTTCATTGTAGAAAGGATGTGATTTCCAGAGGCCTGCATTGTTTCTCCTGAGGAGTTAACTTACCAAGTATTTTCTGTAGCAACTGATAGACAGAATGGCCAGAAAGGCAAATTTGTACCGGGACGTGAGACCTCCAGTATTAGTGCTAAAAGTTTTTATCGTTCAAGGACTTGATTTGTGTGCAGCCAGGCACACCCCTGAGTGGGAATAGCTTTGATGTTTGTAAATGGGGAAAAGTAGAAATTTGGATTTCTCTTAAGGGCTCAGTGCTAACACTAAACTAGAATCTGATTTTAATCCTTAAATGCAGCATATTGCTGTACCCATTAGCAGAAAACTTTGCTGAGTACCTGTGTCCTAATTATTTTCATGCTGGTCATGACCTAAAGGAAATTTATTAGCACATGTACTTTAAGTCAGGTATTTTTAACTTGATCATGATCGGCTCTGAAGGTGCAACTTTTTTCTTCATATACTGTGTACATATCTGTGAGCCTCCTTGGAGTGCTGCAGTCTTTAATCATGTTGTTTAAAAGCTGTTGTGATACAAGTTGTTCTCTACTTGTCCAAATAAAATTTATTAATAAGATTGAAAAAAATCTTGTGACCTTTTTAAGACATTAAAAGAAAAAGTTTGAAATTTAAGTGGCCTTTTTCTTTCAGTTCTCTACACTTTGATGGCTGTTTCAGGGACGAGGGGCTTGCTTAATGATTGTGAAGAATTTTGCATTTTGAGGTGGAATAATCTGCAGCATAAATGGATTTGACTGTGTAGCTGAGGATTTGGTTGATTCTCCCAAGCATCCCTGTTGTGCTTGGCAGCGTGTTTCTCCAGTGTGAAATGGCATCGTGGCTGGAAGTAAGTCTGTCTGGATACCCACCTTCACCCAGGGTTACAGGAAACTGTGAGGTCAAACTGCCTTTAACCTGCCTTCAATCCACTGACTCCTTTGTTTCCTCTCGTTTAAAATTACTGATACAGTATCTCCTGTGTCTTGCAGGGGCAACTTCCTTAAATCACTGTTCTTCCAGCCTGCGGAACCCAAGTGTGTGTGAAGCTTTTTTCCCTGGAGGAGGTAGAAATGGCTATGACAGCTTATCTGTGATGTATTGTAGCAGAACATTTTCATTTGTCAGTCAGGTACCTGGTGCCCTGGCAGTTGAGCCTCAGGCAGGTGTCTCTTTGGGTTTTTTTCTCTTCCTCCTGTTTTCTTGGGAAAACTGATTTGCTTTTCTTGTAAACAGAAGGTTGCTCTTTACTCCCCAGGGGTGTTGTTTTTGTACTCCTTAGCATGGCCATGGAGGTGGTTAAGATAGAGAGTCATCTCTGCCTTGTAGTGTGGTGGGTTTGGGTTTTTTGAGGGTTTGTTTGATTTTTTTTTTCCTTTTTAATAGGCCTAGGGATTTTTGTGTTGGTTTTTTATTTATTTTGGGCTTTTTGTGTGTGTGTTTTTAATCTGTTTTTTTTTGTTTGCTTAACATTTTTGCTTCGCATGTCCCTTTTTCTTTTCAGAATTGGCTTAATCCCTTGAGGACTAGGCAGTGTGACAGCACTGTGGGTGGTAGCAGGCTGTCAGGCAGCAGGGAGCTCTTCAGGCAGGAGGGTGTCTGAGCTCTCCCTGCTGCCAGAAGGAGAACACCTAAAAGTAACTCGTCCTCTCTGCGGCCAAATTCCCATTTCAGAAATATGCATTGAAGTCCAGTCGATTTCTGTGTTTTGTTCAGAGTACATAAATCCCTTCATCTGCTTTTTTGCCTCAGTGTCATGACAGTTGAATTGTGTTTGGATCATGTGTGCAATTCCTGAGGTGAATGGACCAGCTCTGTGTTCAGACCAGAGGATGCTCAGGTCATCCTGACTGGAGCACAGTGTTCACTGGAGGAGTATTGGGACTTAAATCCTAATTTTTGGAGTCCAGAATTAACATGGCCCAAACTAATTCCATCACTGTACTTATGTGCTGTTCCACTAGTCCAGTAAAATGAAGAATTATATCTGATTTCTTCAGGTATTTTCTAGTCATTTAAATGTCCAGATGTTCTGGATGCTTTATTAATGCAATGCTGGTGCAGGCCTGTGAATTTGAGGGAGAGTCTGAGGCTTTTTCCTAAGGAATACAGAGTGTTTTCAGTTGCAGAGTGCCTGAAATCCCCTGACACATAACAACTAAGGATGATTTTCAGTGAAGAGGAGAGATAGCTGTCTTTCTCCTTTTCCTTTCACCCAGCATGCCATGGATCTGTCTGCCTCTTTTCTCCTTCATTTGGTGATTCCCAAGAAGTGGAAGGAAAGACCTGCTTTATACTCAGCATTTCCTGAGAGCATTTGATTTACAGCCTGAGGGATGTGGACTCTGTTGCTTAACTGTGATAGGGGATTTTCTCATGCTGGCAGTGTTAGCACTGTCTGTCAGTAATTCAAGCTTCAGCTCGTCCCTAAGGATATGGGCTTTGGGGGAACGTGCATGTCTGTTCTGAGCAGCGAAAAAGGGAACTGTTTCTTCTGTGTGGCAGTGCCTGGGGATGCTGCCAGAGATCCTGCTGAATTTTGCATTGAGTGTGTCTTCCCTAAAGAAAGATTTGAGTTTGTTCCTCAGTTAATTTCTCTTTTAGTCACAGTTTCCTGAGCTGAAAGTGAGGTGGCTCCTGAATTGCCATGTTGGTCCATGATTTCCTGAAAGCTGTATCCTACCTCTGCCCCACTTCTGGTGGAATACCAATTCAGTTCTTCACAAGCAATTCTCATTGATTTCCATTTAATATTATGGCTCATCTTAGAGTTTCTTCATGAGAATTCTTCACAGGAAATGCCTTTTTTTCCCATGTCCTGGTTACAGCACTGGCTGCCTTTTCCCACTTGCTGTTTTTCACGGCAGGTTCTCTCTCTTCAGTTGTTCCTCCCCAGAGGCCCATCAGGACTTTGTGGGGCTGTTTCCTTGCCATGATTTCATGTCAATGAAACTGGCAAATGTCTGGAACCCTCTTGAGGATGGATTGTGTATAACCAGGACATGACTAAGACTTGGAATATTTTCTTGCTGTTCTGAATGTCCCAGATAATGTTGCACAAATTCCTGCCCTGCAGACAAGATCCTACGTTCATTAGGACTGCAGAACAGCAGGGTTACTTGTTACAGACTTGTTAGTCCTCGCCCCCTTTTCCCTGCACTGCCAGAGGTTGGACAGCAGAGATGCTGATTGGATCTGGCAGTGGCTGGGAATGATGGCAAAGTCTGTGCCCTGGCTCAGGCACACTCTGATTGGGTTCCTCCCTGTTGGCAAGGTCTCCTGTTGGTCCCTTCTGCTTTGATGTGGTATCTGGTGTGCAGTGCTTGTGTTTTCTGGCCTGGTCTCAGTGTAGGGACCTCTCACCTCTCCACTGTGGTAGGATGGGAAGAGGAGTCTGAGATGGGCAGGTGGACAAAAGCTTGTTTTGTATTCCCTTTACTACTTTCTGTCATTTCTCTTTGGTACTGATGGGAAAGGTTTGTTTCCCTCTCCGTGCTGGTATTCAGACAGTGTGGAAAGTATATTTAAAGTGACTAATCTTGTCTTTATATGCAGAGATGGGGCAAACTGATAGACTACCTTAAAATATGAAAATATGTCAGGAAATATAATTTAAAATATACACAATCTCCCCCCACCCCCAAGTGCTTTCAGACTCTGCCTTTTAGCTTGAATTTTATTTAGATCAGAACAATAAAGAGCCCAAGCTAATGGGATTATTTTAACATTCAATTGCTGCTGAGGTTGGACTACATCTAGATGATCAAGATACACTGTGACTTAGCAGAGCTAAATAACCAGATGTTTAAACATCTTACAGCTCTCTGATCGTGGTCTGCTTGAAATTCCGTGACCCATTTCTGCAGAGGTGTAGTAGTGTTTGTGTGGGAAGTGTTTTAAAGGGATTGACTGCAGGTGGTTTGGAATTATGACTGTAACAAGGAAAGGTACTGAGCACACTTGTCTGCATGTTTTTAACGAGGCTGAGAGGAGGAGGTGCATTGTTTGAACATCAAAAGAAATGTCACTTATTTTAGTGAATCAGGTTTCTGGTGTAAGAAAACCCAAATAAACGTGCATTCAGTAAGGTGACAACAAAGGCTCAGGTGGGGGCTGGGCCATTTCTCTTGTCATTTACTTCATGTTTTTTTCTGGTGTCTTGACTGAGGAGGTTTTGTGTTTTAGTTTAGTTTATTTTAATTTTTTCCAGTCACCCTCTGGATTTTTGTGCCTGAGAACATGGTTTCCTGTAAGCAGCACTGTCAGCAGAGATTTTCTACCCTGATAATCCTCAAGGTCCTGCATGGCGATAACACCAGGCAGTGGCTCACAGTGCTGGGGTGAGGGGCTGGGCAAGGGGGAGGCTGTGGCAACAGGAGCTGAACAGGACTCCCAGGCAAGTGGTGTTCCTTGGTGCAGAAATCCAGGATGCAGTATTCCCATCTCTCAAATCCAAATGCTTAGACCACCACCTTCCCTGGTCCTCTGTTGAGCTGCAGCTCAACAACAAGGCTTCAGCCATGCCGACGGCTCCCTGCCCCCTCCAAAGGAGAGCTCAGCAGAGAAGAGGGATTTGGGAAGAGAAAGGCCCATGCTGAGTAGCCCCAGCTCACAGTGAGTTGATCTCTCCCCCATGGTCTCGGTGCATCCCTGCTTTGCAAGATGGAGCAGCCCTGATGGGAGCCTGTGGAGAAGCACCCAGGAGTGCCTAGGGAGGAGGCAGCTGACAACTCAAAACGACTCTAGGAACAGCATTAGAAGTTTTAGGGTGCAGCAACCTTTAGTCTTGGCCATCCTCCTGCTGTCTGCCCTCCTGTATCCCCCACAGGCCTCTGGATGTGGGTAGCAGGAGTTGTGCAAGGGCTGTAGCTGCTGTTCTGGCTCTGGTGCAGCCAGAGGGTATGGCCAGGGCAGTACTGGGACGGGCCAGCTGGCAGCAAGGGCTGCTCCCACTGCCCTGAGCCATAACCTCACTGCACTGAGAACTGTGTCTCACAGTTCAGAGGGGGAATCCTTCCAGTGTGTGGGAGCAGGGCTTTTAGTATTTTAGTTTTTTTGGTGTTTTTTGCCATGTAATCTTGGGCAGACATTCTTGCTCGTGTTGTTGGCGGAGCAGCTACAAGAAACTCCAGAGGAAACTTGGTAGCAAATCCTTCATGTCCCAGAGGTCAGCAGTGCAAGTGCCAGTGCTGAGCCAGAGGGGCCTGTCCTGGTGGGTGCCACTTTAGATTATCTGCACGGGCGAGAGGGTGGAGGAGCACCGGGGGCGTGGCCGAGGCTGTGCTGGTGGGGCTGTGCCTCCTCTCCCTGGGGCAGGAAGGACTGACAGCCGTGCCCTGGTATGGGGCACAGAGCTGCTGCTTCTGGTGTGTTTTAAAGGACGCTGGAGAACCCGTGCTGTTGGGTATGAGCCATGTTTGGTCTGGATGAGGCATTTTTCTCTTTGCAGATGAAGCATTGTGAGTCAGAGGTGTGTGCTGAGAAATGAAAGCCTTGACAGATTAAGCTTCATCAGACCTTTCTGGCAGAGACTCAGGTTGATGCTTTAATTGTCCGGGGGCTTTTTAATTGAAAGAGAGTAGATTTACATAGTCAGATATAAAATTTTTGGCTTTAGTACACCGATTTTAAAAATTACACTTGGCTTATTAATCTGATGCGACACAGAGACAAAAATTAATCCCTCCAGTGCTAGTACTGGAATTAGTGAAAGGAGATGGAAGCCTCTGTACAGTGGCCCTTTATCTTCATCATAAAGGACAATGAATTTCTGGAGCCCCTTATATGGTTCCCTGTAGGATTGTTACATGACAGTGCTTTCTGAAGTACCTCGCTGCACTGGAGAGGAAACCTTCCACACTCATACCAGCACAGATGGTTTTGTTTCAGTGGGAGTGGAGCTGAGCCAGCATTGGAAACCTGGTGTGGACACCGTAGAGCCCAGGAAACGTGTAAGGCTGGCTGGAATCCCTTGGACACAAGCTTGTTTTCAGACTCATGGGTAGGCATGTGATCCGGGAGGAGTACTGCTCATTGTTTGATTTTTTAATTATTTTTCAATATATGTATTGAAATGTAAAATAACCCCCACCCCTTTTAGTTGTCAGACAATACCAGTTTGCTCAGGCTGCTGTTTTTCAGAGCAAAGACTTCCTGGAGAGAAAAATCCCGCTCCACGTGCCAGATGTCTGAGGTTGGTTCACGATGCAGTGGCAGTACTTCTATGGCTATAAAGCTGTCCTGTTTTCAGTTAGATGCAGTACCTGCTGCTGGCAAACCCCAGGTTTGTGCCCTGGTTCGTGTGGGCACGGTGCTCCCTACAACTTGCTCATATGGTTCTTGCTCCTTGGGACTTCTGACTGATGGCTCTGACCAAATCTCTTTCAGGCTTGTGCTGAAAAGGGCTATAAAAATGAGGTGTGTAGTTTCCCCTTGCCCCATCACACCCCACCTTCTCTGGTGGAAACACTCAGGTTTTCAAGAAGGATTATTTTAAGTCCTTTTAGATGATCCTTTGCTGTAGCCAGCCTGGTCATTCAGGATATGCATGTCCCTCGTGCAGGGGGCCAGGCTGCTGTTCAGGCAGCACCAGTGCCCTGGGGATAAGGCAGTACATGAGCCAAACAGCACACTCAGAGTACGGTGCTGTTAATTACTTTCCACTTTGTTTAAAATTAGCTTTGGCTTTCTTGGCCAATTAATTCACAAGTGCCACATACAGCCTCCCCAGTCACTGCTGCTCTGTGGCTGTTTCACTGCAAGCTCTGGGTAAGGACAGCAGGAGAGCAGGTGCCCTGCCCCAGGCCCCCTGGCAGGGCAGGGCTGTGGCACAGAAACATCTCTCAGGAGGTTTGAAACCAAGTCTCCGGTTACAGCTGCTGCTACTACAGGAGCAGCAACTCCACCTCTGCTTCAGACCTGCGTGGTCACATACTCTGAGAAGCAGGGTCTGTGTGCTGGAAATAACAATGTGAGTGAACACCATGGTCTTTGCTCTCACAACTGAAATCAGTGGTAACAGAGAAGCAAAGAATTAAAATCTTTCATTTGATCAAATTTAACTTGATGTTCACCTGAGTTACAGAACTGTCTACTACATTCAGTTGCAGAAAATGTTCTTTCAGAGAAGAGCTTTTAAGAAAGCCCAAATTAATTTTTCGTAGGAACTGCTCAACTGCAGGTAGTCACCCAAGAAGCATCACTGATTTGTATGATGAAGTAGATAAATGAGAAACCACTTTCAAATGGCTGTTGAATTTATTTGCTTGATAAATACAATCCTAACAAAATAAAAGTTAACCGATATTAAGAGATTTGTCTGAAGAACATTAGAAAAATCCATGACAATTCAATAGGAATTAGTGTGAATTAAAGAAAGAAAAAGTTTAAATATTGCCAGCAAATATAAAATGTATGTAACGAAGGCAAGGGAGAATGCTTTAGTTTACATTTGTCATCTGATCACATTTTCTGTGTTTATAAACTTTTTTCCAAATTTTAAAAAAATACTATGCTGTTTTCTATAACATATCAAAGCATTATTTGTACAAAATCAAATCATGGCCAATGATTCACAACAGTGCAATAGATAAAGAATACAACCACATCCAACAGGTGCTGAAAATAAATATCCAGATTAAAAAATAAGATAGCCTATATGCACTCTGTGGAGTTTCTGTCTATATATGATTTGATGGATGAGTCTCATGAGTGTATCCAAAACATTAAATGGCCATTAAATGCCAGTGTGGGTAGAGGATTTTAAAGGGTAGAAGCTGTAAAAACAGCCAAACCAAAAGCAAGTCCCAGGTGGGGGTGGTTGGTTTGTTAAACACCAGAGAGGCTATTGCTGGACCCCCCGTGCCTCCCCTTGGCATTCTTCGGGCTCACTGGGGAAGCACAAGTGACTGGCACTTGTGCAGGGGAAATGCTGTATTGCTTGGTCAGGCAGACACATCCCAAATGACATAACCCATTTCCATCCCTGCCTACAAGCAGTGGCTTTCTCCCAGGGATGGAAACATTTAGAATGGATGAATGCAAAGCTCTTGGCTACATGGCAGCAGAGTGACCAGGGCCTGTCTTAAACAGCTGTGATAAAGGTGGTTAACAAATGAGTCAGTGGGTTCCCTACACCACTAAAACACATGAATGGCTCTCCATGAACATTTCCATTGTATGGGGACATAAATAGTATCTCTCAAGTTTTTACACTTAGTACATCTCAGAACAAAAATGAAGCTTAAGGGCATGGCAGGTAAACACGATACCCCACAGTCTCCCACATTTCAGCCAACCCAGGATAAATTTAAAGCTCCCTTGTATATAATCTGCATCAGAAAGGTATCAAAGGCACAAGCAAGAAGTGACTCGGTTAATAAGCAGAAATAATGGTGAATGACAATGAATAGATCCACAAGGCAAATAATTAGTAAGTGTGGGTGGGTTTTTGTTTGTTTACTGAAAATGAGATTTTCCAATTTTGCTCCAGTGAATGTAAATAATGATTTTGGTTTGAAATAAAACTGTTACTGAATTATTTTAAATCACCTGAAGGAAACCAGTCTTGAAATAATCTGATACTAACTGGAAAACTCTTCTGGCCTCTCCAAACTCACCTGAGTCTGATGAGTAGAAGCCACAAGTATTAGAGACAAAAGTCTCCAGGGCTTAAAAGAAAAGTTTCTTTACAGAATATACACAGCCAGCAATAATTTGTGCAGTTAGACTCAAATTACAGTAATTTGCACAGTTCGGTTGATTTTATGCATAGCCAAGGAGCCTGATCAAATTGGAGTTTCCTTCCTGTCTTTACTTGGCGATGGCTTGACTTGCTGCTCCTTGCTTGCTTTTGGCTGCTCTTTGGCTGCTTTTGTCTCCAGGACAGTGTCTCTTTGCTGCTGAGAAACGCCCCCGCGTTTTTCTGGCTCCTCCTCCTCCTGCCCCTGCTGCTCCGACTTGGCTCGCTGCAGCAGCCGGAGCTGCACCCGCAGCTCGATGATGGCCTCCCGCTCCTCGTGGATCGCTTGGTTCAGGTGATTATTCTTGATCTTTCAAGGAAGGGAAACCAAACGTCAGGGCTCCCTCCCCCTGATACAGAACTGCTGTGGCTCGGGTGGTGTTTGGCACTGCTGCCAGCCCAGACAGGAACAGGGCCTGGCCCACAACAACCTGGGCAGAACTGAGGCAGAACAACCAGTTTGCACCTGTGCAAACATCTCTGCCCGGGCTCCAGCACGTAACCACCAAAGGAAATGAATGCTAAGAACCAAATCTTACCTCCAGTTCCTCATTCTGTCTCTGCAAATCCTCCAGGATGACCTGCAGTTCCTCCTCATCTTCGCTCTCACTTTCACTCTCAGAAGAATATTCCTCAGTTTCACTCCGGCCATGCTGCTGGCGACTGAAAGACCAAGGACAA
Source organism: Hafferia zeledoni (assembly GCA_035583235.1). NCBI lineage: Eukaryota > Metazoa > Chordata > Aves > Passeriformes > Thamnophilidae > Hafferia > Hafferia zeledoni. The sequence goes on from JAWWEV010000083.1 coordinate 99,555,336, forward strand.
ATCTAATTTAAGCACTTCCCCAGGTCTGCCAGAACCGTGGCAGCCTCAGAGTTAACCTGCATCCACTGAATCACCTGCCAATGGTTTAAAAAACCCCAGACTTTCCTTTCAAAGCTTAATTTAATAAAAGCAGCGACTTCCAAGGGGGATTTTTTTAAAGCCCAGGGCCCAGTTTCTTTTAGAGCATAATTTCAGTTAAAAAAGCAGAAAATACCATGAAAGATCTAGATTTGTTGAGACATCCATAAAAATAAGTGGCTTTCAACTGTGATGTTTGCTGGGTGAGCTTTTAAGTGTAGGTTAGAGTATTATTTCAGCAAAGCAGATGTGTACTTTTAATCAAAGTGTGCTGGCCTGGCAGGGCTCTGATGGGAGCTGTCCCTTTTACCTTTGTATTTCAGCTATTTCTGCTCGGAGACGATCTATCTCTTCCTTCTCTGAGGCAATCTGTCTCCGCAGAAACTGCTCCATGGCCAGCAGTTCTTCTTGTTCTGTTAAAATCTCGTTCTCCTGCAATGATCAGTTAGTCCACTTAAAGCCTTGACTTATTTCCTCCAGGAGCACACAGTAAGTATGAGATGATGCTGTTCTCTGACATACTTTCAGTAGCAGTGGTTGGCATGTCTGCTTTGAACTCTGATCCATCAAGACCTCAAAGCAAACCTAAGTTCAAACCCAACAAAGTCTGTTCTGAATCCTCAAGATGATCACTGTAGTGAGTAGATGTGAGTAGTAGTGAGTAGACACACCAAATCAGGGCATGTTTGGCTGCCTTTCCCTAAATCACAGGGGAAAGCTTTGGCCAACCAGTAAAATAACAAGAAAAACTGAATTACATGTTTTTGAAGATGAATATAAGGAGGAAAGTCCAGTGGGGAGAAGATCAAAGCTATTGGGGGAAGCAAGGGAATGCAAAAAAGCCAAAATAGTTGCCTTACTTCCTTTGATCAGCAGGAAAGCAGTTTAACAACAGTATTAAAACTGGCTAGATTTGGAAGTGCTTTCTAAGTACATTAACAACAAAGGCTGTATTTTTCTTTTTTTCTTTTTTTTTTTTGGTGCAGTGTCTCCTTTCTGCTGTTAACAAGAGTCTGCTCAGCTCTGGGTTCACTCCCACAGTCAGCATTCCCTCCCTTGTTTATTTACCTTTAAAAAACAAAGCCTTATATTTTAATGCACAGAGAGACCCCTTTAAGCCTTCAACGTCCCTCTGCATTAGAAGGGACAAAGGACTGTTCAATATATCTGAAATATAAAATACCAACAGGCAAACAAGTAAGTGCCTTCCAGCTACCTGTGCAAGCAGAATATTTATAACTTCTTCATTCTCATTCATCTCTTCTTTGGAGACATCCTCCTTTGAAAGGCTAGCAATTTCTTGTGCAATCTTTGTTTCACACTCCTGCCAGAGAAAGAGAACAACATTCAAAAGGACACCTTCCCCCATCACTCCAGTTACTCTAAAAAAGACTTTTTGAACAGTATTTCCCAAATTTAGAACTGCCATCTCAGTTGTCTCGAAAGCTTTCAGCAAGGCCTGGCCCTTCTCTGGGACATACAGCAGTTCAAAAAAACGCTTCTCAAGCTTGTTAACCTCGAGTAATTCTTCTTGGTACCCCAGGGCACAACGTTCTAAAGCATACCATGAACATGTGTTCTGTCAAACACTAAGTGTTCAATCACACACATATTTTCTTGTGAACAGCTGTGAAGATCCCTGTCCCTAGGGAGAGCCAGCTACGCAGAAAACACAATTGTTCATCAGCCATGTGAAGTTAAGATTAGAAAACCTGCAGTAAAAACACTGAAATGTGGCTTGATCCGTGTGCCTTTGCAGTGTCACAGATTAGGGATCCATGATTTAGATGTCTGGCCAATAAACAGAAAAGCTACCCACCTGTCTCTTAGCTTCTCTTAGTTTCCTCTTGAGAGCTGTTAAGATTCTTTGCACCTCCCAGAGTCTCTCTTCTTTGGATAAGTCTTTTATCCCTGCCTGCAAGTCTCTGTGTAAACAGTTCAGTAGGAACTCCTAGAAATATTGCCAAAGAAATTAAGTGTCTTTAATGTATCAGAGCAAGGCAGACTGAAAAGGAAAATCTTTTTGGCTTTGTGGCAACAGGCTGGGAATTCTGGTTTTCACCCTGACATGTCAATGGACAAGTGTTAACACAGAGCCAGCACACAATCTAGAGCCAGCTGAAGAGCAACACTAAAGAACCACCCTCTTTCACGTGCTCTCCTGACCTTCCTCCCATGGTAGAAGTGTTGAACTACACAGCAAAGCACTCCATGAATGACCCAGCTGTGACCACCACAAAAATGCAGCAACTTTCCGTATGTGAAAAAGGAAAGGAAATTATCAGTCTCTTTCCAGTGGTCTCCACTGACAGGATAATTGAGATGGAATTAAAGAGTATGTTACACACTTAAAAGGATTTACTACTGAATGTACAGAATGTAGGGCAAAGAAAAACACCAAAGTAATTGCCAACCTGTCGCCTGATTTCTTCTTTGATGCTTTCTTGTGTTTCTGGAAGTGCTGGCATTGTTGCCATATTCGACCAGCGAAGAGGTTTTGTCACCTGCTTTAGGGTCACATCCCCAAAGAACTCCTGAACATGTGTAAAAAACACATACAGGACACGGTTGCTGATCTGCAGAGAAAGGACAGACAGGATATTGGTGAAGAAGATTTATTCACATCATCTTTATCTGTGGAGCACAGTGTCTTTCTCCATTGGCTTGATATTAAAATTAAGCAACAACATAGTCTTCACTAAATTACCACTGAATCAAAGCCCACAAAAACTGTGTATCTGCACAAATTATTGGACAAATTCAACGTTAAACAACTGCTGTTCACAATAGAATTAAAACACAGACAGTCTTTGTAATACTCTCGTAATGATGTATCAGACCATAGTATGCAAGCTCACATGTGGAAAGTCTTTTGTTCCCCTTTCCCAGCATTTCGGGTTCCTGGGGTATAAAGAGAAGCTGTAATTCAGCTAAAGTGTATCAGACAATACCTAATTCCCATCTGCAAGAGAATTGCTACAAAGAAGTCTTTCTCAGGCAGAAGTTGTGGTCTAACACTTGCTGTGTGGTGCACATACCTGGACAGTAGGGCTGAGCACTATAGAAATATTCTGGATGTTCATTTTTGTTTCCAGTTCCTCTGCAATAACATGGTCCATATGCACAATCAGCCAAGAAATGAGGAGATGGTTACACTCTGGCAACTCCTTCAGCAGCCTCTGGCACTCCTGAACCTTCTCAGCCTCCGTGTTCTTTCCACAGGCATCTTCAAAGCGGGAGGTGAGCTCTTTGGTAAGCAGGTTCTCGGGCAGCTCTCGCAGGTACTGTTTCAGCAGGCTGGCCACTGTGTAGGGCTCGTATTCCTCCAGGTTCGGAGACTCCTCGCGGTCATAGGCTGCCTTCAGCTCGTCAACTTTTGATTTTATTCCTTAAAATATTTAGATCCAGAATTAGGAGAAATATTCACTCTAAACATGTAATAGTTATATTTAAACTTTTCTTTTGAGATGCATTTATTTCACCTCTCCTTACAATTCAAGCTAATTGAGGAGCACATTTTAAAAGCTACTCACATGTAACAAAGTGAAAATCATGACTCTAAATAAAGTGATCACTGGTTCTAAAAGTGCTGACTGGTACTACAAAGTAAAACCACAGCACTGACAGAGCTCTGAATCAGAACTGCTGTCAGCATTCCCTTCCATCAAGGAACAAAAAATTGGGTGAGAAAGGTTACGGGAACATTGAGATCAATCATGTATTTGCATTCGGCCTTTCTGGCTGTTCAGTTATGCATCCCTAAGCCAAGTAGCAAATATGTTATCAACTCAAATACAGTGCAACAACTTCTACCTATATCAGCTTTCCTCTGTCAAAACAAACCCCACACTTTTTAGTTTCCAGATTTCCAGCTGGCGCTCCTCAGCAGAGGAATCTCACACAAGATTCTTGATTCGAGGTACCTGATGTTCACATAATTTAACCCATCCAAGACTTTCTGTAAGGTGTTTTTATAATTCAGTGACATCCAATCTTCCTGAACTCGGAAAAATTTCATTCTTATAGCTCAAATAACCACTTGAGTTACACCAATTTAGTGTGCTGCCATGCTTGGCTCATACACAATGAGCACAACTGGACACATCCAGCCCTCGGAAATGCCGGGTAAAATACGCTCAGTCTCATGCCCAAAATGAGCCATCACAACAGCGGGCAGGTCCTTAGGCCACTGCAGTGCTCTCTCTGAGCTCTCAATTTGAACAATCCTACATGCACAAGAGGGTGCTGTTGCACTGGAGAACACCTACAAAGTACACGGAGCAGGAATGATTTACCAAAAACACACCTGTGAAAATTCCCAACACATGGTGTCTGGAAAAAACAAGCCACCAAAATATTTTACAAGGTTAGACAAAGCAACTGCTTAAGCTGCTGCAGTATTTATGCATGCCTACCAAACACCACACAGATGGACAGCATGAAGACAGGTTAATGAAGCCTCTGAAATAATTTGATTACCACTTTACAGTGCTGAGCAACCCGTTACAAATGCTTTTCCTCCAATTCCTTTTCTCATTGTTCTTGCCCCCTTGCACGTACCCACCGAAGGACTTACACGAGTTACGGTGCTGATGCAGCTCCCAAACAAAGGGACTGTTTTGTTTAATGTGGCTAAAACTGAGGTCCCGTTTATGTAAGCTGCTGTTATGCAACTACCATGGTTAATTAGCTGGCTCTTGCCAAGCTTACACAGTGAAACTTGTATTTTCTGGTTATTAGAGCATTTGCTGAAAGAAGTTCTTAAGAAAAAAAAGTCATACAATGGAAGTAACCAGAAAAACCAACTTTGTGGGAAGCTTACATGATAAAATGGTTTTATCTCATTTTTGCTTTTGCAATCAGCTACCATGGTATTTCTAATGCAGAAGAAAAAGAATACAAGCTGGCCATACCACACATTTTATTCACTGTTACCATCCTGTCACAAAAGACCAAAACAGGTGTGTTTTCACTGCCATGAAGCAGTACCAGTTTTTATGGTACTTCACACCTACAGGTTTGCTTAACTTTGGCTACCTGATTACCTCTTGGATAATTAAAATTAATGCAGCTACAGAGTCTCTAGGTGTTGAAAATAGCAAAATAACATGAAAATTGCAAGTAAAGACCTTAGGAACCTTCATGTGAGCTTGCCCAGAGTACCTGAAACTCTGTAGATGCCTTCACACTTCATGCCATACTTCTCCACGTAATCTATACATTCACGGAAAACTGCTGGCAGGCGGATGCCATCATACATCATGGTCCTGTCCACGGCATGAGACAAAGGAATGCCAAACACGGGTCTGTGACTTGGAACATCCACTTGAGGTATCTCTGGCTCCTGAATTGGCTTTTTCTTTTTCTTCTTCTCTTTCCACTGTTTTACAACATCTGCTGCAGTTAAGTCTTTTGACTTCTTCTCTTTATGTTTGTCTTCCTTATGTTTGTCTTCCTTGTGTTTTTCATCTTTGGGTTTCTCCTTTATCTTAAAATCCTTTTCCTTTTTTTTGGAAAAGCTGGGTTTCTTGAAGACGTGTATTCCCTTGGACCGTTTCAATTTTGAAGGGCTTTCAGCTTCATCACCGGAACTGTCCTCTTGAAATGCAGCATAACCTTCCGCTGCAGGCAAAGGAAGAGAAGGGAGGGGGACAGCTGTAAGTTTCTAGACAGTGTTGCAGCAGGGAGAGAACACCAAGTCATACACAAGGAGGAGAGAGAAGCAACGTGAATTAAAAAATAGCACCTGCCTGACTTCTCAGAAGGTCTTCTTTTGTTGTTAGACACTTGAGCAGACAAGGATTAAATCAAGGTTGCATAATCACATCAAAGATAAGCCACAGAGTTCCTGAACAATCTAAACAACGAATACTTTATATACTTACTCATAATGGCAATGTCCATCCTATGGGCTAGATTCCCATCTAATAGTCAAGGAAATGCAAAATAAAAACAACTGTCTGGCAACTTCTCTATGTTCCTGCAATCAACAGTATAAGAGTTGCTGTTAAGGATCATCTGCTGCACACACACAAGTCCAACAAATTTCTAGTAAGAACAAACTGAAGTTCCGCCACTTAAAACCCCAATCCCTTTCCAGAATACTACGAGTTTTAAGGTAAGTATGAAGCTAGTAAAGTTTCAGCCTCAAATTAAATACAAAAAAACCCCCAAACCCAAACTAAAAACTTACTTTTCACTAGATGAATGAAACAATCCCAGTAACACCAGCACAATACCTGACCGTGAAGGCGCAGATTTGCCTTAAGCGTAAGGAACAGCTTCAAACAAGTCCCTGGGCCGAGTACCCTGTTCCAGCAGCAAAACACCAAGTGCTGTCTGACACACACACACACCAGTGCTTTTAACTAACTACGCCTCTGCAGCCAGCCCAGCCTCGCCTTCAGGCAAGAATATGAAAATCTCTAAGGGTGGATTAACAAAAAACACCAACCAACAAAAAACCAACCCACAAACAACATGCAATCCAACACAACTTCCAAGTCCACTAGTTCTGATTTTACATACTCAGTACCCCATGTAAGAAAACCAAGCCTGAACCCTGGTTAACAAGGATGGCATTTCACATGCCCTCTGCACCAGCCAGGCCCCCCAAGGCAGTGGGCAGCAAGCTCTTGCTTCAACACGAAGCCCCCATTATAGAGATCCACTCTGTACAGAGGTTCTGCCACTGCCTGCAGGCAGTGCCTCTGCTCCAGGGAGGAAGCACTGACAGCCAAGTGCTCCTGCTGTGTGAAGAGCTTTGGGCAGAGGAAAATTACCTCCTTAGATACTAAGAGGGCACATCATGCATGAGACTACAGCCTGTAGTTCTTTTAGGTGAAAGATGTTATGCAAAAGAACCAGAGGACATTCACTCTTCTATCCTTCCAATTCTGAACTATACCAGGCTGTGGAGTTTCTCAGCATTATTTCAGCTCAATAAATGAGCTGTCTATATTTTGAAGCTTCCTTGGCTGCTCTGTAGAAGACAGCTTTTAACTGCCAAATAAATACAGAAATGTATTAAAGCATGGAACTAGCATAAAATAATTACAACTGTTTGACCAGCTCACCCTCCCAGCTGGGACTCCTTCCTAGGACTACCAAACACACACTTTTATAGAAGACTGAGGAACATCACAGAACTGTTCCTGTCCAAGTGGGTTTTAATATAAAAATGCAAATGTGAAATGGAGCACAGCCACCAACCAGGTCTCCTTCCCTCTGTTTACTGGCTGTATTATTGACTGTTTTTGTAAAGGAAAACCAGAAATGGGTAAGGAAGCCTGCAGAGCACAAACCAAGGATTCAGATCTCACTCTGATACACAAAGAACTGCAGATGCACCAGCTACAGGACAAAGGAGAAGCACACATCACCATTCCGTGTTGTGAGAATGAGATGGGGCTGGCACTGAGTTTCAAGATGGACTTCACATATGTCATTTCCGAACAGAAAAGCCGTATCTTCACCAGCCAGACCCCAGAACAATCTGCCCCCAGTCTTTCCTGCTGGGTAGCTGAGACAGCTCCCAGTCCAACAGTGTGGGGTTTCACATGCACACCAGAAACACACCAGGAACACACCAGGAACAGCGCCAGCAAAGGCGACCCAAGCTTGGAGGTCGGTGCCACCCACAGCGCTGCTGCCTCACATGTCTCAACACTCCACACTGCAACACAAACCTTGGTGCCTTTCTGGATCTGTGGCAACAGAGCACCAGCAACAGCCCATTACTGAAACTCGTATTGCCTGACTTCATGAGAAGACATGAAGAAGCAAGTTAAATACCAAACCAGCCTCTTGTAATTTGTCTCAGTAACATAAGTCAACCAAGCTTAGCAATATGTACTAATACAGAATCATACAGAATATCCCACCCATGCCAAGAGAGGGTTTGCATGTCTCTCAGAGTAGCTCAATCTTCTTCACCATATTTTTGGTAATAAGACTGGTGTGTCCCTTTCACCAGTGATATAATATATTGAAATATAAAGAACCTAAATTTATACAGAAGAAATAGTATCGAAAGCACTTGACAAATCAGGTAATTTTAAATGTGGAAAGAGTATCATTTACTGTTAGTAAACTGATGTTTCTGTTCACTGTTTCCTCAGGACTTCACTGCAGTTATTTTAAATATGAAGTAAAATTAATAGAAGTGTAAGATCTACTACCTACAGACTCTTTATCTACAGACAAAGTATAGCCCTTTTTTCTTACTGAAAATTAGGAAAACCTCTTAAAATAATAAATTAAAAAATTCCAGTGTTACTTAGGAAAAATCTAACTTACAGGCTTAAAAGCTTTGCCATGCAGTGAGTCTATCAGTCTGCATACTTGTGAATACTCCTACAACAAAGTTATAAAGTCTTGCCATAGTATTTATTGTTAACTCAAAGGGCTGCGTTATGTAGAAATGCCATTTATCAAACCTCCTGCAAGATACTTTTTGTCCATCGTGTCTGTGAAGAGTTCTAAAGTAATTTGTAACTCTACAGCTGATTTGGCCCCCCGGGGAAATCTGCAGCATCTGTAATTAATTCACTGAAAGAAAACATGGGTGGCTTTTACATATGAAAGAATTAGTAGGTCAGATATGAGTGATGTGCCATGCCAGCATTAGTTATCTAATTTAAGTTTGTCAGAGGGATTGCCTTTAAATTGTATACCATTTCTAAGTAAAACTGTAAGACATGAATGCACAATCAGCTCAGGTAGATGGCTTCTATTTCCCCTGCTTGCTCACAAGGTGTATTGTTATTATCAATACAAACATCCACCTTCCAATTAGACAGGTTTATCTTTAATATATATTCAACTCAGTGATGTGAGCACAGTGATCCCAAACGAATCCTGCACTCAGATTACTCTGCACAGCGATGCCAGCAGAGCAGGTGAAGCTCAAAAAAATTTGCCTTACTTGATTTTAATTTAAAATAACCACTGGCATTGAAAGATAGACTTTTAAACTATTCGCAAACGGTACTTTGCTTGACAAATGCACAGTTGTATATAGAGATACACAGTAATTTGTCAGTAGAATAGGATGCAGCAACACAGGCACTCAGCAATAGGACAAGGGGGCACGATGGGCTCAAGCTCTGCCAGGGGAAATTGAAGTTGGAGATCAGTAAAAATTCTTTCCAGAGAGAGTAATCAGGCATTGGAATGGGCTGCCCAGAGAGGGGGTGGATTCCCCATCCCTGGAG
>JAWWEV010000083.1:99564728-99576331 GCA_035583235.1 Hafferia zeledoni
CTGGAGTTGGACCAAGGGTTGGACTTGATGATCTCGGAGGTCTTTTCCAACCCAATCGATTCTATGATTCTACAATTCTATGATCCTATTTATCTCAAAGATAAACCTTGACATGAAGAGCCCTTAATGTTTATCATGGGTAGACAGTTTTACTAACTTCTTAGTACACAGACCTGGAAACTGTATTCAGAGCTTCTCCATTCACCAGATGAGTAGAAAGAATGTTTTGTTTGCAATAGCAGTGACTTGCTATCAGCCTCATCTCCACCCCAAAAGAACATAGAGGACATCCTGGCCAATCCATTAGGGATTTGATCTTCAAAAATATTTCCTGCAAAGTTCAGAGGAGTTCATACTAATGATACTATTTTCCTTTCACAGGATCGTTTGGTTTATAATTCAACCAACTCTCCATTTTCCTAAGAGTTATATGAAGAAAATGAGAATTCTAAACATAAAAACCCTAGCTACATACTGAACCCATACCATCCAGCAGCATCAATCTCAGAATAAGATCTACTACATACAGACTCTTTATCCACAGAAATTCTAATGGGTAGAATAGCTTCCTCCTTCAGTATTTCTTGTAACATTTTTCTTTTGCAAAGAACTGCATATTTTGTGACTTTATCAACACGTGATTACTGATAGGTGGTTAAACACTTTAAAAAAATCAATTACACTGGTGGATGTCTCAGATAATTCGTTACTGTCTAAAAGAGATCCCATTTTTGCTCTCCTGCTGTCACAGTACAAGTTCTGTTTGAGTCAGGGAACAGATCTGACTTAAAACTATGCCACTAAGGAGAAAATTCCTTTTAATCCCCAATAAATCCCCTAATTAACTGCAGCCAACCAACACCCAGTCTGTTACAGAGAAGTGGAGAATAGAAATTAGTGGCTGAAATACTTTCCTAGCAGCTGACATTCCACATAAGTAACAATATTCCATTTAATTTTTTTATTATCTCCAAAATATTTCTATCACTTTCCCCCAGTGCTGTGTATTATTAGGTTGTTGCCATTAACATGCAAAATATAAAATAACTATATTAACCACATAGCAAAAAGAGATCCCCTGCTAGCATACAAAAATGCTTTTTTGATATGGGTACTAATAATTAAGCTAAGAGTAAATTACCCTTGCAAACAGGATTTATCTGAAAAACTACAATGAATAACTGTGGGATGTTTATCCTTCCCTCCCTACAAACACTCCTGCTCTTCAAGCACTTGAATTAACACTTAGAGTATTACCAAAATAGACCAAGATCTTTGTGGGATTAAAGTTACAGTTTCAGGAGTTAGGATGACCTTGTCATCAGTTCACTAATACTGCAAATTCAACAAACATTTACTGTGTCACAATGTAATGTCAACTTGTTTTTTTTCCATTGACATGTTCAGTTACATTTGTGCAAGGCCCAAATTACACGATCATGGCCATTGTGTATTCTCCAAAACCACAGCAGGTAGGCAGGAAAAAATGAAAAGAAAGAATCTGAACACACGCAACAGATTTAAAAGGTGGGAGAAACTGAAGAATCAGAAATATGGGAGGAATAACAGAAGTCAAAGCTAGAAGGGAATCCTTAAAATCAACTATTATAAGCAATCGGAAAGAACCCTTGTCATTTACACAAATAAAGTGTCTGTTCAGGGTCTATTTACAATAATTACTACTTTTGGATTGCAGGACATGTACTGAAAGCTTTGTATGTAACATTTCTATCTGGCTGGCAATTATATGACAGACATACATTAGGGCTAAGAAATGCTGAATACTTTTTATATTAGAGCTGCAAGAGATGATTTGGTTCTTCCCATGTTTCGCATTTTGGTATTCTTTGAGGATTTTTCATAGCTTCAAGGTTTCTTTTAAGTAACAAAAATTGTTTTGCATCAGCTTTATATAAAACGTTTTGCCATCTCTTGTGGAAGAAAGTGGTTACACAAACCTGCACAGATTTGCTGAAGAAGAATTTTTCCTCCTAAACAAGAGCCTTCAGTTCGACTGTCACCACGAGACATGCTGAATTCCACCCCAAAGAAACCCACATGACGTACAACACTGACCTCCACCAATTCCAAATCTGAGGTGTGGAATGCAGAGCGGTGACAGAAAGCTGGTTTGCAAAAAAAAAAGCAACTACTGATAGTCTGAATTTAGACTTACCCAATCAGCAAGGAAATTTTGTCACCAATTCAGTAAACTTACCAGGTTACTATTGTTTACATTAGAGAAAAACTCTAAGGAATCACTTCTCTTAAAACCTGTAGGAATTTCAGCTCTTGGTTTTAACCTGAGGATGCATTTTTGAGTGACACTATTCTTCAGGCACACAGTTTTGAGTTAAAATAGCAACAGTCCCTCTAAACTGTGGAAGAAATAATTTCTGCACTCCAGGAAACTGGTTTGATTAAAAGCAGTGCAGTGACAGCAAATTCTTAAAAAGTAATTATTTAAATATGTGCATGCACATTACAGTCATCATACTAATTCCAACAGAACACTGTGTTCTGTCTCATTGTTTCTGATCTTCCAAATTCCACACTCAAGAAGTATCAAGATACACAGGCATCAAAGACACAGGTTTGGTAGAAGAACAACATTATTTTCAAATTTTGCTAAAACAAATGCTGGTTAAAAACCACTAGCACCTAGGATGTGCTGTTCATGTTTGAGATACTTGGATAACAAGTGGCTTTCTGGTACTGCAAGTGCCTGGTATCAGCTTAGTATTTCTAAGCGCTTTGTTCTTTCAGAATAATGTAGAACAACACTCTTGAATAAAAATTATTTCATCCTTCCAAAATTTTCTGCACAAATCTAAAGGTGGAAAGTAACATTTCTGTTGTTTTGGAAGAGTAAAATTTTTTAAATGAACTTCCACTGTGGACACTGATACACTGACAAAGAATGGATTATACAGTCAAAGCTTTGCTTTCTTCTAACCTTTGCTCTGTCAGTTCTGGGAAATTCAGATCTCAGTGCTGGTTTGCATATTTCTGACCTCTGCAATAATAATTTGGCACTGCTGGAGGAAACTGCATGACCAGACTAACCTGAGAAGCTAGAGAAAAAAAGATCACAGATTTCATTATTCCTCAAATAATGGCACTGTGCACATGAGATCTTGAAATGGTGCAGAGACACATGGAAAAACGGTTAAAGGTGTTGAAACTGACTCTTCCAAATTTACAAGTGTAAAATTCAGGTCAAACATACAGTTTTACTTTAGACAGCACCTCAGCTACGATTAAAAAATTACCTATTTGGAAATACATCTGAAAACCTCCACTCAGAATGTGAACTGATAATGAGATTAGAAAACCACCATGCTTAGTTTTGGATAAACAGATTTACTGGTAATTCTGGATACATCACGTGCTTGGGACCCACATCGTGCAACAAAAAAAAAATCCATTTTTTAGTTCAGGTGTGGGATTTTTTGGAAAAGAAACAGGTACTGAACAAACTTCCTTCACACCTAAACAAGTTTAAAAAAGCCCACTGGGAATATAAGTAATTTTGACAAAGAAAGAAGGAAAGAGAAATTAAATGCATTAAATTAAAAAGAGAATTTGTCTACTCACTTCTTTTTTCTTTTTTCTTAAATTTTCCTTTCTTCTTCCCATGCTCCTTTTCATCATCAGACACTATATCTGGCGGCTCATGCAGGCTGTCGTGAGGAGGCGAGGGCTCACCGGTGCGGTACAATCCCGGGAATTTAGTGGGACTGATTTCCTCGGAGCTGGGAGTGCGAGCCAGACCCCCACTGTGTTCTACTCGCCGGTGCTCACTGGGGCTGCTGGTGGGGGGCAGGAAGCACTCGGTCATTCTGATGCCCTGGTAGCCAAGCGAAATCTTCTGTTACCTGTCCATCACACCTGCAGCACAGAGAACAAAGAAACCCACACGGTCTTCAGCAATGAGTCTCAGAATGCCTTGCCCAGAGCTCTGTCCTGAAATCACAACAGCGATATCCTCTACAATGAATGTTCCAACTTATGTCAAGACACATAACACAACATCAGCTCAGCGTTGGCAGAATCTGTTCATCAACTCCTCACCCATATTAACATTAGAGCTGGGATTTAAGCAATTTCTATTCTATAATATATAAAACATATATTAAGAATATTTTAACAGTTGAAATAATCCTTACAAAATTCATAGGCATAAAATCATAGAATCATAGGATCGATTGGGTTGGAAAAGACCTCCGAGATCATCAAGTCCAACCCTTGGTCCAACTCGAGTCCATTTACCAGATCATGGCACTCAGTGCCACGTCCAGTCTCACTTTAAAAACCTTGCATACTGATTGGTAAAATTTACTACGAAATAGTTAGGTAACTTTAATTTTTTGACATAAAATAGATTTGCCTGGAAGCTCAGAGTGTCTGTGAGCACTGCCCTTCAAGCAAAGATCATTTTCATCTTTCCCAAGCATATTTTATAGATGCAAATAAGAACTCACCCAGACTGTTGCAATAAAGGGGAAAAATAAAATAAATAGAGTTAAAGCAAAACCATATTTTAATTATGCTAATGCAAATTAAAGAAGGTAAAAGAATGATGATGAAGTTTTTCTAGTATACAATAACTTCACCTTTGCAGGGGCTGTATCAGGTCATCTCTACCCAGATGCTGGTACATTGTTTGCTTCAGAGTTATGGACAAATAAATGCTAATAAAAAGATTACTGAAGGAAGTCAATACATACATTCTCAGCAGTGGAACTTGCAAGCAAAACCCGTCTTCCTAGCACAGAAATATTTCAGAAATTCCACAGAACAGATATGCCGTGTGGGACCTCTGGAGCCCACCTGGCTGAATTTGGCTCCTTGTGTCTAAATGGTCACAAAGGATTTTGTTGTATTTTGTTATATTTTTAACTGATCTGAAACACTCCACTGCCATGCTGATTGGATACTGTGTTTAAACAGGTAAATGGCATGCTCAAACTGGGATTTTACAAAAATGTCTGGGAATCTAAAGCTTCAGAATTACAGCTATCAGAATCTTCAATTATATAAGTGTTTTCAATATTATCAATGATAAAGACTGGCAATACTATTGCATCTCATCTGAGTAGCAGAATGATCTATAAAATTCCTGCACAGCAGCTGTTTGCATTTCATCACCAATCCCTCAGCCCAGCTCCAACAAAAACAGAACACAAAACACCCCACCAACAGCTACTAAACAGGATACTTATTAGAAAAGAATTTCAGTAATAACTCATGGAATTAAATTAGAAATATTGCATACAATTTTTTTAAGTGAAGAGGATGGCACCTACAATCAGTCCACATTATAAATGGACACGGTGGGCAAGTGCACAGAAGGAAAGAACAAGGTCACTGCAAAGGCACAGAACCACCACCCTGACAATGAGGACGCACAGGCTTTGCCTCTGGAACCCAGCAGAGCTTCTGGGATTAAGGCAGACTTAGCCCATACATTCCACAACACTCTTTAGCAGTATTACTCAAGTCCTGGGGGGTTATTTACAGCTTGGCAGCTCACAAAAAAACATAACATGGAATTGTGTTCTGCCAGGTTAATAACTATATATGTGTCCAGCCAAGTGGGCTTTGGGGTGGTTGGTTTATTTTTTGGGGGGCTGGGATTTTTTATTTTAGTTCTTTTAATTCTCATCCTTCAGCTCTCTGCACGCAGATCAGAGTGAAATTCTAATGTATGTACGCAACACTATCCCACTACAGGAGATCATTCACAGTGCTTATGAAGATTATCAGTTACTCAGATCAGAATTTGAATAGGGCACAGTAAGACACAGAATTATGATGAGAAACAAAATATTCATGAGGTCTTTTAATACTGTTCATTCTTTATTCTGGCTAAAGCAGAGACACGGACTAAAAATAAAGATAATGGCGTGTATTTGTAAACGCCACAAATTAAGACTGCACATATTTATTTTTTTATTTTACACCTTTGAGAAGATTACTTTCCTATATGCATAATTTCCTAGGCCTTTAAATAAGGGAGAAATTCTACAATGCTCAAATTATATCAGCAGAACAAGAGCCTCTAGGCCTACTGCAAAAACCTCTTCCACTTTTCCTAAGGCATTTTAGTGTATTCCTGCCATAAAATTCTGTACCTTTCCTCTCGCTTTTACGATTTATTTTCTGACAGCAATAAATCGTGATACAAAAAAACCCAGGCATCTTCTAGGCATTTTGAGAAGGAACATTTCCAACAGGCTCATTCTTCTGCCAACTTTTTCCTCTCGGACTTGACCCTTTCTTCCCCATCTGTCACTGCTGCAGTCCTGCCTCTCCTCTGCAGCAGGATTCCTCCTTCAGCTGCTCCTCCTCACCTGTGCAATCCTCATCTGCCAGGAGATTTAAGGCCTCCCTGCTGCCACATGAGGACGGTGGTACCACTCCCCCCTTAACTCTCCCCTGCCTCCAGTTCCAACAGTTTGCTCTCCCAAGGCCCGTTTGTGAGATGATTCAGGTTGCTGGCTGCTCCAACAGGCTCCTGCTGCCGAGCTGGCACGTGGAACAGCTCAGGCACAAACGATGAAAAGCAGACAAGTGGCAGAACCACAAAGACAGGAATTCAGCCTCCCTCGTTGGGCAGCTCTGTTCTGTGATTCTGCAGGCAAAAGCTTCATCTTTGCAGAGCTCAGTTAATTTACAGTATCTTTGTCGCAACTTCAAGCTTTGATTTCTTTACCACCCAGTGTCAGTACTCCCACAGATCCTGTCTTGACTCAGGACTCTTTGTCACCCTCAGTGCACCACACACAACTTGATGTTCATCTGCTTTGGTCTCTGTGACCCAAGCTCAGCCTCCCACTTTCCCCTGGTCTTGTTCTTTATTCAAGTGGTTCCTACTCTCCTGCTGCACATTGCTTCCTTGTAGATAAAGCAGCCCCTCTTCTTCCTCTGTTTCTTCTGTCTGATTAGTTATCAGTTCCCATTTCTTCCTGGGTGTTGTTCTCTGCTGCAGTCTTTTGTTTCCTCATGATTGTCTACCTCACCTTCTCACCCTGTGCCCATTTCTCCCACTGGCTCTCAGTCTCTCCCCAGTATCACAAGGAGTCACCTTCTTCCTTACCCCTCTATCAACAGGACATTCCTTGAGTCCCACCACTCCTCATTCCCTTGACATTTGATCCTTCTTCCACAGGAGCCACAAATGTTGTTACATGACAGAACCAGAGAGCTTCTCACAGTTCAAGCACCTCCTCAGCCTAAGCTACTTTTTTCAGTAATCCCAAAATGCAGTTTCTTGGACAATCCTCCTGCTCAACATCGAGCAAAACCTTCAGAATAACTGAATGTCAAAAATAAGCCTTCACTGAACATGTGCAGAATTGTGACCTTTCCTCTATCCCCCAAGGAAAAGTAAATTATAAGAGATTTTAAACATGGAAAGAAAGCATGTCTAACACAAAAATTTCTACCCATCATGCCATCACCATCTTCCTAGACAATACACCAAGCATGGGAAAATGGTGAGGAAAGGAAGGCACGGGCCTGCATAGGCAAAATAATGTGCTTCTCCAAGCCTCATTTTTGAAAATAACTGAACTCTTTGCTAAAAAATTCAGTCTGAGCTACCTATCTAGTAAGTAAAGATGAGCTTTAGAAAAAACATGGGAAAGGGAAGACACAGGGACATGATGGCCAACTTTAATAGGTCTCATTAGTAGCAATGTATCATGTAAGTCACCAGGAATACACTAAAGAGAGGCACAGTGACCACACTCACAGCTTTTCATTCTGTACAGAAGGCTCCATTATTTCTGTTTTGCACTGAGTCTGTTGTGACTTTCTGCCTTGTAACCAATTGCAACAGCAGAAGCAAATTAGAGCAGGTGATTTCATGCACAGATGTTATTTTGTAAAGCTGATGCATGGAACGAAGGACATGGAGATTTTCTGCAACAAGCATTATGCAAGCCCACATCTGAACACAGTGGGTGTCCCCAGGCCATTCCGTTCTGGCGCAGAAGAACATCCTCTGACTAGCTGGGTGTTACACTGGAAACAGTCCCAACGAGTCCGTAATCAAAGGATGGAGGCAGAGTGGGGACACTCACTCAGTTACCGGTGCCTACTCTATCACAACCACCTGAAAAGCAGGGCAGGGAGCACAGCAGGACCTCAGCACCACAGACCTTCAGCCACAAGATCTGGACCTGACATTACTTGAAGAAATGAGGCACACTGGATTTGGACAGAAATCACCCTAAAACATAGCTCCACTTTGGAAAGTAACGAACTGTAAGAGGAAAGAATAAAAACTATCACTTTTCATCTAAGTATGTCGAAACACTTCAGAAACCATGAGTGGCACTCTTATCTGCTGAGACTTTTGAATAAGATGAGCAGTCCAAGTTAGAAGTTGTTCACCAAGACTATACATGGTCTGTGTCACATCTAAATTCTGTATCTACTGCATTTTTCACAACATACTGAAAAGCCTAATACCAATCACTGCTTTCACTTGAACATTTAGACTGAAATGCTGCCATGAAGTCAAGTGTCAAAATGACATCAGAGGCCATCTGTTCCATTTAACAAGCTGTAGCCAGGTGCCCTTTCCTTTCTTTAATTAGCCAACATGGCCATGAAAGGAGAAGGAATAGGGAAGCACTTCATTTAGACAGGCAAAGCAAGTTTAAAATTTCACAAGTCACGAGTAACACACAAACACAGCATTAAGTAACTCCCTTGTGAGTCACACACTCTTCAGAGTTGCCAAGAACTAAACCCTCATGAAGGGACTTCACAAAAATTTTTGGATAAAGAGAATAAAATACAAACTGTTTAGCAGCATTCAGCTCCTAAACCTCAGATTACTCAACAAGATATGCGATCCCATCAGAATGTTAGAAAATTTACTTCAAAGGAGAGGATGTAATCATACAATTGAAGTCACACAGGAACAAGCTGTACAGTTTTCCAAAAATAATGCCACCATCAGATCAGCTCTACAGTAACATGAACAGCATTTGTGTGTTGTCTCATTTACCTGTGGGCAGATAAAGTCTGCTGCAACCACAGCACCACCAGAGGTATTTCGAGTTGTGCTCTGAGAGTCCATACCAGCTCAGAAGGAGTGATACACAAACACAAAAACCACTTAGCTGTCCACAATCAGTGCCCATCCATATCTGAGTGGACTCTTAGAGGAGCCAGCTCACATTTAGAATATGCAGTCCAGGTTATTCTCTGTTACTCAGGGTATTGCAGCTCTTCAATAACCCAACCAATTAAGAGAGAGCCAGTCTTAAAATAAATAATTAAACAATACCCTAGACATTCTAGAAATATCAGAAACAAGGTTTCCAATCCCATTACGATAAAGTCTTAGAACTGCATGAAGACAAAATCTCCAGATATGTGGTAGCACGTGCTTTCCAGTTCGGCTTGCTTCAGGGAACACAGCATTACACCCCGAGCCTACAGATGCTGTAGAGCTCCATCAGGATGCAATTCACAGGCTGTTTGCAAAAGACATCTTGGGATAAACAAAAATTGGATCCCTGGGGGTGGGGGAGGGGGTGCTAAGTGCATTGCTGCAGAGAGAGCACACCAGAGATGGACCATAACTGCCTGGGAAAAGCCCTGTCCCATGGCCCTGTCCCCTGCACTGGCTGTACTGTCACACTGTCTATTTTGCCATAGCACCCGAGTTCCTTGGCGAGGCATGATGTGACAATTTACATCCTACTGTTGGTTCCAGCACAAGCTAAAGCAGGTACTCCAGGAGAAAAGCCGAGGCACGTATCTTTTTTATGGAGTGACAACTGTAGCTTTATCCAGAGGTTACACAAAGCATGACACCTACAACTCCCCTGCCCATTGCAGTCCTTCAGCGATATCACAGCAAGCCCTGCCACGTCCTTCCCCAGCTCCATCCACTGCCACGGAAGCAGTTTCAAAGCAGTGCATTGTATTACCATCACAGCCACACATGCAAGAGGCATTTCTGGAAATAACTGGCCAGCTAACGAGCTGTTTAATGGATTTACATTGCAGCTTTCTCAAGTAACAAGCAGAAGGTCTGGGCTCCACATCACAAGGCAGGTGGGCACTATAACCAGGTCAGAGTATCTTGACTAACGAATCACCTGCATGGCAACTGCTACTGCTCATCCTAAGAATAATCTCTTCGTCTTCAAACTTCTGGGGAATGTGCTCATTCACTGTTTGGGATTCTCTATTTTTACCCCCTGTGAATCCTGCTTCTGGTTCCCATGGTCTTGTCACCACAAAGCAATCCAGTACCTCCAGTAACAGTACCCAAGCCCAGTACACTGTTTCCCACTCCATGATTTAGTCTCACTGCTTCCCAAGCTTAGTCCCTCTCCAGTAGTTTCTTCATTCCCCTCTCCTACAGTCCAGTTCTTCTACCATCAGGACTGTACCTCATCTACCTCAAAACCTCCTCCTCACCAAGCAGGTGTTCACTACCCAGATCTGTGCAATTCCAGTTTCATCATTCCTGTTCTCCACACCCAGTGTCTCATCTAACCTCACCTCTGGGCTGCTCACTGTTTCCCAGGTTTCCCTTGCCACCTTGTATTTCTCCCACACTCAGTTCTAATTAAGACATCTGAAAATTATGGGCCACACATAAGCAAGGAAATCCAGGAGGTCTTTTCCAGCCAAACTTAGGTTTCCCTTCTAAACTACAACTAACATTAAAAAGGTTTGCCTCATTACCAAAATATGTTATTACAGAAAAGAGACTTTTTTCCTGCTAGCTGAATTCTCAGAAACAGTTTGAAGAATTTGCTTAGTGCTTTTTGTTTAAATTTTTAAATACCAGCCTCTGAAACCCAACTTTTCAACCCAAACGAAAATGTGGTCACTTTTGATAACACCTGAACTATTGGGAGCTGAATTGGACATACCAAGTGTCCTGCCAACACAGCAAACCCTCCTGTACCTCTGAAAAACATCATATTGTGCAATGTATATAATACCCATTATTGCTTAGACTGGCCTTAGAATTACTCCTGGTGTGACAACCTTGCCCCTTCTCTCCTGTCCACCTCTCCAAATTCCCACTTGTACCAGCACTAATGTTTGTAAAACAAAACAAAATTTTATCATTTAACAGAGGAAGGCAGGAAAATACTACAAAAGGTGTGCAGTTTACTCTCTTAACAATCACTATTGGGACTGTAGGTAAGGGTTTTTTAAAAGTCAAATTTTCTGACAAGTCTTTTGAAGAGTTGTCTAATCCCTTGTCAGCAAAGGACTGGAGCAAGTTGCAAAGCAACTGATGATTTAGCAAATTAAGACTAATATTTATGCTTTTATCAGTTCCTGGGCTGGGTTTTTTAATGACAAATTCCCCTTATCAGAGATTTAAACTACAGCATTGTTCAGTCACACTCCAGTGCTCGAAAGCAGACAATTTGGGAACAGCTGTCAATTTAGCGGAGTCAGTGAAAAAACCAAAACATCCTAAACCAGAGGTTGAGCTGAATGTACTGTATGTAAGGCCAGACTTCGCAAACACAGATTTGGGCAGGGCTCTCCCCACGTGCCCTTCCAGCCTGCACAGTGGATTTTTTAGGTGAGGCACAGCGTGCACA
>JAWWEV010000083.1:99585583-99596741 GCA_035583235.1 Hafferia zeledoni
GGAGGGAAGGATGAAAGGAAAGGAGGGAGGCAAGGAGGGAAACGAGGGAGGGGAGAGACGGAAAGGGGTAAGGAGGCAAAGAAGCAGCGAGGGAGATGGGGCAGTGGGCGGAGCTCCCCGTGGCCCCGCCCCCCCGCGCAGCCCGGCCCGGCCCCTCCCCCACCCGGGGCCGCGCGCCGCGGGGCGGTGGCGACTCGCGCCCCCGTTGTCCCCCCCCGCCTTTCCTTTCCTTTCCCCCGCCCCCGCCCGCCCGCACACGGAGCGGCCCCCGCGCCCCGCACGGGGCTGTATGGCCGCGCCGCCGCCCCGCTGCCCGCACTGACCGTGGGGGTCCCGCTCGCTCCGCCTCGGGCTCGGCTCAGGCGCGGCGGGCAGGCCCCGCCTCGCGCCCCATGTCGCCGCCGCCGCCGCCCGGCGCTCGCAGCACGGCCGGGCAGCCGCGACACCCCCAACACCGCGCACGCGCCGCCGCCCCGCTCCCCGCCGCCGGGAGGGCGGGGCAGGAGGCGCCGGGCCCCCGAGCGCGGGGCATGACGGGAGCTGTAGTCCCGCCCGGGGCAGCTGCCGGCGGGGCGCCAGGCGGGTGTCGGCAGCTGCACTACAGCTCCCAGCGGCCCGCGCGCCGCCGGGGCGGTGCTGCCTCTGCCTCCCCCCCGCTGCCGGAGCGGCCCCGGCCCTCCCGGCGGGGACAGCCGAGGGGCGGCCGTGGGGCTTCCTCCGCAGCCGCCCAGCGCCGGCGGGCAGCGGCCACACCGCTCCTCCGGGCACCCTTACAGGCAGCGTGAGCCGTGAGCCAGCGGCGGCCCTTGTGGCCAGGAAGGCCAACGGGATCCTGGGGTGCGTTGGGAAGAGCGTTGACAGCTGGTCGAGCGAAAGGGGTGATCCTGCCCCTCTACTCAGCCCTAGGTCTGGGCTCCTCAGGGCAAGAGGGACACGCAGCTCCTGGAGCAGGGCCAGTGAAGGGCAACAAAAATGTTCAAGGAGTTGGAGCATCTCTTTCATGAGGAAACAAGAGAGTTGGGCCTGTTCAGCCTCAGCAAGAGACAACTGTCGATCAGTATCTGAGGGGAGGGCGCCAAGAGGATGGAGCTGGGCTCTTCTCGGTGGTGCCAGGCAACAGAACAAGAGGCAATGGGCAGAAACTGAGGCACAGGAAGTTCCACCTGGATATGAAGAACTTCTTTACAGTGCAGGTGACTGAGCACTGGAACAGGTTGCCTGGAAAGGCAGTGGAGTCTCCCTCACTGGAGATATTCAAGCACTGTCTGGACACAGTCCTGTGCTGTGTGCTCTGGGATGACCCTGACTGAGCAGGGAGGTTGGAGCAGACAACCCACTGTGGTCCCTCCCAACCTGACCCACTCTGTGAGTCTGCAGTTCTGATAGCAATGATAAAGCCAGGTATGGCTGAACGTGTTGTGAGGTTATAATTATCAGTGGGAAGTCGGGAACATCACGAGCTGCAATCCCAGCACAGGAGCTGACACAGCCCCACGGGGGGGGCACCTGGGCCGCCTCTTCAGCTCACACAGGAGACGCTGTGAGCTTCAGCTTCATTTTCATCCTGCATAACAAACCTGGCCTTGAGGCGCTGCCCACTCCTCTCTGCCACTCTCTGAAATAGGAGAAAATGGAGTCTGGATGTGACTTGAGGCAACCTGTGCCAAGCAACACGTCTCCTTCTCGAGATGCATCCTGTTTACAGTGATGCTGAAAGGAATTTTGTAAATTTTTGCCTTTTACAATGCAAGTTTCTGTTACGTTAAGCACCTGCATAATTTGAATTTCTTTCAGGATTCTTCATCGAACAGAGGAATTTGTTTCAGCCAGAAGCAGGGCTGATTCATTCCCACAGCCTCGAGCATAATCCCTGGCCTACTGGACACATTGATACTGTGGCAGCGTGCCACCTGCTCCATTTATTCACTTGAGATTCAGTGCTTCTTAGTCCCTGTCAAATGAGCTCTTTGTGCCACCTCCTGCAGTAATGTAAAAGGTCCCCCACAGGAATTTGTGCAGTTCAGCAGAAGATACAAAAGGGAGGGTTGTAAACACTCTGATTAGTATTGGAGCACAGGGATATTGTCTCCACCACATATTACATAACCACACAACTTCCAGTCTACCTCCTCCTCTCCAAAAGAAACAGTTTAAGAGCAAGGGCTCACTGGGCTATTCAATGTCGAAAATAAACGTGTGTCTCTTTTTATTACACAAAAACTACACTACTCTCAGCAAAAGAAGAAAGTTTAGTTCTGTAACATTCAGTAGTAATTCAGAATAATTGCCTGTGAGGATCTCCACTTGAAGTGACAGTGGCCAGACGCTCTCAGCTCTGAAGAATGAGTATTATCAGAGGCCTTTGCCAACAAAAGTTCGTGCACAATGGGCCCATCAGCTAATGACTCCAGAATGAATCTTCTCCCAGTTTTTGAGGACAAACAAGTGATTGTGTGCAGTGCTGACTGTACCAATTTACTGCTGTGTGAAACTCATTTGGATGATTTCTGACTTACAAAACTTACTGTGGTCTGAGGCCAAGGCACTTTCCTACACCCTCCACATGCCCCACATTCACTCAGTAAATTCTACTACTTCAAGAAACCTAATCTGGGATTAAGTTTGTCTTAGAAAGATGGGAGTCTCCATAGTATTCTGGGATAACTTTGGACACGCTGTGTAATTCTCATGAACAATAAAGGAATACACAGCAGTCATAAAGAAACTAGTTGGCCACATACAGAAACAAACATGAAACAAGTGCCTGAATACACATCAGGAAACCTAGAAGTAGTAAATTAGTTAATGCCTTTGGGGGGAAAAAGTATGTTGTTTGTTCAAAGTAACACAGAGCAGGCAAAGAGAGCCAAAAAAAGTGTATGACACTGAACTCTGCCTGAAGTACCTCATGAACAGTACAATGGAGTCACAGAATTATAAAATCACAGAATGGTTTGGGTTGGAAGGGACCTTAAATGTCATCTTGTTCCAAGCCCCTGCCATGGGCAGGAGCACCTTCCACTAGAATAGGTTGCTCAAAGCCAAATAATTCCAAGTTCTGTGCAGTAGGAAGAGAGTAGAAGAAAATTTGGGTCTTGGCCATTCTGACATCCCAGATACATTAGTCTGAAAGGGAATGCTCTGTTCCTTGCAATGTTTTGTATCCAAGTATGTTTTCCTATGTGAGTAGCACAGACATTAATGATGTACTGGTGATTTGGTGAAAGATGTGCCAAGAGAAGGTGGCAAATCTTGGTACAGGTGTTTCCTTGGCAAACCCCAGCAGATGCAATGATCAGCACAATGTTACGTTCTGTGATCAACGCTCCTCTCCATGGGCACAAAGTGCAGCAGCACAGTGGCAGGTGGGGGAACCCCAGTGCAGTACCCAGAGAAAGGAGCTCTTCCCTGGACTGTCCCAGGACATCAAAAGCAGCATGACCAGCAGGTTGAGGGAGGTGATTCTGCCCCTCTACTCTGCCCTGTTCTGCATCTTTAAGGTCCCTTGCAACCCAAACCATTCTGTGATTGCTTGACAGCCATCACTGTGAATTATGTAGGTTACTGCCTACAGGAGTGTGACACTCCTGGGATGTAGGGAAACAGCACTTTGTGATGGCACAAGACCAAAGGCAAAGGAGGGAGGTTTGTTTGGGGAGTAACAAAGATGGAGAAAAACAGGCCTAAGATAAAAGAGGTAAGTAACACTCATTTGGCTGTGCCCTGCAGGGACCTCATCACCGTGGTCTGTTGTGTCTTCACATTAAACTACTGCTGGGTGCTGAGTACTCATGCTCTGCCCATGAAGCTGTAAGTGGCAGCCATTGGAGAGGGGACCACAATCACGGAGCTGGGGAGACCGGACCGTGTCCGTGTGTGTGTGTCTGTGTGTCTGTGCAATCACCAGCAAACACCACATCACACCAGCCCCCAGGATGAGGCGCTTGGGAGACAGGTATCAGAGCAGCCATAATTCTGGGAGGGATATTTGAGTGACCATAGATACATTATTAAAGATGTACTTGAATTAATTTTGTAAGTACTAGATATGAAATCCATTAAGTGTACTAAAAGCAAGCCAGGAACCCTAAAAAATGACAGCAAAGCCATGTCATGTTATGGCCACTCTACTCACTCTCTGCACAGCATCAAGGCCTCTGAAATTTAAGAGCAAAAGGTGCCTGTGAGGAAAAACAAAACAAAGAAACCCCAACAAACCAAACCCAAAGCAACTAAGCAAAAACTTTCTTTACTTCTAGAGAAAGAACAACAAAAAGCCTTCAACCTTTTTTTCAGTCAGACCTCCGACACACTAGGGACCAGTCAAACTCCTTACTGTATGAATTCCCTTTTCCCTTCCCTTGACATTCAGTGATTTACAATTCTGTCGCAAAGGACAGTGATAAAAGTGGCCAATGCTTTTTCTGGAGAACGTTCTTAGCTAAAAAAGATTTTCAACCAGGTTCTTAATTAGTCTAAATTACTTATATAGGTGATGGTTTTCTAGTACCAGATGCAAGTGAAATAAGAGATCCCAAAATAAATTAGGATATTTCCTTGAAAATGAGTAAGACTAAATAAACAACTTTCCAAAATGGTTAGATTTGTCAGAACATTCTGAGTATTAATAGAATTCTATTTTATTCATTTATGTACAGAAAAAACCCCTTGAAGTTACACTTTCAGGTATGAAAAAAAACCTGTTGAAGAGTTAATTCTCTGTATTATTCTGTCAATCTAGATCAGTAACTTTTGTAATATGCTTCCAGGTAACACTTCCCTGAGAAAATCTTGAGAAAGAAAACACGAGAACCAGTAATGTCTTTTTTATTAAAATACCTCTTAAAATACTGACTATCATAAAACACACTGGGTGTTGTTGTATGACATTTGCGTACACACAACACTTACAGCAAACTCTAGACAGCCTCAGGAATTACAAAAATGAGGCAAGCCCCAGAAGGTGTGCATCCTCACTGCCTCCTTTCAGGCCACTACACAGACAACTCTTTACATTTTCATGCTGTTACCCACAGCGTTTCCTGGACACCTGTTAGGTCAGTCCTCCTGTCCCTCCCGCTCCCCTTGACTTGACCTCACAGTGAAATCCTGATGATGCAAATGGAGGTGGAGTCAGACCCGGGGGGTAGCAGGTACCTGACCCAGAAATATTACCTCTATTTCTCCCTCAAGAAGATTTTGAGCTACCATAGTCTTTCCCATAATTTAAGACTGCAAATGCTTAAAGCACACTAATGACCTGCAGCAATGCTTGCCTAGTACATATCTTCTGTCTCAGTCAGGAACGATGATGCATCACCCTCCAGCTACAGTCACAGCTACTCTAACATACTCTTCCTCTCCATTCATCTTAAGAAAGTCTAGCAGAAGAAAAGATAACATGAGTTGTCAAACAGAGGAAGAACAACTCCTCCACGATAAGCTAAGCTTTTCTATTCATGTCTGTGACCTTTTATCACTTAATTGCAAGTTTAAAGTACAAAGACATTCCATTATCCACTAGTTCAGAACAATAAACATTCATCTTTCAAGTACTTCTTTATAGCTGAAAAAGACACTGAAGAAAGTAACATTATTTAACAAGAGTAGATTTTTTTATTATTTCATCTTATTGAAAGAACTGTATCATAGGAAAAAAAATTGAAAAAAACATTCAGGCAAACTTTTCAACAAAATAAATGTAAAATGACTGCTTTCATTTGTACATGGTACAGATAGATAGGTGTGACTAGAAAACAGTTTAACCCCTCTAGACTGAGATTAGTGAGAGAAAAATGAATAGTCAAATTCTCTTTTGTGTGTCCATATGCATTATGCATAAAAAAAAATTCAAGGAGTTAAAACCCACATCATTATAAATACCAAAAGCTGAACATTAACTACTCATAGACTTTATTCTTGTACTTAGTACCATTATCAGTGGAGCCCTTAACTGGGTCATAGTAACTGCTATGTAACTGCCAACATAATTACTTAAAAAAACAGACAATGTTCTAAACTCAGAACATTCCAACTTTGCCTTTGCAGACACATATTCCCGTCTTCACTGACAACATTTCAGGGGAAAAAGAAAAGAAATTCAATAATAACATTTTGCAGTAAACATTCTCAGCAAACTGTTATAAGGGAACGTGCTTGCTGCCATTTGCTCAGGTGTAACACTTGCTCATTAAGGTAATTTCATTCTTTACTCCTTCAGTCATTAAATCCATCATAAGCTTTCATGTTTCCTTTACTGGATTAAATGTTCAGGGAGTGAGCAAACCTAGAGAACAGTGTAAAAGGCAGGAGATGCAACTGCACTTAACAGCATTAGTTTGGGATCTAAGAGAAGACTGAAAAGGTTACTTTGTTTAACACATAAATTATGCAACATAGGCCCCAATGGACTTACAATAGCAGGGCAAATGAAACTTGGAAGAAAAGTGTCCCTACATAGTGTTTTGTTGGGCAGCCCTTCTAAGAAGTCAGGATTTTATCCACGACAGCCCATGTGTTGAACAGAAAGCATGAATTTCTCTTTTCCCCCAAAAACATTTTCACAATAAAAAGCAAAGCTTAAAAACTGGAAGCTCATGAAGTTAAAAAGAAAAACCAGAAACCAAACACCCCCAAAACCAGCCCCTAAAGAACAACCAACCCCCCTCCAACCTAGCAGCCATTTATTTATTTGTTGAACTTATATAATGGAAATCTCATTACCATATTCTTGAGGTTTCCCTACTCTAACCTACAAGATATATTCTGAAAAACAATATAGCCAATACTTCCAAATCAAAGGAAAACAATCAGAACAGCAATGATGAGCATGACTGTACCATTCGAGCAGAAATAAAGAGACATTTTAAAACATAGTGTTTAAACATCTACTAGTTAGCCTTGCTTACATGAATTTAAAAAAGAAAAAAAAAAAGTTTTCAGATTTTATACACCTTTTTTCCAACCAGGTACATTTAATTGCAACCAGCAGGCACTCCACCAAAACGCGGTATTTGCAATCCCTGTCTCTAACTGAGAGAGATTACTTTGGCCTTAGTATTGCTATATTACAATTTTCCTGCTTCAAAACATGCAGTTCATACATTTTACAGTTTTACTGCCATAGTCGATGCATTCTGGCCCGATACACTCACAGCAGGCGTTGTGAAACCACCGGTATTTGGAAGCTCCCATGGACTCGCAAGAGATCTTGCACTGATGTATTGACATGCAGTCATCAAAATACACCACAGTACACATGTGTTCTAAACCAAGAGGGGGGAAAAATTTGATTTAAAAGGTCTTAAAATATTTTTTAAAGTTAGTTAAAAATTAATTCAATGCACAGCTTTAGAAGGAGGATTGCAAGGCAGCATGACTGTGAGGCATAAGGGGAAAAAGGTGACAGTAAAAGCAGAGAGGAGAGGCAGAGAGCCAAAGTACAATCTATCAACTTCAAATTTTCAGCATCGAAAACTCAACCTGTTGTTTCTTCTCCTTCTTCTTACTTCTACAATCACAGGCAAGAATGTTTTTGGGTTTTGTTCCCCACTTGTGAGGAATACTTTCTAGAGCATAAGGATGGGCCATGCCAAAATTGGCAAGCTTATTTAGGTGTAAATGTTCCCTCCTTCCCCCTCCAAACTCCACAATATTCATCAGCCATATTAATCCCAAGCTAGAGACTCCCATTTTTCTCAGCATGAAACTGCACACTTTTTTCTTCTTTCAGCAACACCACCAGCTTTACTACTGAGATTAAGAAACCTGTTCTAAGTGTCGACTTCATGCTTTTGGCATCCATGCAATTACTTGAAATGCCATGAAGTTTGGTGTTGCAACCTCAAACTGGAACTGAGGAATTCACCACAATTATAAAACAAAAACATTCCACCCCCACCCCCCACCTCCAGCCTACTTCCAACTCTCCAAGCTGACAGATTCTACCAACTTTCTTCTGTGCTGACCAAGTGATTACCCCACAAAACTTTGCTCATCCTCCAAAGGACCGTGATTACATAACATTTACCCCAGCATAACTAGGCACTTTTTGGGGTGAGTGGGAGATGTCTGTGGGCTTTCTAGCCTATTACTACTCATGGTGCATCCAAGGGAAACATACTGATCTATATTCCAATGTGGATTAGAAAAATGTCATCCAAACTTAAACAGTCAATCAAGACAGTGGGTTTGCTGGGGATTTACTTTGAGTTATTATGGAGATATGCAGAAGAATGACAAAGTGAAGGACTCACACCAGTGTGGTAGTTGACCACAATGTTCATTCAGTCTCTTATCTGCGAGAAGCCTTGACACCAGAACCTCCCATCCAAAATACTGGTGCCCCATAGATCAGCAGCTTCAAGAGTATGGGTAACTCATAGCAAGCCCTGAAGGTGAGGCCCAAAGTTGAGTTGAGGCCAGCAAGGCCTCCATCACCCTGCAGGTCAGATCCACGCAGTCAGTTTCCCCAGTACCAACAATTGCCAGGGTGCCCATGCATTTTGGGCACATGGCATGGGACGACACAAAATACGCGGGAGCAGCACAATGTATCCAACAGCTTTTCTGTGGATGCATCCTCCTCCTTGACATCTGGAAACCCTGCCTGCCCTCTTCAGAATTGTCACTTGCTAAAACATGTATGAGGAAGTCTGACCACTGTCAAACTATTTTGCTACTACCGAAAGAGCTGCAAGAGGGTCAAAGGGTGTCTGCCAGCACACTGAAAGCAGCAGAGTATTTGCTGCCTTGGTCAGGCTCCAAACTGATGCACCCATCTTAGAGACACCACATACAGGGCAACAGGGATCTCAGGGGGGAAATGCAGACCCATAGCTGAAAGTTTCTGCTCCCAGAAAAGCTGTGCTGCAAGTAAAGCTGCAGCTGTCCAAGAAATCTTGCAGCACCTGAAGTACTGCTGGAAATGTCAATAAAGTGCACTGTGGCTGTGTAAGTCCTTTCCTCTTCTTGGCACTTCTGTTTCTATAAGCCCTTATTATAAAGCCTGAGGCACAGCAACCAGAGGAAAGAGAATTTTCAGAGAACAAAACCTCTGCCTAAAACCAACCAATGAACCTACAGCTTCAAGTAAGTAAAATTTATTCACAAAAGGGGAGGACAAAAGAGCTAAACAGAAGCATATGCTATGGTACCATGTGTATTCAGCTGTCCTACCATATGGCCGTGGTTGGAAGGGACCTTAAAGATCATCTAATTTCAACCCCTCTTCCATGAGCAGGGACACCTTCTACTAAAAAAAAAAACAAAACTAGTCAAGTGCAGTAGTGTGAAGTGGAGAGAGAACAAGGAGATCAACCTATGACTATGAACAATCAATTGAGATAGCCCACTTCCTTTGCACAAGTCAATTTTACATCAGTCACAACTCATAAAAAGAAACATTTCTACAAAGGTAGATGCTACTTTACTGATTTCTAGCTCTCCTCTCTCTGGCTTGCACTGGAGGGGAGCAGAAGTGCAGAGCAGACACCATCCTGTGTGTCACCAAGCAGTGTAAGTCAGAAACCCTTAATTACAACACAGATTTTATTTCATCAATTGCCAAAAGATTATCTAGTTTCCCTCTCTCACTTGCCAACATCCTGTCATCATCTGAAACAACTAAGCTTATTTAAACATCTGCACTCACACTTCAGAGCTCTGAGGGTATCAGCTAGAAGTAAAGCGAAATGAACAAAGTACAAATGTAGCTCTAGATTAATAACCATCACAATCCTCTCTGAAGTACTTGTGCAAGTGCCAGAAACAACTGATACGAAGAACTACAGCAGCTCCAGCAGCGCACACATACTTTGGCAGCTAAAACATTAGAAGTCAATTCACAGGAGGAAAAGGAAGACACTCATTAAGAAAATAATGGGGAAGTTCAAGGTCTGGTGGCTGGGCTTACAGAAGGCTGGAGTGAGAAAGGAATGCCTTATATCCCACCACACCCCACCTCCTCCCGGACCTACAGACACCCTCTCAGGGGCTGGTGGCTTCACACCACTCTGGCACAAAGCTTGTGGATTCTCGTGGCTGGTGCCTCTTTTCCTGGCACTCACCCAGAACTGCATCGAGCAAGTCTGGCACCCTGGGCCAGCTTAATGGCAAACCCTGCATGAACACACATTGAAATTAAAATCAGAGCTGTGTTACAATGTGTGACAAGCAGTATTTGTAAGCAGAGCCTTTCTAAATTTTGGGATATATTCCAGAAGACAGCACAGAGATTACCGTCCCCTGACCAAAATCCACCTCTCATTAGCCCCTCACTCTTTACAGGCCGTGCAATGGGCTGCCCCCAGCACACCCATGCTGGAGTGAAGCATGCAAGGAGCCACAGAACTACAAAATGGAGGAGGCACAGCACTGGCAAGAACATACAAGGCATCTGTGTTCCTGCTCACAGGAATATTCTTTCAAATCCCTGATTATTACAGCCCTGAAGACAACAGCTGAGTTGCCTTAAGGACACCTCCATTTGCAAGATCTGCCTTTAAGCAGCACTTCTGGGGAGAAGGAAAGGTTACAGAGATGGTCTGTTTCTCCCATTGCAAGTATGCTTCAGTGCTGGTGAACAGGGCTGTGTCCAGCTGGCGGCCGGTCACCAGTGGTGTCCCCCAGGGATCAGTGTTGGGCCCAGCTTTGTTTAACATCTTAATTGATGACTTAAATGAGGGGATTGAGTCCATCATCAGCAAATTTGCAGATGACACCAAGTTGGGAGGGAGTGTCGATCTGCTGGAATGCAGGAGGGCTCTGCAGAGGGATCTGGATAGACTGGAGAGATGGGCTGATTCCTATGGGATGAGGTTTAACAAGGCCAAGCGCCAGGTCCTGCACTTTGGCCACAACAACCCCATGCAGTGCTGCAGGCTGGGCACAGAGTGGCTGGAGACCAGCCAGGCAGAAAGGGACCTGGGGGTTTGGATTGACAAGAGGCTGAACATGAGCCAGCAATGTGCCCATGTGGCCAAGAAGGCCAATGGGATCCTGGTCTGTATCAGGAACAGTGTGGCCAGCAGGACCAGGGCAGTGATCCTTCCCCTGTACTCAGCACTGCTAAGGCCACACCTCGAGTATTGTGTTCAGTTCTGGGCCCCTCAGTTCAGGAAAGATATTGAGGTGCTGGAGCAGGTCCAGAGAAGAGCAA
>JAWWEV010000083.1:99596841-99649140 GCA_035583235.1 Hafferia zeledoni
GGTTGGATATCAGGAAGAAGTTCTTTACAGAGAGAGTGGTCAGGCATTGGAATGGCCTGCCCAGGGAGGTGATGGATCCTCTGACCCTGGAGGTTTGTAAGATGAGACTGGACGAGGCACTGAATGCCATGATCTAGTAATCAAGGTAGGGTTGGATTAAGGGTTGGACTTGATGATCTCAGAGGTCTCTTCCAACCCAATTGATTCTATGATTCCATGATTTACTGCCACTGGCACACACATTGACATGCACAGACCCACCCTCTCTCAGTGGTTCTTCTAACATTTACTAGCTTGTTAAACCACAGTGACCCAATTGCGTGACCGAACTTTGCATGGGCAGAAGCCATCAGGCTCCAGCAACTTCCTAAGCTCCCTTGCTGTGCCCACGCTCACAAGGCTTTACCCCAAGCCCTACCACCCCTCCACCTTTTGCTTACTGCTTCCCAATGAACTCATGAACTAAAAACAATGCCACCCCATGTATCACCAAACACCTAACACAATTCCCCAGCTGACTTGCTTCCACTATAATAAACATAAGCCCACCAAGCCACCAGCTAATTTTAATTTACACCTTCCCTGTTCTAAGTGCTCAAATCATCCATGTTTTTATAAGCAAAGTTTAATATGACTTGTGAGAAAGCAGAGCACTACAAAGATATCTAAACTGTGACCAAGAAAAGAGACTCCTCAACAGGCTTACATCTTTAGATACTCGAAGTACAGGATGTGGAAAGTAGTTTTTTACCTTTTCCAGTTCTTCACTCGTCACTAAGATGGAGGAGGCATAGCCAGTGATTACAAGAACAGCTCTGACATTTATTTCTGTTGTAAGTGTCTGCTGAGGCCTAAAAGCCAGTGGTATTCTGTAACTATTTCCAAATATAACTGTTGTTTTTGGACTGTCATCATTCCAGTGAAAGCTCTCAACCTAATCTCTTAATATGTTCTTAGTAAAGGAAATGGAGACTTTTGACTAAGAAAATATTGCAGTGTTATGTATTTGTCTGTGTTTTTAAACTCAAAACTGCTCCACACCCTTGAGATGTAATTCAAATTCCAAGTTTAACCCAAAACTATCATTAGGTATGGTAGGAAAGGACAGTCATGGAACAGCCATCTGGGCTGCCTGCAGTACCTAAGTACAGTGGGATGTATTCAAAACTGTACTCAAAATCTTGTTTTTCCCAAGCCTCACTTACAACTTTACGTACAGCAGTGTTTGCACACAGGGCCTTTTGTGCCTTGCCATTTTACATGGCTCTCTACATCATTCTCTATAATGGTGAGCAAGCGCTTTAGTAACATCAAAGACATATGAATGAGATGCTTTCTGATCATCCGGTTTGCCAGTTCTGGAATTAATTTACTTTTCTAATGTGCCTTAACCAAAGGAAATTAGAGAAGTTGCCGTTACGGTTCCATTTAATCAACAGCAGTCCTACTCAGAAACACAACTAGGTCAAAGGTTCACCTTTGTCCTTCAATTAGGCTATCTTTTATTGATAGGATAAAAGAGCCATCATTACTGCAACATATGGGGTTACCAACATTTAAAGTGTGTGTTGGGAAGGAAACAAAGCTTTAATTGCACTAATGCACAAGTAAGATGCTCTTTTCCCCCAGTCAAGCAGCAATTTCATTATGAACTGTTTATGAGATTCTTTTAAATGTGATGTAATGATTTGCAGGGAAAAGTGTTTCAGGTTTAGTATGGAAATCAAGAAACAGAGTATTTTTCTCAAGCCGCAGTTCACACTATCTCAAACTTCTCATCTTCCCCCTGCCCTCCACCAGCAAACAATATTCTGAAAGTCTGTCCTCTAAACTGAAGGTAAGTAAGAATATAAAAAATATAAAAGATAAAAAACTTCATATAAAATAAATTAGTCTGTAAATTGAACCCCACTGCCAAATTGCTTATTTTTAAGGTAGTCTGTCACTTATCCTTCCTCAGTCTTCCTGGTCTTACTTCTGTTTACTGTTAATCCCGGATTTCATACAAACCATCCTTCTAAAGATTTCAAGTTACACCAGCTCAGGTGAAAGAATTAAACAACTACTCCTGACAGCCACATGCCATAAGCTGTTACTTCTCAAACCTCTGAAGACATGTTTCAGTTGCCCACCTCTGCACTGATCCATGATTCGGATTCAAGTTCTGGTCTGTCCATCTCCTAAGATACAGGTAACTGTTTCCAGGTCAAAGCATGTACCATGCCAGTGCACATGAAATAACATGAACAAACTGCCTCCTGCCACAGGAGGAATTACAGAGACAAACTCACGTGATTCAGTGTCTCTTAAGATCATCACTCACTTTAACACTATCTTCCATGTTCCTCAGCACTTTTGCCTCGCTCCTTTTGTACTGTTATGTTCAAAATTAGGCCAAACCTTTCACGCTTTTTTATGGGAAAAGAAGAAGCGAGCAGAGAGAAGCACAGAATATGCACCAAGAAGGCTCCTGGAGGAGATGAGAGGAAATTCCAGGAATTCAGACACTACACTCATTACCTTTGTCACTAGAGTAAGGTGTGTGGACATTGTTGTTTGGAACAGAGACATTCTGATGCTGTGGCTGGTTCACTGTTTCTAAAAAGGAAACGAGATTCTCGTGGTGCGACAGTTCTTCTGCCACAGGGAAGGAAACAATGTTCCAGTTCAGCTGAGTATCCCCTTCTGTCAGAGCCCGGAAAAGGGAAGGAATTGGTTCATGCAACTCCTCCACAGTGCTCTTGGAGGTTGGAGGTGTGTCACTGTAATTGCGAGGATTGCACATACCTGCAGAGGAACAAAACGGGAAGTT
The DNA here is from genome assembly GCA_035583235.1 of Hafferia zeledoni. Taxonomy (NCBI): domain Eukaryota; kingdom Metazoa; phylum Chordata; class Aves; order Passeriformes; family Thamnophilidae; genus Hafferia; species Hafferia zeledoni. The sequence continues at coordinate 99,599,654 of JAWWEV010000083.1, forward strand.
AGATGAAACTCCCTAAACTCTTATTCTTGAAAAGGGCAGGAATATTTAGAAAATTAAAATTGCTTTTCTGAACAGAACCCTTTCATATATCCCACTCTTAGCCCAATAGCAGAAGTGCCAGCAAATACAGCAGGACGAGCTTCCCATAATGGCCCGTTTCAGATCTCTCAGACTTCCACAAAACACACCTGTGACTTGTGAAAAGAAAAACCTCTTATAAACACTTTGCTTCCCCTTTAGTGATAGCATTACAGTTTAGAAAATAGAGTTCAATGGAAGGTTTGTTTTCCCTGGGAGAAAAGACAAAACACAGTAAAATCAATACTAGCATAAATCTGGAATGAAAGCTTAGGACTGAACAAAGGCAGTATCTTGAAAAGTCCTGAGGTACTTCTGATCCCAATGGAAGTATATTCCATCTCACCTGCTGCAGCAGTGCACTAGACCTTTTCAGTCATCTGCCAGAGATCCAAAGATCACTATCAGGAGGGAGCATGAGTCTGAATTACTTTACTCGTGTAGAGACAGGAGAGATGAACCTCGTTTTGCTACTTACCTGGAGGGGTCACTACAGGCAAAATGCTTATTACCTCTTCCTTATTTTTCAACGTCTGCTGCAGTCTCTTTTTTTGAAACCTGGTAATCTTTTTTTCACTTTGCCAATTCCACAAAATGTTTCTGTGATATGCAATGCTAGTGCCAGTTTTTCATTAGCCTATCACTAGCAATGAAACTGAAGGGTATTTTGATTTAATCCAAATATTGAAACAACGAAGATTAAGAAGAAAAGTTGTATCTGCATAGGTACTTAAGCTCAGGAGCCATAAAACACTATTAGAGGTCATGTAAGAGACAGGCAAATCCATTTTCCTCATGTACATCTGGATATTGTTCGGGGTTGTTTCACAGACAGAGTTTTAGTCAGCTACAGCTGCAAAGCACACCAATTCTTGAAGTGTAAAGGTGATATGGGACATAAATCTTCAAAGTGTACCTGCCCCACACAACCAGAGAAGCACTGCCTGCCCCACAGATCCACTAAGACTCCAGCTTCAGAAATAATAGTGTTTAACTAGAGCCTCATACAAACCCTCAACATTCTCAACCCAAGGAGGTGGATTTCCATAATGAACAAAGCAGAGGGAAGTTTGTCCGTGATGATTAGCATGAGATCTGGCAAATCTTAAGCAAGTGGATAGCATTACCAGCATTTAATAATAGGAACACCACGACACAGTCTGCTCCTATAAAAAGGTGAGCCCAATACTGGGCAGGAAAAAAAATAAGCCTCTCTTCCAAACAACGTCAGGTCACACTAAAAAATAATTCTACTTACACAAACTTCCCAAGGTAAACAATTATTTTCCTACTCCTCTCAGCTAGATGTGTTCTTCATGGACCTTCCTGGAGTTACTGCTTTGATAAAAAATTTCTATTCCTGCATTATCATGTTTCAGTAAGCAACAAGATTAACTATACTTTAGTAGGCACTATATTAACGGTATAATTCCAATAAAGGATGCCCACACGAAAATCAATTAGGAAGTTATCAAACCAGGTAAGAGCTTTGTACAGATGCATTGAGGGATGTATAATTTAATTAGTGTCATTGTATTAATGTTGTGAAATGGAAACCAGTGAGCCTTTCTAGAGGCTCCCTCTGTCAGGCTGCATTCAGAAAATAAATTTCACTGATAAGGACACACAGGGGAAAAACAATCTTGCAGAATGTGCACAAGTTTGTGTGCATATCAACACAGTATGAAAATATTATCTTAAGATGGTACCAGGAAACCATTGCTAATAGTTTAATGGGTAAATGTTCGCCCACAAAGATCCTTCCCTCTTGCTGTTTTTAAAAGCATTTTACTTTTAATAGTCCTATTTTTATACAGGAATATTTACAAAATAGGAACTTAGGCTAAAATTAAAATAAAGTTTAACTTATGAGCAACTGGTAAGGATGAAGCATGTCTACACTACTGCTGTGGAATGGATGAGAAGATGCAGAAATGGGCTACCAAAATGATGGAAGCAGACAAGTCTTTACAAGAGGCACTCAAAGGAAAGAGGGACCTGCTGCTGTTTCTCCTTCTCCAGTGTCTTTTTCCCTGTCTAAGAAGGGAGAGAACATTCACTCAAAACACAGGGGCATCAGCTGAGCATCAATGAAGTTAGTGCTGCAGTGTAGGAAGTAATTCCTGACCTCAGAGCAGACATGACCTGAAAGACATGACAATCTATTTGCTTTTACATTAGGCATGATCAGCTTATAAAGAAACTTAAATATCAGCTCAAGTATCATCAAAGAACTGTCTCCAGGAAGCCAGGTATGGCATGCACTCCTGTTTGCTCACTTGATTAGGGCTACAGTAAAGATGACCCTGCACTGAAGAGAAAAACAGGACCATGCCATAGAACCAACAAGATCTGAGGCTTGCACAGGACCATTAGGAGATGTTTTAGTTTACTCAGTACTGGGAAACTGAACCTGAAACCTTGTTAACTGCTCTCCTGGAAAACACAGTGGGAAAGAGCAGCAGAACAGTGAGCCATCTGCAGATTGATATAAAAAGTTTGCGTGTGGACTTCACTTTTTTCCTTCAGAATCCCAAGAAGTAGGTTCTTCCTCTCCCTAGAGATCAGCACACTGTGCCTGGTTTCTACACTAGATATTGGTACTAAACTAGAGAAGTAACCTACTATCCTGCTCCTCAACCCTATGACTGAATAAGACAACAGCGCACTTTAGTATTATGGTATGAGAAACAAGATGTCATTGGAAGGGCAGAGGAGATGGGGGAAAAGAAGGGGATAGATACATATTTCACTTTTCAAAGAGCCCAAGATCAACTAGAAAAACCAAACTCTAGAACCTCTTTCTAAATGAATCCTTGACAGGTGCAGCATGTCCCTTCACAGGTGCAGGGGCTGAAAATACTTCATGCTACTGGGAAGAATCACATGCCTACAGGACTGTGCCATTCCACTGCTTACTGAAAGACAGTAAAGCACAGGTAAGCTAGCTAGAACCAAGCAAAAAAGGATGTCAGAAGGCAGATTCATATCATTATGGAACAGGAGATGCAATGAACTGCACTGAAAATGGGCATTTTGACACTAATAATCATTAATTCAGAGGAAACCCACTTAGAAAAGCTGAGAGCAGGTACAAAATTCAAGATGCACCTTTTCATGGAAGCCAAGATGTTGAATGGCAGCACAGGGAGACTTACAGCAACCACAAGAGGATGAAGCTTTCATTAAACTTAAAGCACGAACTCCTTAACCAGGGGCAGAATTCACTTGCAAAGATCTGAGCACTCTCAACATCAACTGTTAGTAGCAATGTTTTCTTGCTAAGACTGTCATCTAGTCCTACAGTAAGACCTTGTCTGCTTCATTTTCACTCTCTACAGAGAGGTCTTTTTGCAAATGAAAAAATGGTGAAAACACTGGGCTGTGCCTATTTACTACTAGACCCAACTCAAACCTAAAACTGGCCTTGTGTGGTACCTGTCAATGCACCTGCAGGTAGAAACTCTCACACAGCATCCAACCCCAGCAAGCAGGCACCGTGTAGTTTCCTCAAGGTGACACTTCAAAAAGCAGTTTTATGTTAGAGAGGCAAAATTAATAGTCAGCTATGATGACATTAACCAAGCAAAACCTGGACTACTGCCACCCCCCACTTCAAAGAGCAGATACGGCCTTCAAATGTTTGGGCCTCCAGTGGTTTATTCCGTACCCACAAAATGAGCTGTAAGATGTTTAAAGCACACATGCTGTCACAATGTTTTACTTCTATTTTAAGACTGTGATCTCAGCACATGAAGGGAGAAAGCAACATAAAAAAAGAAGAAAATTAGGAAAAAAAGAAAAAGCAAACTTACCAACGCAGTCACAGCACTCATCCCAAAGTGTGCCCAGGCAGAGCATGCACTCCTTACAGCAGGAACAGTTCCCTTCCCCAGGGCGGCACTGACAGAGCTCCTGGAAACAACAGACACTCGTTACACTGCAGCAATCCCAGATGTAAAATGACTACACAACAGAGCAATTCTTCGTCAAGCCGCAACTCAAATTACGGCATTAAAAAGCTTAGTACACTAATACAGTGAGTAAACGATAGAACAGCTCCAGCCAAAGAGCCCATCTGAGTTTACAAAAGGATCTTTTGAAAGTTTGCCTTTTTTTAAGGGTGACATTCTAAAGACAAATCTGAAGTTAGCATTTAAAAGAGAAAAAAACCTTATTCATGGGAAAGGTGTGTGCCCTTCTGGGTAAGCCTGAATCTACAAGCTCTTCGGATGTTTTTCTCATCACAACAGGAAATTCAAAGAGGGATGTTTCTTTATATATAACTAGTGAGCCCACATTATAATTTAGCTAAAAAAGAAAGTTACTATAAGCCACATGTGCATACTCAAGATACACACAATGTCTACCATCACACCTATGTGTGGATTCTAAAAGGAACTCAGTTGTTTGACAATGGGATTTTCTGCATCTTGTTACACATTGCTCTCTGTTTGCAATATTAGTGACCAGGTTATTCCTGCCCCAGGTCCAGCTAATTCACTTTTGCTATTATGAAAACAATCCTATGCTTCCTCCCTGCAAAGTCACACCTTGGGATATTTCAAAGACTTCTAGAGATTCTAGACAGTGAAATGGCATACACATGTATTTTTCTTTAATTTTCTTTTATTAAGTTAAAAGATGGAAAAGGCATGAAAGCAAAAAGACATCTTCATACTACCTAAACTCAAAGGCACTGGTTTACCAGTCCTGCTGGAGACATACACTGATGGACCTCAACGCATGGAAACAGCCTACATGGATGAAGGAAATCTGAAAACCAGGCAGGTTCCTTCCCTCTAGCTCAAATCCATACTAGTAATTCCAGTTTGGCCAAAAGACTGTGGCTACATGACAATAATTCACATGTTTGAATTACATCATAGTGTGAAATATGGAAAAAAGGTCACTTTGGTTGTCCTGTCTCAGAGTTCGGCTTTGATGACGTCTGTCTAACTATCACATTACACACAACTGGGAAGAAACCAAAATCCCAATACTGGAAACACTGACCACAGGATCCTTCCCACCCCTGGCTTTACTGGAAGGGCCACTGGCAAATCTCTGCTATGCACCAGGCTGGGGAGAAGACGATGCCCATCCCCACTCTGATCCCATTCTCCGGACACAGGGGAGGGACACACTGCGGTGTGGTCAGGAGAAGCACATGGACAGGAGGGAAGGGCAGGAAGGTGTTTTTGTTTGAAATTCTCCTATCCTCGAGTCACCACCCATGGTTCCACCTCTGGTAACCACAGCTGAGTCAGGGACACCACTCCTTAGAGGCAGACACCCACATCACCCGTTAAGTGTGGTTTCCTTCTGAAGCACCTTGGGAAGAAGTCAATGGGGCAAAATTCCACTTCTGAAATACTTCTTTGCTTTCTACTGTTTAGAAGCATCAGATAGCAGAGAAAGGAGGCATTTTTATACCAAATGTCAGGAGTATGTTTGCTAGGCAAGGCACGGCACAGACATGCCCCTGATTGTGTATGACCCCTGCTCTCTCTTTACTCTGCATAACTGGCAGCTGCAAAAATGTGGGGCCTGTTGAGTTGCACAGGAATCATCCCTTGCTCACACCAACTCACAAGGCCCACAGAAGACCAAGAAGTGCATTTTGGATGGTGAGGCCAGAACAAGGCTGGGGACAGGCCTTCAGAATACAGCACATGAAGCTGCAAGGCTCCCAGTTCTGGACTAGAGGTGAACACACCCCGAAACGGGCTGCAGACATGCTACAATATAGTAATGCAGTATAAATCCATTGATTCCTTGTTCTTCCATTCACTTCATGCCAGATCACAGGTCTTTTTGAGGCCAGAAAAGAAACAAAATTCACCAACTACTGTCTGTGCTATGTAATGCTGAGAAATGCTGTCACTTGCACAGTTTAATGTGAACTGTTTGTTGTGGTGACCAATCGAGAGTGAATTGTTGTTCCACATGCACTTCTGCAATATGTAGCCCTGTTAAGTATTGAATTTTTACATACAGAACAGAAAAGTACCAAGATTTTTTACTTTTTCATCCTCAAAATTTATGAATGGCACCTATTACTATGCTGTTTCCAAGTGAAATATGAAAAACAGGCTCATAAATAAAATATACACACTTTTCCACAAGAGGAAACACCACAAACTTAGAAAGATGACTTCTGTGAATGAACGATGCATTTCTAAAATATTTATCTTACTGTTCAATAAACAGATTGTGTCAGCCTTCAGAATTAAAAGCCTGAATAAGACAACTTTAAAAATAATCATGAGTACTGTTACCTTGGCCAGAGAATAATGTTAATACCTATTAGCATTAAAAATATCCTATTTATTTATTCTTCAATAGTAAAACCAGGCAAACAACTTTATACTTATTAAAAACACCAAGAAGCCAGGATGTGGGAGGAGGCAATTCTCTGTAAACTATGAAATGTAACACATGAATCCAAGCCAGAAAATTCACTAAATTTGTTTCAGCCTTACAGGAGAGTATTCTCAGGGAATTAAATGTAACCTTAAATTTTGTACTTGCAACATACTAACAAAAATTCTGCTTAGCATCTCTACGTGTAAGCACTATCTTGGGGATACTGTTATTACACAGACCAGTATTGTAACAAGTTTGTTTTTATAGAAAGGGCTTATGAGCAATGTAATTTTTCAAGGATTTTCTTTATTAAAAATTATTATTTATTTTTTTAGACTTGGTGAGATGAGGGAAGAAGGAACAACCTAATTAATTAGTCTTCTGCCTCTTCAGAGCAATAACTGTGTTTTTTCACATATGTGTTTGCACATACATGGGTTCCTTAACCACTTTTGAGTCCTTCTGCCTGACTCAGCCACACTGGATACTGGTACAGGATACATCTTTTTAAAAGAATGCTTACATGAGACGTGAGTGAAGAGAGGCAGGATGAGAAACGTTCCTTGTTGATAGCTGGGGGTGGCGAGGCGTCAGTGGAAGAAAATATTACTCATAAGTCAACTTGGCAAATTCCCAAGCTGAACTACTGAAGGTGAATTGGAGAATGTATTTTGCTAGACAAGAAATAAGTCTCACAGTCTAAAAATACAGCACTAAATAGGAAGCAGGCATGTTTGCACAATACTTATACTTCTGCTCCACAGAGCAAACAAAGAATTTTACAAGATATTAAACATTGCATTTTTTCAAAGCTTTCGTGGAAAGACAGGGACTATTTTCTTGGTGCAGGGAAAAGCAGGACCCGAAGGCATTGGAAACATCTTTGCAAACTGGAAGGGGGAATGCAAGAAAAAAAGCTTTTTTTTTTCCTAGAACAGTTTAATAACAGAAAATCTCCTGGAAGCAAACCAGCCAGCACTGTTTTGTTAACCCAACTGCATTACGTACTACAGCTACAACATGCACACTGAAAGTAATTTTTAGATGCCTAAGCCCTGAAGTTAAGGAGGGGCATTTATTTCATACCACAGGGCTAAAAAAGCTTGGAAATCCTTTCAGGCTGACAAGTTTGTACACACGATTAACAAGAAGCAAAGAAGACAAAGAAGAAAAGAGATTTTAATTGGACTGACCACACACCAGCTGAGGTGGCTGCAAGTATGTAGCATTTGGGGGAGGAAACCCTGCAAAACAACCCGTCTTTATAAGGATCAGAAATCAATGCCTGAATTATAGCACCACCTGTTTCCTACACACACCAGGAGTTTAAAGAACTGTTGCAGATGAGACAGCAAAGCTCGGCTTCCAGCCCAGCATGGACATCCCATGACATACCACCCCAGCCTGACTCCTGCAGGTAACTCTGAGCTGCAAGGGCCAACCCGGGACTCGCCTCAAACCCGTCTGTGATGAACAACTGTGGGAATGTCTCATCCTAGAGGTTTCTGCCTGCAAGGACACAATATATGCCTCCGCTCCGCCCAGTGAGTGTAACTGGCCTTTTCATCTCCTCCACACATGGAAACATCAAAACAACCCACTCATCCAAGTCATCAACAGATGTGCTACAGTAAATACTGCAGCATGCTCACTGTGAACAAGCAGGGCTCGGTGGCCCACCTGAAAAGCAAGGAAACAGCCACTTAACTGATTCCAATGCCCCAGTCTCAGAGACACGGGAAGGAGCTACGTTCAGAGCCTTCAAGGAAACTAATTCTGTGGACCCACTCTCTACACTCCTAAGTCTTATCCACAACTCCTTCAACAACTACAGGAAACCTCAAAGTTTCCTTATGAAGGCTGAGCTTATGCAGAGAGATGCCTCAGGCTATTTTCTTATAGTTCTTTACTTACATAAAAAGAGAACCACCAGTGTAGCAAGAGCCTCAAGATGTAAAGGGAAAGCTGAATCCATGCAAGTTGTTGATTTCATGCACTATTCTGGATCTAACAAAATAAATATTTATGTAGGGACCACCCTTAAGCAGAGCAGCTCCTAAGGAGTGGCAGTAATGACTGTACTGACTTCTAGCCATGCTGGCAAAAATATTTATGTTAACCGTATGCTTTTTGAGAGAGCAGGTCTCTTGTCTGAATGTCTCCAGGACAGGCAGCCTTGCTTCCTGCATACAGATGCAGATGACAAACATTCACAATCTGTTTGCTCCCCTGGCAGTCTCCAAGTGACAGTATCTTGGTTTCAAGACACGGATTTTGCCAAACTTGAAGAGTGATAAAAGTTGGTGAGGGAAAAATGTCACATGATAGTCAAGCAACTTCACTCAACATAGTATTTTATTTTTAAGTTCAGATTTCTCCAGAAGAGTTTAGAGGGGAAAATAAAAACATGGATATACTCTACTCGCATCCCTATCCAGGAAACAACATGCACTTCACATACCAGTGCTGCGCTTCTGCCACAACAGGGCTGAAGATTTAAAACAAACAAAAGAAAAGCCAAGAAGAAAGACAACAATTGCTTTAAGTCAAAGCTTTAGGATACTTCATATCCACAATCAGACTAGTCTGACCTGATCTGTTCTTCTACAAAGAATGAATACTGGTAAGTCAGGCCTATCTGCAGGAAGACAGCAGCCAGACAGTGGAAATGAACAGCATAATTCCCCTGCAATTGCTCACAACTCACATGACCTGCGCTCCTTTAGGGTCTCAGAGAATTGCATACGATTTTGATTTTAGCAGAATACTTTAAAAAGGGACTCCCCATCACCTGTGCAAAGTAAGAGGGAAAACACCTACCACAAGTAAAGCAGGTCAGTGGTCCCTCTGCATGCACAGGGCTGTGTTGCTGCAGAGATGCCAACATGATCCAAGGAAAGCCCAGCTGTGAGAGCCACCTGCATGCAGCACTGAGCCTCAGCCATTTATTGCCAGCTGAGTAGGTACTCCAGTAGCACTAATGCCTGGGCTGTACTCCATTCAGACTAGCTCACAGAAATGAAGTCTATATGCTGGCTGTCTCAAGCTTGACTTGATAAACGATTACTCAGGAAGGAGATGTCTGTGTTTTCATGGATGGCGGACCCCATCGGTGGCACCAGAAAAGGAGACACTACATCTTCCCCGTTCTTCCCTTTGCTTCCAGAAAAACAAGTAGCAGACCAACAGCTTCCAGGACCAAAATCCAACATCTGGACCAACAGCTTTCCCCTGAATCGACAAATCTATAGCATTTACTATTTAAGTGCCTCATACATCCAATGCCACAATTAGCGTGTTACTTCCTAAAGGTTTCAATCCTAGAGGTGATTTAAAAAAATAGAAGAGAAGGGACTTGTAAGGGCATCTGCTTGTCACAGTGCACAATGGCCAACATGCCAGCAACCACTGGTGTTCTGTATGAAAAGGTAAAAATCAGAAGCCTCTTTCTTGCTCCTGTATTTAACAGCTCCACAGACTGTGGTGAGGCTAGAAGAAACAGCAATTATTTTTATTTATTTTTAAAGCAATGGCAGTGCAGAAGCCAGAAAGAAGAGACTTCAGCCTACAGTCAGTCTTTGTTCCACAGATGGGTTTGTGAATCTGGAAAGTACTTTTATTTGTAAACCAGATAAATTTCAAACAGAAGTCAATAAAATGAAGTAAACATGGAAATGCTTCAGGCCACTTCTGCATCTCTTTTTAGGCTGTAACTATGTATTTACAGTAAGGACTCACATGTTACTGCCATATGACATTTGGGCTGTTATTGTATTTCCAATCTACAAAGAGGCAGAAGGAAAGAGTTTTTTTTAAAGAAGCTGCAGCTGACCACATGAAGCCTCCCTTTTTTCAATCTGGAGTCAAGAAGCATGCTCGATATACCATTACTAAATAAATACTGGGTAGTTACCAGAACTGCTCAGAACTGCGTGCCATTTTGCTGGAAAAGGTGCTTTTGTTCTGCTGCACACTGGACCTCTTAACTCCTGCTCTAAGAACAACCTGGTCTCAGTCTGTTTCTGTCACTGCAGACAGGCATGCCGTGAGTCAAAAGCAGCATCTGGATTTAACGTCTGTTTCCTGCCAATTCAACTCATAAGTTTTTGGCTCAGGTTTTAGGCATCTTCTAATTGACTGTACAAACCTGATGTTATGAAGAGCATCAGGCATCAATTCCCAACCCTTTGCCTGAGAGGTAAGAAAGTGGACAAATTGCAAGTTAAGGGGAACATCTGAGACAGATGTTGGAAGACTGTAAGCACATTTGAACTCCTGGTGTTGCAGATCTCTTTTAAAAAAGTGACTGTTGCCCAAACAAACCCTTCTAATAAAACGTCTGTTTCATATTGATGCTTGTTCATAATGTCACTAATAAAGAAGAAAGAGATTGAAAACTAACAGTGTAACTCATAGTGGCTTTTACACACAGCAATCATAATCCTCAGATTAAAAAAGTTTCCATTATAAAAAAGAAACATGTACTTAGTATTACCTATCTATACAATGGTAGTTAATCTGCATTTTTGCACAGGCAGGAGACCAAATTAACCTCTTTAAAGAGACACTACTTAACATAAAATACTAGTTATTTGTATCACTGGATCTTTTCAAGACTCAGCTTGAGAACTGCCTCTAGAATACTCAAAAGCAAACAAAGGAAACGCGACTGGTACCTGTATCAGGCATTTACTGACGTCACTAGCACAGAGAGCCTTATTGCAGCCTGTTGCCAATGGGATCCACAGCAGGAACAGCAGGACAGAGACTGTGGGCGCTGCGATGTACTGTGACCTCATGTTTCCTGCAGGTGAGCAATTTTCACAAGTATTTGAACCAGCACTGAAATAAAAAACAGCAACTAAAAAGGCTTTTGGAACACAAGTTAAATCCTACTTCCCTTTCCCCTTGCAATTCCTTCAATAAAGATGAACATTTTAAAAGAAGGGTCAAAATGAGGTGCTTAACAACAAACCCAGCCCCTCCTCCTCTAGCTAACTTGTTAATTAAAAGCTTTTTGCTACTGCACCTTTAGATTAAAATCACAATCAACTTAAGGTCAACAATCTCAAGCTTCCAGTAATGGATATGATACCTTATAAGCAGTAAGGATAAAAAAAATGCCTCAGATGAGACAACCCCCAATGAAGACCTAATTCTGTAAACACCTAAAGTAGATAGATTGGTTTCATGTAGTATCACCTCAGGCTACAGGCACACACAGGTGTTTAGGACCAAAGCCATACCGCAGCCTTTTACGACACTGTAAGTTGCCTTGTCATCTTTAATGCAGACAGGCAGTCGGCTTCACACCGACTGTTAGCTGCCTCTCACACAGGCTTTCAACTCAATCACAAAGTTGTTAACTTCTTTTTTTTTAAAAAATAGACACCAACATTAGAAAAGTACCAAACACTTTGAACACCGTAACTTTCAAGAGCCACACAAGTGACTGAAGTCAACTGGAGATGATGAGCATCTGCTACTTCAAAGAGACACAGGAACTGGGTTTGTTCGAAGCTTTCCACCCTTTTCTCCCTTAGTGAAATCCCAGCCTGTCGGCAGGTGGTATTTGTGACAAATGTATCACGATTAGCAGAGTGCCACCAACAATTCTTCCTTGTGCTTAGCATACGAACCCCGTCAAAGAGGACCCCACTGCACTAGGCACTGTACCAATATGTAATAAAAGGCAGCCCATGTTTGGGCAAGCTTACAGTGAGCCTGTATTGTTCTCCTAAAAGAGGAAAAATGCTAATGGGGCACTGAGTTTCTTTTTTTTGGTATCTAGAAACGTTCTTCTGTTTTATGAACTAAGAAACCCAACAGTCTCAATGAGCAATAACCAAACACAAAAAAGTAGAAAACCAAGCCAAGACATAGAAAAGGCACGATCTGGACATTTAGGGCCTGCGTCCGATTAGTCTTTCTCACAATGGTTATTAAATGTTCTGCATCTCGCTGTGCCGGGCACGCCGCCATCTGTGCCCAAGCCGTGCTGGGGAAGACCCCGCTGCACGGTCCGGGGGCACGCACGGGAACACGGGATCCTGTCCCTCAGCTGGGGGTCACCGCTCACCCTCCAGCGACCCGCAGCCAACAAAGTTTCCTTCCAGTGGAAGCCCCGGCGGGTACCGCATCCCGGCGGGCCGGGCGCGGGAGCCAGGCGAGCACGCTGCTGGCCAGAAGAGCTCCGGCGTGTTCCCCCGGCCCGCACCGACCCGGGGCCGCGTTACATAAAGGCTCCCTCCCGAGCAGCGATGCCATGCCCGGGCGCTCCCGCTCGGATGCGCTGCCCCCGGAGCCCCTCGCTCGCCTGCCCCTCCGCTCCGGTCCCCTCTCACCCCCGCCTGCCCCTCCGCTCCAGTCCCCTCTCACCGCCCGCCGCCTGCCCACGCTTCCATCCGGCGTGGCGTCCCCCCGGGGCAGGACCCGCCGCCGCTCGGCTCCCGCAGCCCATCCCGGGCACACAGCTCAGCATCGCTCTGCCTCGCCGCGGGGACCGCACCTGGGGCAGAAACACCCAGCCCCCCCTGCGGCCGATGGTCCCGCGCTCGGCTCCGAGAGGCCCGGGCCCCAAAGATGGCACTGCGGGGGCCGGGAGGCCGGTGACAGGGACGGAGGTGTGGGAGGGCACCCGCGCCAAGGCGGCCCGGGCAGGCGGGCCCGCACGGGGAGGGGGTCTCCTCCTCCTCCTCCTCCTCCCCCGGCAGGCACGGGGCGGCCGCGCCGAAACTTTCCTGCCACAAAGAAGCAGCCCCGGCTCCGCCGCCCCCTCCCGCTCCTCCTGCCCGGCCGGCGGCCCCACCGCCCCGGCCCGGCCCGCTCCCCGGCGCTCACCGCGGGCCCTGGCCCCGCGCTCCGCAGGCGCCTCTCTCGCTGCTCCGGAGGCGGCGGCGGCACCAACCCCGCGGCTCGTCCCACTGCTCCCCCCTCGGCCGCAGGCAGCGCGGAGGCGGCGGCCTCGCACCATCGCCCCGCCTCGGGGCACCGTCAGGCGCCGGGACCCTCCCCCGGGACCCTCCGCCCCGGCGGCGGCGGCTGCGCGGGGCGGGGCGGGAGGCGGTGGGAGTTGCGCCGGGCCCGGCCGGGCCGGGCCGAGCGGGACGGACCGCGGGCACAGCGAGGCGCCTTGGGGGCTCCTTCCTCCAGAACATCCCCCGCAGCCCAAGAGCGAGCAGGGGGGAACTCGGGGGGCTATGGCGAGGGAAGCCAGGCCGGGGAGCGGGCGGGGAAGTCTTTGCTGCAGGGACCGGAGGGGAGGGGGCCCGGGGCAGCATTCCCGCGCCGGAGCGCTGCGGCACGGAGGGAGAAGGGAGAGAGAACCGGGGGTGCCGCTGCTGGAAGCGCCAGGAGCAGCCTGTCGGAGCGCCGGCGGGGCACGGGAGCCCCGCGATGCACTTCCCGAAGCCTGAGAACGAGCACAGGTGCCCGCGGGAGGGACATCCGGACAGCCTCGCCCAGGACTGCAAAAACACGGCTGTGCTGCGGCTTCATCCTCCTACGTGCCAAGCTCCAAGGGATAAAGGAAACAAGTTTGGTCCCTGGAAGAAAAATGCAGGAGGAACCTGGCTTGGTACGCAGAAACTCAGAGCAGCCCTCGGGCATCCCAGGAGACGGCGGGTCCACGGCAAAGGAAATAGGGACCATCGTCCCAACGAGTTACTGTTGTATTGCGCCTCATCCCTCTTCCTTCTCCCCCGTCACAGCTCCCGCCCTTCTGTTCGAGGGAAATCCGCAGCAGCGTGTCCTTAAACAGAGTAAACTTGGGGGAAAAGGAAAACAAAAAAGACTGGAACAAACCCTGGATTCAGATCAGAGAAGCCAGGAGATCATTATTACTGTCTCCTGCCTCCCAAGTATTTTTGTCACCAGCTTATTTTCTATTACAGCCAACACTTCTGCAACCCAGCTTATCTTTGTGTAAGACTCTTAACTGTTCACCTCATACTTCTCCCATTTCCAGCCCTGGATGTTATCTGATGGAAATAACTTGGATGCACTTACTAGTTGTTAACACCTTGCAGCTTTATCCATTTTTCCACGTATTTTAAGCAGATAATACAGATTTCTGCAGCATTTTAAAAGTTTACAGGTACATTAAGAATATTTTACTTCCTGAAGAAATTTGCTTTTTCCTCAGCACATATTCAATTCTGAGTGATGTCAGGAAGATACTCCTGTAATAAAAGCAGGAACAACTTCTCTTTCCACAGGTACCTAAACAAATTAAAAGTGGGGAAAAAAAAGTTATAGGGCAGAAACTGCCTATTAATTTGCTTTACTGTGGTCGAGTTACTATTTATTCCGGACTGGTACCAGCAGTGATGTGCAGATGGGAAGGGGCCTTATTTGCTGCTCATCTGCTCTCTGGCCCAGGAAAGGCACACCCTGGGCCTTCACACAAGCACAAGGATTAAGTCCTCTGGAGGAGCTCACCTAGTAATAAAAAATCAGTTCAAACCAGGGACTTCAAATCTCTTTTCTGGGTAACCAGGTCTCCTGCACAATAATTTCACAGACATCAGATCCCAACCATCTTGAATAATTTATGGCACTGGAGGGTAACAAATCTTTTTCATGAACATGTAACCTCCTACTCATAAATAATTAAGTGCTGCTCATTAACAGTACTAAGAATAAAAAAGCACTACATTTCACAACATGGGGAACTTCTTTCAGTTTTTTGTTGAACCTCCTTACGTATTATTCCAGGAATACTAAGTTTTGATGTGCCAAGTGTTAATAATATTAAGAAATTCCAACTAATAACATGACCAATAAAATTTATTAAATATTATATTTACAACTATTTACATATTCCTTCCATAGATTAATATTAAAATAGACAATATACAATTTAAGAATTTTAATTCAAAGGCATTTTGTTGGAAAAAATAGGCTCTATTACGAGACCACCATATAAGAGCAAAAGGGTTTTTTGTTTTACACAAAAATATTTTCAGTATAGGAAGTCATAGGTATGGCATTACAACAGCAGACTAATATGAAATATGATTTTGTAAATATTACAGTTGTTTGGGTATCAGTTACTGGAGGAAAGAAGTTAAGAGTCCTGTGACGCATGCAATACAGTTCAATTCTTTTACAGTTATGGTGATGGAACAAGCAGCTAAATTAAAACGCATGCCATACAAAAAGGAAGTGCCAACCAGAACACATTACACATAATAAAAAGTACAACTTTGGTCCAATAAAACATTAGACAAAAACAGTTTTACAGTTAAAATATCTATTTTATACATGTTTGAACATTAATTACAAGACTATTTACATTTGCACAGTATGTATAAAATAAATTATTTAAAAATGAAGACAATATTACATCTTTTTCCAAAAAGAAATTTGTACAGTAATTTACAAAACATAATAAGATTAATTGACTATTTTCCTCCAAGTTGTACATTTTCTTCCACAGGCTTTTTCCTCATTTTTCTGTGGGAGTTCAACTGTTACTGAAATTTCATAATACAAAGCTTTTTAGCAGATTTTAAGTATCATTTGGGTTTTGGTGGATGTTTTAGTTAACAGCTTCCAGCGCTGTTAACTCTCCAGGTTTTGTCATCTTTTTCAGCATTAAGCTCTAAGCTACAGGCAATTTTACAATACAGGTAACAAACAGCATTTACTGGGAATCTGAATTTAAAATTCGCATCCATGTGAGCAAGAGTCCGTGCCACACTTCTCTGAAGGAACACGTGAATTATTAAGAAAGGTTGTATTCCACAGAATTAAGTGCTCTGTCTTAAAAGAAAAATACCTTTGCGTATCCCTGCACCTCAGTCTCTAGCTGTCCAAGGAGCAGGGTGAGCCAGGAGATGCTAATTGTCAAATTGGTGTCAATTCAAAGTCATCATTAACATCAACAAGAGGAACATAAAACTCCTGAATTTCATAGATGCTGATAGATTTGTATGTAGCAGGATCGAGTTCTTGCAGTTTAAGCTGCCACTCCAGTCTCTGTACCGCATTTAACGCCGCTGCTTCGTGCTGCTGCCTCATCAAAAGGCATGTCTGTTTTAAAATTGAGAAAAAGTTATTTCAGTATTTGAAAAAATAATGCCACAAGTCTGAAAACATGAAATAGATCTAAGAGCCCCTCTGTTAATAATAGGGAATTCCCCCAATATGTATTTAGAAATTTGCAATTATTGCATTACACTACATGGCAGCAAAGGTCAGTTTTTTAATACTACCAGACCTTGTGTTGCCCTTAAAAACCTCTTCAGAAGCCTCTGATACTGCACACAAATCTACTATACATATTCATCTCATCTCCATCGTGGCATTAGTTTTGGAAGACAGAGGACTATACCTTTAACTTGTCAAACTTATCATCCACATCCTGTAGCCATGACATGAACTGTCTTGCATTAAATCGATCCCTCACTGATGTTTTGCTGTCATCAGTCTGCAAAAAACAAAAACTTATTCAAACTCTGAGTTACTAGATGATTCAATCTTAAGCATACTTTAAAACACATAACTTAGTCTGTGGGACATGAACAATCCCACAAATAATTATTCCAACAGAAAAATAAACTCAAAAGTGCAAAGGTATTTATGAGCATAAATGTTGACCACCACTTCCACTGTGAGCCAGCTGCTCACTAAAAATAGGCATTTTCAGATTCCCTCAAGCTGTTTACTGTGCCCTATTTTTGAAATTCAGAGTAGGAGGTTTAAAGATTTATGCCTTAAAGTCTTAACTAATACAAGTCAGATCCTTTCGCAAAATTACTATCACTTTGTTCTCTTTAAAATTCAGTACCAAACTAAATTAATATTCCCTCGGGGAAAAGCAAAAACATTAATAAAGGAAAACTTAAGCAGCCTTCAATGTATTCAATGAAATAATAAAAAATATTTTTACCATCAAAATCCCCAAAAGGAAATTAAAAGAAGTGAGCAGAGACCTGTCTTATGTCCTGCTTAATGAACATTATTTTTTAAATTTCAATTATTTCTTTAGAACCTGGAAGGTCACATCTGCCCATTGTGAGAAACCAGATATTCTACACATAGTCCTAATGCCAGACTATGCCAATTTAACGTTTAAATAATAATCACTAAATAGAACAAGCTGCTGTTACTCTGTTAGGGCGAAAAGAAGACACTGCACGAATTTGTACACTGCAGCAACAGGAAGAACAGGAGGAAAAAAAGCCCAACCAAACCTGCAAAGATTTGACATTTCTAGAAAGCAGCAAGTATTTCAGATGTGAAGGGCAGCTGAACAGGCCTCTGCTACAAAGACCCCTCCACAACACTGATCTAATGCTGGAGGCATTTATGCAAGCTGTGACCAGCTAACAGTCTGTTCACCAAAAAAGTTGGGCATTTTTCCTCCCACTTCTTTAGTTTATCCCTTTTGCATGACTGCAAAGGACAGTCCTCAAGGCCTGCCCAACACATGCAGCTGTAAGGGCAGGGCAAGCTTCCAAAACCCAGAAGTCCAGAAAAACAGTTCTGAGGTGGTCACTTGCTTGCAAAATAAACCAGATCTTAGCTTAAAAATTCTTTCCCAGCTATTGTTTCAAATACAAGAAAAATTTCATCAGAAGTTTTCTTCCTTGTAGAACAAAATTAAGAGTTGCTAATGGGGTCATAGGAAAATGTCAGAATGCACGACAAGAGAGTATTTCCTTATGCATCTACATTCTTCACATTAAAAAGTTTGAATAAAACCATAAAATTGGTGATTTAAAACATTTATTGCAATTACAATTAAAATTTGCTGAACATAATATGCAATAACATAATTTCCTAAGAAAAATTACCACAGACAGAAAAACAAAGCTGTTGAAATAGTGAGGGGGCAAGAGAGGCATTTTACTACTGTTCTTGTTACTGTTTCTAGTTTTTTTGGTCAAAAAAGGAGGAATGCTTGATGGGCACACATGTCACCTCAAGAACTTCTCCCCCCAGAAAGATTCCTTTTGTTTCACAAAATTCAAATAAAGACTCAGCTAATTTAAAATCAATTGTAAAATGTTAACTGCAAAAACACAATTATATGCACAACTCATGTGTTTCACATTTTGGAAAAGGTCACGGCCACTAAATTGGGTCAGGAACAAAAAGCAAAGAACATTTGGAACCTTGGAAGAGAAAAATCTCATTTTTGCCTTATCAGTTAGATTTATTAAGAAATAATGGTTTAAAAATTCACTAGTATGAAGCTTAAAATGGGACAACAATACATTCTCTGTACTCTGCTGTCTCTGGCTGAATCATCTCACCGGGCATAGCTCTAGTTCTTTAAACACAGGGAAAAATGTAGTAACAGACTGAAGAGGAAGCTGTTAATAATTCTATAAGGGGCTCCAGGATTAAAGTAGAATTTCACATGCATTGGAAGTGTATCTGTTTTATTTTAAAATGCCCAACATCCAATGCATCAACACTTTTATTACATCCAAAACATCAACATTTCTTCCTTGCACTCTGTGCTCCTCACAGTCACTGAAGCAGGTGCTGAATGCTATTTTTGTTAGTTAGAAATACTGTTCACAAAATACACACGATTATGTTCACTTAGAGACTGAGCTGCAGCCACCTTTTGAGTGATAGTCCATAAAAAGTATGCAGATTATTATGCTTATTTTATGTTTTAATTAGCACTAAGTACCAACACTGAACATGTAAATAGCATGGCATATGTAAATAATATGGAGCTTGAGGTGATTATGAAAAAATAATTTCATCTGGTAGCATTCAGCATTTCAGTGTTTGTCATCTGTTTTTTATGGAAGAGTTCTAATGGCTGCCTTACACAGAGGAGGAAAGTATAATGTGAGTATCTCCACAAAGCATCTCCAAATTTCACTTCACACACTGCTGCACTCCAATTCTCTGGATTACTGATAGACATGATCTTATTTTCTGGTGACTTCTTTGTTCTTGTTTAAGCCATATTTGTAAGGTTCCGAAACATGTACTGTTTGTGACTGAAATTTGTTTTCATGAAGATCAGCAGAGTAATGTTCTCACTGTCTCCATCTCAATTTCTGGAGATGAAAATAAACCAGACACAGTACAAAACAGAAGAAGCCACACATACACCCATATCCTTTCGTTACTGTACACCCAAATGAGGCCCAATGTAAGTAACAACCTATAGTGAGCAAAATCTTAACTCCAGGCAAATCAATGACAATTTCACTGTGGCAACACAATTCTCTCCAAACTTGACTTGAGTCAGGCTGGAAAGACCTTTCAGTCCGACATCTGAGCACCACCCCTCTTCACCTGAGCATCCAGAGGCACGTTGTACACCTCGGCATCCAGGAGCACGGTGCAGGCACTGAAGGGCAGCGTCTGATTCGCCAGTGTTCGAGCGGCTCGGTAATGGACACGCAGAACCTCTTGCTCGTTAGAGACAATGAGCTTTTCCTGATTGAGTAAGACACCAACATACAAATATGCATTTGGTAAATTAAACACTCGTAAAAACACCCATTTATTTAAACATTCTCTAGGGCTTACACTTTTGAACAGTGTGGAAAACGGGCGGCTGGGGCAGGAAAAGACGCTCTTCCAATGAAATCCAAGATTCCAATTTAATGATGCAGAAAGTCCTGTGAATGTCAGAATTGAAACCCCCTTTTCCTTACTCCCAGCCCCCCCGATGGCTCAATGTCATGCCCAGACTCTCCATTTAGCAAGGCAAGTTCTATTTAATGAAAGTGGTGAAAGATAAAAGGTATGAGGAGCATAGGGTTGGGATACAGGTTTGTGAGTCCTGACTGTATGAAGATTTTTGTCACATGCTTGTCATGCAGGCACAATGGCCAAGTAAACTGAAGCAGAAATGCAATTTTCATGACAATTTTTTTTTTTAAAAAGAACATGCAGAAATTCCATAAATTCACAGCTGGATAAAGATTCTTTCCTGAATTGAGACAAGAAAATGTAACTTACTTGACTTATACTTGTATAAAGTGGGTTTCATTTAAGAACAGCCTACTTAAGCAAAATAATTAAAATAAGCAGAATTTTTTAAGACATAAAATAATGTAAGTATGTGTCTACTGCTCTGCAATATAATGGCTATAATTTTTATCAAAATAAAAGAGGGTGGATTTTAATATTACAATATATTTCCTGGTTTTTGGAAAGCTTGAAAAAGACCATCTTTCCTTTAGTCAGTATCACAGAATGGTTTTGATTGAAAGGGACCTTAAAGATCATCTCCTTCCAACCTCCTGCCATGGGCAAGAACACCTTCAACTAGACCAGTCTGCTCAGAGCCCCATCCAGCCTGGCGTTGAACACTTCCAAGGATGGGGCATCCACAAGTTCTGTGGGCAACCTGTCCCAGTGCCTCACCACCCTCACAATAAAACAATTCTTCCTAATACCTAATCCAAAGCTCTCCTCCTTTAATTTAAAACCATACTCCTTGTCCTGTCACTACCTGCCTGTGTTACAAGTCTCTCTCCATCTTTTCTATAAGCCCCCTTTAAGTACTGGAAGCTGCTGTAAGGTCTCCATGGAGCCTTCTCTTTTTCAGGCTGAACAACTCTCTCAGCCTTTCCTCACAGGAGAGGTGCTTTATTCCTCTGATCATCTTCATGGCCTCCTCTGCACCTGTTCCAACAGGTCCATGTCCTTCCTGTGCTGGGGACCCGAGCGCTGGATGCAGCACTCCAGGTGGGGTCTCACGAGGGCAGAGTAGAGGGGGAGAATCACCTCTCTCAACCTGCTGGCCACACTGCTTTTGGTTACAACTCATTTCTTTTCTGTCAGAACCTGAACCATGTTTACAATTTCTGTGCTTCTTTTATACCCAGCTTTACACTGAAATACTAAATTCAAGTAAAACCCTTCCCTCAGCTGGTCTGTTAAGCCACCCTGACATCATCAACTGAAAACTATCACCCCGGGTTTTGCTGAGCTGCTTGTGTAACTGTGTGGAAATGCCTTGGATACAACATGCTGTGTCAGAAAGGGGCCCTGCCTGTGTCAACAAACAATCTGGCTCACAGCACTGACATCTAAAGCTCAGCTGCCAAGGAAAAATGTTTGGGCAACCTAAAAATAACAAATACTCCTAAACCAGGAATATTTTCCCTACTTCTGTGTTCAAATGGAGTTGTGCTTACAGATGTAGTTCTAATATAATTTTAGGCAGTTTTTGCCAGCAGAATATTGCAAAAAATGTTTTAGTCTTAGAGATACACGCGTCTTCTCTCAGTGTAGAATTTACTATTTCTTAAATTCTTTTAACTCCATTAATGTGGTTCTGAAGTCTACAACCATTGTTAGCTTTCAAAACTGCAGTCTAAAGCTTTATTCCCACTGCCCGTGGGATAAATCTGGGCCGCAACTTCAAGGAACTAACAGGAAAAAGCTGCTATCTTACTGACTTGAGTGTTCTGCTAAGAGTTGTCCAAACAGTTTTTCCCCCCACTTACAAGTTTCTCCAATTCATAAATTTGGATAGAAAGCCAATTCTAAAACGTTAAGTGAGAAAAATGTAGTGTCTGTTCATTGAAAAAAAACCCCAACAACAAAGCTTAAATCTGTGAAATAAAAAAACAGTCTTACCCTTTCAATACTGTGCTGTAAACGTAGTTTCATCCTTACAACCTCCTGTTGTTTAAATAGTTCCCTCAGTGGGTCCGACAGTGATGGAGGTGGTGTAATCTGTGGGAAAGTTATAATATCATATAAATAATATTCTGAATATGTATTAAAACATGTTTAGCACTGCCTGTATGATCTATTAAAACCCCAAAAAAACATAAGCAAGGTATTATTTTTTGGAAAATAACACATTTTTTACTTTCCGTTAATTATGTGACTTCAGTGTATTTGCAATAAAAGGTTTTAAGGATTCTTTCATATAAAATTAATAAACCCAAGAGAAATGGCATTTTAAGCTGTTTAATACTTTTAACCAGTCATTGTCAGCATTCCAGAGCTGTTTTTTAAAAGGGCTACACAGTAAAATACAGTAAAAATACAACTTGGTTTCACTTCTAAAGATTCCTTAAAGCGCAGCTGTTCCTTTTGAGAAGATGCAAACTGTCTAGCAAAATGCAAGAGCAAAGTAAGAAAAAGAAAACTATTGTTAAAAAAAACCCCAAACCACTTGATGTATCCATACAACGGCAACAGCATTTTAAACTGCACAAAAGATAACCCTGTTTACTGCCATGATACTCTGAAACTACAGCTGAAATACCTACCTACAGGTATTATACTCTATCTTGTACCTAACACAAACACAGTAAACGCAAATAATTCTCTGAAATAAGTCAGGTCCCGCAATTGTCAAAAAGGAATAAATCCACTATGAAAATACAGACAACACAAGGCATTACTAGTGTCAATCTTGCACCTATACACTTCAGTAACAAGGGGATTTATCAACGAAAAGTTATTCAGTTATTATTATACTGGAAATTTATTTCAGGACAATTTGTTCCCCAGCTGGAAATTAGCCAATGCCTTTGGAATTAAAAAACATATTGAGTAACTAACTGTGGTTCATTCCTAAGCTATTCTTTGTTATAAAATGACATTCAACTCCTTCACACTTCCAGCTACTAAGTCAGATACATTTCACTTCTCTCAATGAAAATGGTTTGGCTCTCAAACCAGTAGCGTTTACAGCATATGCCATTTTGTGTAAGTCATCCTTATTAAAAACAAATATACACCAACACCCTCCCCCCCCCCTCAAAAAAAACCCAAACCCCCACACTGACAAACCACAAACATGTACTGGAATAATCTGCCTCAATAATAATGGGTATCAGCATGTTTTAGGTTAGCCTGAGATAAACTGCAGTCTAGTTTTTCCTGAAAACTTTGCATTCATGGCACAGCAAAACAGTGCTGGCAGTCTTTCAAAAAAATATGACAAGATGCCTGTAGTAATACAAGACTTTAATTTTAACAAACCCCAAAAGATCTCCAGAACATCTCGGTACTTTTGCTTACAGAGAAGCCCACAGCACAAGAAGCAAGACAGACAATCTATCTATAAATATTCTTTGATCTTTTCCACCTAAATTTTTCAGAAATAAAAATGTCAGAGTTGGCAAGCATCCATATCATCTGAACAGTTTCTCAGGATCAGAGTCATAGAATGGCCTGGGTTGGAAGGGGCCTTAAAGATCATCTGGTTCCCACTACCTTGCCATGGGTAGGAGCGCCACCCACTACATCAGGTTGCTCAGGGCTCCATCCAACCTGGCCGTGAATATTTCCAGAGATAGGGCATGCACAGCTTCTCTGTGCAACCTGTTCCAGTGCCTCCCAGCCTCCCAGTGAAGTACTTTTTCCTGGTATCTAATCTAAACCTCTTTCAGTTTGAATCCATTCACCCTTGTCCTGTCACTACATTTCAAATGTTATTCCCTTCAATTCACAGACTGTTTAATTTCACAATAGAAATAAGAGCCAACGCTGTAGAAAACACCCGGAACGGACTGGATCAGCAAACGTGTGTGAGCTTTTATTTAAGTGTGTAGGAGAACTCTGTACCTGCAGAGCCAGAGCAGATTGTGCTCAGCCCTGAACACAGCAGATTATGCTCACACCTGTGCAGCAGCAACAGGTCTCTGTGCCCCAGGGATCGCCACTGCCGCTGGATACCCATGAACACTTCGCTCCAGCCCAGCCCAAGACTGTCTGCCAAAACCTACAGCTAAATACAGGGCTGACTTTGGTTATGGAGTCATTCATGGAATGATCAATTTTTTCCTCTCCTCTTGAAAACTCGGAAAGAGCGAGCCTTGGATCCTTAGAGCCCAAAAATAGGATTTGGGCAGTCTCACACCACCTGCTGGAAATCCCGATTTGTGAACCACCACAGGATTTGGACAAAGGAAATTGGTTTCTTTGAGACCATAAAGTCTAAGTTAAAGGTTTCAAGGCAAGAACAGCCACAAGAGTCTCTTGGATCTTCTAGTTAAAGAGATTGCAAGTGAAGAGACCACAAAAACATAGGCTGGACTTGCAAGAACAGAGCATGAAATTGAACTCCACAAGGAAAAGATGCCCTCAGTTTTTAGGATAACCCAAGTTAGCAAACTAGTTTCTTAAGGGCCCAGGCTCCATACAGGAGAGAGAGAAACAAAGGGGGGCCCTGTCTGCTTCGGAACATTCTCTGTTCCCAGTCTGAGAAAAGACCCAGAAAAGCCAGACAAAACCAGCCTTTTGCCTCTGCTCCCCTTCACCAGGAGGCAGCCACTGAACAGGCTTGACTGCAAACAGCTACAGTTCAAGACATGCCCCCACCTCACATGAACATCAATTAACAAAGTTTCTTGCATGCCTTGTCTCTCTCAAACCAACTACAACAAGAACACCAACTCTTCACTCTATAAACTTAATTCTCACTTGTGCCCACGACCAAACCCCTCCTCATCTATGTCATCCAAGTAATTGGCCCACTCTAATGCATTTAGGAAACAAGTTTCTGGTAACACTCCTAAAATTAGGTTTTATCACCTAAGTTTCTACAGCAATGCCAGAGAGACTGAACAGAATCCCTTTTACTCGGAAATGTATTTGCTGGATAGCCATTGGAGGCTGGCAATGAATCATCTCAGGAAACAGTACAGACAAAGATGAATAAGCCTCACAGAATGTACCAACAGAACAATCTGAAAGGCAACAGAGCCAAGTACAACTCAAATTTACTCTGTTGGAAGATTCAGGTTTAATTCCTTCAATTTTGAATGGACCTGATGTCTCCTACCTTATGTTTTGTATTTGCATTGGTGAGGGGGAAGGCACAATCCATACATGAATACCCTTACAGCCTTAGGAGATACAGGTTATAAATTACAATAGAAACGAGGCTGTGGAAATCAAATTTTAGCATTCCATCTCCTGGTTCCCACCTACAGGACATTTGAAGTTCATCAGATAAACTATAATACACCATTAAAATTCCAATGCAGAGAACAGTATGTTACATAAACTATTCCAAGTCTCAGAATGTCAGAGCTAAATAGTGCCCTCTCACAGACCTCCACACAGGAGATGAAGATCTAAAACACTGGAGTATCTGCTCTCTCATACCCTATGCAAACTAATGAGGCAAAAGTTTAATTAACAAAAAACTAAAGAATCAAAGGAAAAACTGTAAAACAAACTCAAACAATTGCTTATTAAATTCTGCATTAGAGGCATAACACCTCATATCTGTTATTAGTATTTCATAACTGTAGAGAGAGTAGGCATGGCCCTCATTTTCACACTGTTGGACAATGTGTACAATAAAAAACACATCCATTTCTGAGCATGAAATGTTGTCTGGTTAGGAATACTCCTTTTTATGGTATTTCTAATAGGAACTGTTATGATTGTGATTTTCAGTGATGACAAAATAAAATTATTAAATTGTGTACCCAGGCAAGCTTTGCAGAGAAGTTAAATCTGAACTACTAATAATTTTGTAAACAGTATCTTTCTTCTGGATTGACACATGAGACATTTTATCAAAATGGTACAATTCCACAAGTGACAATAATTAAACAAAGCATTTAGTTGCACTGTAGATGACTTTTCAGACAAACAAAACTGAAATGCTTAGAATATCTTCTTTAGATTAAAACTCTTGCTGTTTTCTTACACTTTAATACTAATGAAAATGAACATAATTTTCCTACTAATTTATTTTGACTTCTAAGCATTTTGATTTCTTCCTTTTTGCTTCTAATAGCTTGGAATAAAGAGCTCCACCTGTTCTCACTACAACTGTAGAAGATTAACAGGACCATCAAAGCATATACAAAACAAGTAACACTTTAAAACATCATTATCACCAGAACATGAACACATAGGGAAGCAACCCAGAAACTTATATCAGAGAAAAATCAGCAACAGTAATTCTTCAATTACATATTTACATTTTTATCAACTTTTTTAAAGAGGGTTTTCCTTTCAACAGGTAACTGGAAACCATTGAGCATGGGGAGCACGCATCCATCTTTATTTTCTGAACCTGTTGCCCAGCAATTTGCACTCCACTACCTAAATTTATTTTCATGAACTGCAGAGTCCCCAATATACACAGCAAGAGAGATAGGCAGGAAGTACAAGGCAGTGCTTTAGTATCAAGTCAGTCCCTCTCCCTTCCTTACAGCGTCTACACACATTGCCATTTATGACAGGGAAATGAATTCTATCGCTCAGGTGGAAAATGGGCCAGGGAAAAATATATGCCATGCTTCTCTACTTTCTGCTTATCCCAAATTAAGCACTGAAGTGTGATGCCAAAGCAGTAAGCTGTAGCTTGGAAACAGTATGTACTTGACTAGCAGCTGCTAATAAAAAAAAAAAAATTAAATCTCTGCCTCCAGTGACAAAGATCTTAGAGAAGCTGCAACTGCTCCTGAGAAAGATGTGCAGCCCTGAGGAGGATGACTGCCTGGTACACTGTGGCAAAGCTTACTATACACCCTGGTTCACTTACAAACCAAGTGAAAGGGTCATCTTATCCATCTGTTTCCCCAGACTATAACTGACCTACTAATTTCAAAGAATTGTAGTCACCAACAAATAACAGAGAACTCACTTAAGAGGATGCATGCATAACTCTCTTGGGCAGGCACAGGGGACACAGGGGGGAAATGAGAACAAACAGCTTATAAAGAGAATCATGACTACCTCCGAAATAAAGCAAAACGTATCTTTTAATTTATGCATTACATTTCTGTTCATTGCATAATCCAAAAAATCTTCAACTCTACTGGAAAAAGCTAAAGCGTTTCTACTCTCAAATAAGGTCAAGTTATCTTAAATGAGCTGACTTAATAACTAGTCCATTCAGAAATGGACAGCTTAGAGCTAAACAAGTGTCCATGAACTATGGATGTTCTCCAGTGAAAAGGAAAAGAACATCACATTATTAAATAAAATTCTGAACACTTTAAATTGATAAATTACAACAGCCAGGGCATAGCAGATTACACATGCTGCTTCTGAGATAACTAATTAGCAGGCACTCTCCTACTTAAAACTTTCAGTGATGGACTTAGTGTTTTGAGGCACTGCAATTCCACCCCCTTCCAAATGAAACAGCTTTGAATAATTAGCTTTAACCAAATTACTGACAGCAGTAATTCAGAGAAGCTCTTAATATTTCACTTCACTTTTGAAAGCATAGGCTTTCATTAGTACATGCTTTGAAATATAGTATTTGTTTTCATCCAGGTGTCACACATGGCTTGTCTTGTAATGACTGTGAAACCACTGTTTATATTTCCACTGAATAGGGCTTTCAAGTATGACCTTATTAGTCATATTAATTTGACATATGTCAACTTACTATGTTCAGCAGAATAGTCAGAAACCAGTTAGAAAGAAAATGGAAGTTCCAAAAATAAAACCAAAATATGCCTTTCACTGTACTGTATATTTAAAGAGCATGTTACTTACAGTTGGGATGCATATCTTGCTTAAGGGATTGCCATCCAATAGGTATGAGCCGTTGAAGGTCACGTATTCATCGTAATATTGAGGCGCCTGAGGAATGACACTGCACAGTAATTTACGCTTCTCTTCTACTTTCTTCCTTATGTGCAAGTATTCAAAATAGGGGTTTGCTCTGTCAGAACTGTATGGCTGAATCTCTTCAAGTTTCAAAGAATCAACAATAGCTGCCAGTGACTGCTGGGTTTTCTCCTTTGCCTGCAGTAAAGAAGGGTTCGCTTGCACAGGCTGAGGCACACGGGACACCTTTCTTTTACGTGGATGATGTACCTGAGCATCATCATCTTCAGTTAATCTAATCCGGGCTTTCATAGATGCTGATGATTCAGACTCTTTTTCTGATGTTTGTGTGCAACCAAGAGGGTTCTGTTTGCCTTGGTTAGCGAGCAAATTTGCTCTGTTCCTTGTGATTCTTTGAGGTACTTCTTGCTGTTCCACCTTCTGATCCTCAGCCATTTCTTCTTCTACTTTAACTATTTGGCTGTATTTATGCACCTCTTCCTGTGTAATGTGCTGTGAACTATTTTCCAAATTAGATACAGAGGAGAACTGTGATGGATCTTCTGCCAACGCACTGTCTGCAGTGCAGGGGGTTTTATCCGGCGATTCATTCATAATTCCCTTTGACATTCTTGAACTTAGTTCACAGAGCTCAGCATTGGCTTTACTATCAACATGTGCCGAGACAAACTTTTCTTGTTCGTCTTTTTCATTTCTGGTATCTGAAGTATCTGCTGTGTTACCATCCACTTCACTCAGATTGTTCTTACAAACAACTTTACTGAATGCATATGAATTCATATTTAATTGTGAACTGCTATCACCTTCAGGAATATCTTTCTCTAGTGGTATCACTGGTAAATCGTTCACACTTTCAAAGCTCTGTGAAACATCCTTTGCAGAGCTCTCAGAATACAGAGCAACAGGTGTGTCAGTCTTCTCAATGTTTGAAGGGAAGAAAGCATTTTCCAGCTCTCTGGTAGGAGTAGCATCGGTATCCAAAGTAAAAGTTGTAGTTTGAACTGGATTTTGTTGTTGTACAAATGATGAATCTTGACTGCTAATGCCTGGTAAAATGTGTTTAGACACAACTGACAGTGGTTGGATAGGTAAAGAATAAGGTGACTGTGAAGGCAAAAATGATGCAGGTTCTTGAGAACTGGAACTTCCCTTAATTTCAGCATGCTGAGGCAAAAATTCAGACACTTGTTGCTCTTTTAATGTCCTGCTTTCAGAATTATGCATTGCTGTAACCCTGGTAGTATCTTGCTCTGATACACCACAACCTGAGCTGTTAAACTCATTGTTTAATGAATTAAGTCTGTCAAAAGGCACATCCCACAGTTTGGTTTGCTGAGTCACACCACTTTGACTGCATGGTTCCAAAGGCATGTGAGGGTCTTCTGAAGGGCTCATCTGAGCAGTACTTTTAATGGTACTTGTCCCTGTCACTGCCTGCTTGTTGCTAACAGCTCCATTTGGAGATGACGTGAAGTTTGACTGCAGAACAGTCACACTACTCTGAAAATCTCTTTCAAGCATGCCACACAGTAGTTCTGGTTTAGGAGAAGTGCTAGCACAAGTCTGAACTGATGGCAGAGCGTTCTGGTTACTTTCCTCTGACATTCGAGGCTGCTTGCTGTGTTCAGATACAGCAGCAGGCATGCTGCATCTTCGAAGCTCTGTAACAGGCCTACACTCATTTAAAACCAATTTAACATCTTCAACAGATGCTGATCTAATATACATTTGTGGAAGCCTGTTTGCAAACGGTGGCTTAATGCGATCTGGCAACTCAGTAAGACCATCGGTCTCTTTCTCGAGAAGGGCTGGTGATTTGGCACTTGCCAAAAAGGGTGATTGTGAAAAAGACATTTGGGAATCAGAACCTTCTAGCGTAAAGTCTGAATCATATTCAATTACAGGCCTTGGAGTAGTTACTGTTGTATGGCAAGAATCTTCAGAGCTTGCAACAGACACCATGGACAGTGACCTGGAGCTCAGACCCATCTTTTCATTTTCTGATTTGGGGGATCTATTTAAATTCTCTAAAGCCAGTGAAGGCTTTATAACACTGACACTTCTGGTATCTACTGACTGCGATCTACTACTTGTAGCATCTTTCTGTTTTTCCTTCATACAAACATCTGGCAACTCTGAACTTTTTGAACGAATCAGTTCTTTGCTTTTTACTTCAGCTAACGAGTGTTTTGGTTTTTCCTTCATTTTGTTAAGTTCTAAACAAGTGCGGTTTCTTAAACGTTCCTTCTCTTTCTGTTTTATTTTTTCTTTATGTTTCCTGTGCCACTGCTCTATTTCCAGATCTTTAAGGCTGAGCATTCTTTCAAAACTAGTTTGCATTAAATCATCGTTGACTAATCTTTTTTCTTTAGGTCGAGCGTCCTTCAGTGCAGGAGCTGGTTTAGGCTTAAGTTTCTCATGTTCAAGTTTTAGTTTAAGTAAACTACTTTGATGTAGTTTATCTTTATGCTTGTCTCTCTCTTTGTATCGGTCTATGTCTTTATCTTTTTTATCTTTCTCTCTACCATCTGGAGTTTTCAACAAATCATCTTTTGGTTTCTCTTTCAAAGATGACAGTTTGTCATGCACTATTTTATTACTTTCTGTAATGCTGCATCTCCTTTCCTCTTGCATGTGTTTTGAGTTTGCTAATGATGAAATCTCCTTGTCTTTGGATTTGTCTTTCTTTTCAAATTCCTTTTCTCTAGTTCTATTTTTTTCTAATTTAGCATACTCAGATTCTTTTTCAGACTGTTTGACTTTTCTTTCAGTATAGTGTTTTTCTTTGCTTTCAGCCCAATGTCTGTCTTTATCAGACTTTTCTTTGTCATGCTTCCTATCAGTTTTTTCTTTGTTTCTTTCTTTATCATCAAGTTTTTTAAGAGTACTCATGCTTTTTACTTTATCATTTTCCTTATGGCATCTTTCTGTCTGCTGAAAACTGGGCTTCTCCTTTACTTTTTCTGTACTTTCATTTACTTCTGCTTTTTCTTTCTCCATCTTGTATTCATGCTTTAGCTTTTTCTCCTTTTCTCCATGTTTTCTTTCTATCTTTTCAACATCTTTTTCTTTGGCTGAGGTTCGCTTTTCAGTCTTTTCTTTATTTTCCTTTAAATTCTTTTCCTGCTTTTCAGTGTTTGTTTCTCTTTCTATTAAATGCATGCTGCCTGCCTCATCTTTAATGCCAGAACAGAACAATTCCATTTCTTTATCTGCAAGCATAATTTCTTTTTCTTCTTTTGTGTCTTTTATTTTTTCATCCTTGAGAAACTTCTCATTTTCCTTTTTGTTTTTCTCTCTCTCTTCTTTAGCATTTCTTTCTTTCTGGAACTGTCTCTCCTTAACTAACTTATCTTCTTTTGCCACAGCTTTTTCTAGCTTTGATTTTCTGTCTGAGGAAAGAGATTCATGTTCTGTGCTTAACAATGTATCTTCATTTTCATCACTTTTGAAAAAGTTCTCTTTCCAAAATTCTCGGTCAAACTCAATACTTCTTTGAACTTCTTTAACATTATGTTTATGTTTTTCCTTCTCCCCATCCTGTTCCTTTTTATGCTTTTCCTTTTCTCTTTCTTTGTGCTTTAATTTATGCTTTTTAAGTGTTTTACCTTCCTTGTCAATCTTTCTCAAAGTATACTCTGAATTCTCCAATGCTGAGCTATTATCTTCCTCTTTAAGTTTAGGAATAGATTTCTCACCAAATTCCAAGTGAAAATCTTTTTGATGATGCTTGCTTTTTTCTTTGTGCTTGCTGGATTTGCCACTAGAGCTTTCCACTAAATAATCAGAATCAGTGTTGTGATCATACCGAACCAGCTCAGACTGCAGCGTTATTTCAGAACCTCCTGGGGATAAGCAAGTTTTGGTGTTTTCCTGCTTTAGAGGTGTCGACTGCTTTTCACTTAATCCACAGGGGTGCTTCGGAGATTTTCCAGCAGTGATATGAAATAGATGTAAGGAAGAATCTTCTTTTGAAGTGAAAGACTTCTTAAAGGTTTCTTCCTCTCTAGCGTTATCTAAAGACTCTAACCCAGAAGGAGCTATACCTGTTACTCTAGCATTTTCTTTTTCTTGCTTTACTTCTTGATTCTCTTTATTTTTGCTCTGATTTTTTACTTTCCTTTTAACCTTGCCTTTTTGCTTGTGTTCATTTGTAACCATATATTCTTTCTTCACTCTGACATCAGAATTTGATGTTTCTGAAACAGAGCAAGGAGAGACTATCTTCTTGTCCTGAAGTACGTCTTCATCTGAACTTTCAGAACTTGAATACAGAACTCTCGATGGCTTCTGCTTTTTGCTTTTAAGTGACTTTGAGAACACAACTCTTTCTTGTTTCACAAACAAGCTGGTCTTTTCAACTTCAGTCTCATCCTCTTTCCGTAGGTCTTTTCTAAGAATATGTTTGTCATCGATCATTTTTTTCATTTCATCTTCATCATCATCTTTGAACTCATACTCATCAAGAGCAGATGGGAGTGGTGCCTTACTAGGGACCACTTGTTTGCTTTTGTTGGCTACAGGGTCCTTTTCTGCTTCTGAATCAACATTCCCATCTACACTGGAAGGATTTACTGATGGAGCTTCTTCAGAATCTAGGTAAGAAAACCAAAAATCAGTTGAATACTGACAGGACACTCTTCACACTTCAGGACATAATAGTTCAGTTCAGCAGTCACACTTCCATACAAATGAAGAAAGGGAAAAAGCCTACTTTAAACACTCAATAAGCCTTTGCACTAGAATTAAGATTTTTAAGAGAAAACAAAAGGTCATTAAATTAAAGTGCTCCCTTCACTTTACAGCTCTCACTCAGGCATGTAAAAATATGAATTAGCATGTATATCCAAATCTAATAAAAGCAGTGCAGTTTAAATTCTGGAAACCTCACCTGTTGTTCATAATTCCTGCATAGCCTGACTCTTTCTCAACGATATCTTACTATGACAACTCTTTCCTCGAGGAATTTGTCAGCCCTTATGCTCTGCAACAACTAAACTACATTCCTCCACACAAACTATTTAGTCATGTTTCAACAGCAGATGGGCTTTTATTCTTACAAGACAAAAGATTTGCTCAGATAAAAAGATGCCCTCACGAATCTTTATGCACTTGATATGGACAGCCTAAAGCAGACTATACTACAACTGGTCTCTGCCATGTGAGTGCATAGCATTGGAACACACATGTCTTGGACTTGAAAGTCCAAAATATAAGACTCTCAACTGTTCCTAAAACGAGGCTGCTTTCGGAAACAGATGGAGTGTTATCACAACCTGCTCATATGAAAATCTACAACTCAAAAAACTCAACAGTATTTCTGCCTGTACTGTCCCCTCCAAGTAACATTCCAGGCCAAGCCTCTCCAGCTGCATCTATCAGTTTGCTTTTTAAAAAGAACTGAGTATTGTAATATGCAGTACTGCAGACTAGATATTTGACATACTGAATTACAAGTAAGAGAAGAATCTGAAATTATAGTGTAAGGAAAGTGAAGAAGCAGCTTCTATACGTTAGAAATTTTAATGAGAAAATAACAAGTTCTGCTGCGAGATTGCCCCATCATTTTCGGTGGGACCCTCTGTGAAACAACCTCCAGTACACACGGGTTAACACTTCTACCTTGCCAACACAGTATCAACAGAATAGATCCCACAAGTCCCTATTACCTTCTCTCTATCACTCAGAACATATTACTAGCTCTGTGCTACCAGCTTTTTATACGTTCCCCGCCTCACCCATATATACATGCCTTCATCTTCCTCCCTTAACTCCAACCACTCCTTGTAGTTTGTCCTTCACCTTTATCCAACAAGGCAGTTGCTGCTTCTCTCTTCCACGTCTCTATTTTCCTTTGCTCTTAACAAACTTTCCTCACTCCAGATACATCAGACAGCTTACT
The DNA here is from genome assembly GCA_035583235.1 of Hafferia zeledoni. Taxonomy (NCBI): domain Eukaryota; kingdom Metazoa; phylum Chordata; class Aves; order Passeriformes; family Thamnophilidae; genus Hafferia; species Hafferia zeledoni. The sequence goes on from JAWWEV010000083.1 coordinate 99,633,504, forward strand.
CCTTAATGACCAAAGGTACAGCAATGGAAGTACCAGAGATGGATCACCTATTCTCTAATCCGGACTCCTTGAGAAACTGCAAAGAACATTCCACTCCCCTTGGCAACCAGCCTGAGAAACTAAGCAATACCCTGCACAATCAGACTGTTGAGGAATTAACTGCTAAATAGTAGCAAGTTTCTATTATGCACACAGAAAAATATTTTTCTTAAGATCAGTGATTTCACTAAGCTGAAGTAGATTCTGTGGAGCAATGTCACAAATGCGTCTTAAAACCAAAGGACCACGCGCTGTATTTCAGGTTATTCCTCTAATGCCATGAGAGATAACACTACATTAAAACAAAGTGCAATATGACTTTATTTTTCTTGAAGCATAATAAAACTTTGAATTGAATAGAAAATATTCCTAGGGGGTTGGGGTTGTTTTGTTGTTTTTTTTTCCATTTGATTGTTTAGTTGGGATTTATTTATTTATTTATGCATGCATGCAGGAAAGAGAAACCAACTTCCACAATCACGTGACATGATGCTCTTCCTCATGTACTTTTCATAGATCACAGAATGGTTGAGGTTGGAAGGGAGCTCTGGAGATCATCTCATTCAACTCCCATTTCTCAAGCAGGGCCACCCAGACATGGCTGCCCAGGACCATGTCCAGGAAGCTTTTGACTGCCTCCAAGGACAGCTTCCCTGGACAACCTGTGCCAGTTCTTGGTCACCCTCACAGTAAAAAAGTGCTTCCTGATGTTTCTGTGCTTCAAGCTGTGCCCATTGCCTCTGGTCCTGTCACTGGGCATCACTGCAAAGAGCCCAGCTCTATCCTCTTTACACCCTCCCCTCAGGTATTTGTACAAATCTGCAAGATATCCCTGAGCCTTCTCTTCTCCAGGCTGAAAGGTCCCTGCTCTCCAACCTTTCCTCACAGGAGAGATGCTCCAGTCTTTTCATCTTCCTGGCTCTCCACTTGACTCCCTTCAGTATGTCCAATGTCTCTCTCATGTAACAAGGAGCCCAGAACTGGATTCAGAACTGCAGCTGTAGCCTCACCAGTGCTGAGCAGAAGGGAAGGATCACCCCTCTTGACCTGCTGGCAACTCTCCTCCTAATGCAGCCCAGGATACCACTGGCCTTCTCTGTAGCAAGGGCACATCACTAGTTCACCATCAACTTGGCATCCACCAGGACTCCCAGGCCTTTTCTGCAAAGCTGCTTTCCCAGCTGGTGAGATCCCAGCCTGCACTGGTGCCCAGGGGTTGTTCCTCTCCAGGCACAGGACTTAACATTTCCCCTTGTTGAACTACATCAGGTTCCCATCATCCCATTTCTCCAGCACACTGAGGTTCCTCTGGATAGCAGCACAACCCTCTGGTGCATCAGCCACTCCTTAGTTCTGTGTCATCAGGAAACTTCTGATGATACACTCTACTCCAAATATTAATGAAAATGTTAAACAGGACTGGAGCCAGCATTGAACCCTGAGGGTCGAGGCCAGTTACTGGCCTCCAACTAAACCCTGTGCCACTGATCACCATTCTTTGGACACTCAGACAGTTTTCAATCCACCTCATTTCCTTTACCTAGAAGAATCTGAAATCCTCAAGATTCAGTGAAAGCAAAATGGAAAGTTCTTGCCTGGCACTGAAGCACGTTACTCATGGTCAAGAATCTTTTGCTTCTGAGGAGACAACAGTTCTTTTTGTGCCACAAGAGGCGTTACATACTCCTTAATCTGCAGAAATACAGTAGGAGCCAAGACTTACTGCCTCCACATAAGTAAGTCACCTGTCTGATTGCCTTCACAAAGCAGTGGTTCCCCCACTTGCAGAGACTTTTCTTCACTAAGCCTAACTAAGTTACGCGAGGAAGTTATAACTCCTGATTCAACTACTGAAGGTGAGAAATAAGTGACTTTGGGGATATTTTTCCCCAAGAAGACCTCTCAGAAAACACTTTGTATCCTAACAAATATGGTATTTTTTCTCTATCTTCCTCTGGTAAAACCACCATTCTGATACAGAGATGATTTGGAAAGTGGGAAGAGTTCATTAAAGCCAGAGATAAAAGTAAAAAGAAGTCAGAATAAACTTTTCAGATAATTCACTAAAAAATTAAAAACTAACTTTAAAATAAGACTGAAAAACAAGCTTAGCAATAGCAATCTGCAGCCATCTTAATAGCTAACACTATGGAAAAGATTAAAACCACCTAATTTCAGCTGAAATGAAACACTTGAATATGCAATTAAATCGCTACTTTTACCTGAGCAACTCTCCTCATCATCAGAGATGGGCACCTCTCTCTTCAACAGCATTTCCAGCTCTTCAGTTTCAGCCACATCAACAGGTCTCTCCCCGTGCTTATTGGCTTGAAATGGATTTCCACCATGACGAAGCAACAGCTTCACGATCTGCAGCATGAAATAATTAACTTTTAGGTTTTCCATGTTACTTGACCAGCATAAAAATCTTCTGTTGCACACAAAATGTGGGTAACATGATGCACAATCCTAACTCCTGCCTCTGAAACTGAGACCAGAAAGCAAGATTCAAGAACTAGAATGCAAAGTCCAGGTATACAAGGTCTACTCTTTAAAAAACTAAAGGGGAAGACCTCTGTTACACAGAAATACAGCACCAGTATAAAGGAAAACAACAGTGGCCTTTTGTTCTTGCTGTTCTAACATGTCTTCACACAATTCATCTGGTTCCTCACCTACCAAGCTTTCTACTCCTCCACACTTGATTCATCTTCTCGCTCCAAATTTTCTAGCACGTAACTCTAAGGAACAGGAGAAGTTTTACAAGCAGCAGTACTATTGGTTTCCAAAGCATTTCCAAAAGACTCAAGAGAGACCCGAGTATGTCACTGGAGGAACAAACTACCCCCAACCCCAGCTGCATGCCATACATCAAAATCACCAATTTCTCCATCCATTAAAGCCAAGAAATTGTGGCAATGAGGACAATGATACACCAAGGCCACTCCACTGTCAGCACAGTACCCAAAATTAACTGCATTTTTTTTGTCCTGTGTGCTAAGAATGTGGAAATTCAGCAGACAGTGATGTCTTAACAGGAAACTTTAAAATTATTCTGATAGATAATGTCAGTGAGATGGTCACAGATTTATATAGATATTGAGACCAAAGAAGCAAGAGGTCCTGTACTCCAAAACTTTACTACAATTTCATGCAAGTTTGATCTGAAGACACACTTTTATTTAGATACCTATAAGAAGCAGTTACTAAACAGTTAATTAAAAAAAAATTGCAATCAGATTATCGTTATTCATTTCTTTAGCTTTTCCAGAAAAAACTTTGAAACTCAACACCTTGTCTGGAGGATGTTTTCTGCTGTATACAAGAGATTGTACACACGGTAGTGAAACAGAACAGATAAAAAGGGAAGTGGAGTAATTTCTGCATCTTATTTGCAGAAATCAAAAACAAATTTAGAAATGAATGTAAAGTACCTACAGTGCTCCATTTATTTAAAGTGCTTATTGGTAAATTAAAAAAAATTACTTAGACTACATATATATATATTCCCTATTTCCATGCCATAAGCAACACATAAAAAAAATACAGGATATATGTATTTATTGATATTTAAAGGTATATATATAATACATACAAATGCACACTATAATGTTTGAAGACATTTTTCTTTTGAGAATTCTATACAGTAGAAGTGTCATAAAGAAAGTAATTAAAATGCTTATTTACTAAGAAAGTAAAGGTGAAACCTTTAACTATTTAAGAAAACAGATACTGGCAGAAAATATCTGGCAATAAAGTCAGACGAAAAGCAAGACAAAACAAAGACAATCAGAACAACTTCGAGATTATAAAACTGTATGACTGCAATGAGGACAGTTAGAATTGGCTCTAAAGACCGAGCGTTCAAACTCACATTTCTATGCCCACTACTGGCAGAATCATGAAGTGGTGTATCATCATCCAAGCCCTGTGTGTTCACATCGGCTCCAGCTGCTATCAGGATCTTGGCAACGTCGTAGTAACCACCATTACAAGCTTCATGCAGTGGTGTCCAGCCTGTGGAGAAGAGTGATAACTCTAAGACTGAAAGGTCTGAGATTTAAGTTTGGGTTTCTTCTCCTGAGCTATATATCTCTATTGCCTCTAAACATTTAAAAATTAACTTACAATGTGAGTATGCCATCCATCTGATGAACAACACATGCTTTATCAACTTTAAACCTCATGCCAAATTCCAAATGTTTCTGTGATTAAACTGAACACTGAAATCATGAATCAAACAGTAGAAGACAAAATCTGGCACATAATCCCTAGGCGGAACATGTTAGAATTTCCTTGACTAGTGAACATTGGAACAGCGTTAGGTAAATATAAATAACATTACTCTATATAGAAACAGTTTGAAAACAACACTACTGGAAAGAGTAAGTATGGCAGATGACCATCACCAGTGCTCCTTCAGAGCTACTGAACTGTACTAGGAATCACTAACAACATTCAGCAGCAAGACAGTAAGGTATAAATAAACAATGGCAGAAAACTTACTCCAGGTATTTCCTAGAACACTAGTAATTTTGCATTTTTATTTCCACATTGATAATCTGGAGTTCAGTGCTCATTTTCTGTAGCAGAGCCTCAGCTGAAGACGACAGCCAACCTGGACATGCCACATTCCTTACCTCAATTTCTTCTCCCCAACTTGATGACTTCCACTTTAGAGCTGACCTGAATTTCTAGTCTGCTGTTGATGCCTTTTCAAAGCCCAGTTCTGGGAAGGCATTCAGCTTCTGTTCCCAACATAACCAGTGCAAGTCTGGAAGAGGTTATTCACTCAACTCTGTGTCTAATCAGTAGTGATCTTGCACATCCATGAAGGAGGTACAAGAAACCCCTACCTGATCTAACCCCTCACTAATGTGATTTCTCACCTTCATCTTTCACTCAACTTCCCAACTGCCACTCATTTAAATTTAAAAAAAAAAACTAAAAAAACCCCAAACCAAACCAACCAACCAAACAAAACGACCTAAAAAAATAAATAAAAAGAAAAAAGCTTCTAAGTTATTCTACAGCAAAAACTTCTTACTGATCTTCACACACTAAATTTCCTCTCCAATCATCACCTGGGTCACTCACTTCCAGCACTGCTTGGCTACCACCTCCTTCTTGACATTTTCTTGTTATTTTCCCTTTTAGCACTCACATACCATGATGACCCTCTTCTGCTCTCAGCCCTCTTGATCCCTGTCTTTTTTGTCCTTATTAATTCTCTCTGTAATTGATTTTTCTCCATGTTTTACTGCTTTGTCTTTTCTTCTATCACAATGTCCAGCCTGCCAACTCTAGTCCTGGCTTGCTCTCAACATCTGTTTCCTTTACTCTTGTTCTCACACAGCAGTATCATTCTGGCAGATATCCCTGCTCAGGGTTACTTCCTCCATTACTAATTCATTTTCTGCTCCTCTAGTTCTGCCAATGCTTAACTAAAAAACTCTTAATTCTCTAAACTTCATTGCATCCTAAATTCCTACTTTTCTCCGCTCATGACTCACTGCTTCAATCCTCCTGCTCTTCTTGACTTCTTCCTCTGCACAGGATTTTGAAGTTCAGTCACCTCTACTTCTCATTTTGGATTACCAGTGCAAAAGTATCTCACTGGATCCCAAACACCTCCTCCAGAGTTTTGAATGAAGTCTCCAGTGACTTGCTCACAACTCATTTATACAACCAGCTCTGAGCCACTGCCCTCCTTCTTTAACCTACCTTTAAAATGAAATGTCTGTACTGGGTCAGGCTGGGATGAAGCTACAAAGTTAACTTCTTTCAGAGCAGCCCGTTGCATTTGGGGCTATTAACTGCACACCAGTGTTTTGGCTACTGCTGTAAAGTGCTTGTAAAGAGTCACTGTTTTCCCTCTTCTCCTCCTGCACAACAGGGTGAGAGGGGATACAGCCAGGACAGCTGATCCAAACTGACCCAAAGGTGTATTCCACACTACCTGATGTCACGGTCAGCAATAAAAGCTCAGTGACAGGAGAAGGAAGGAGGGATGTTCATAGGTAATGGTGTCCATTTCTTCAAGCAACCATTATACCTAATTCCTGGGAAGTGACTGAACATTTGACTGCTGATGGGAAGCAGTGAATGAATTCCTCTTCTTCCTTAGCTTGCACATACAGCTTTTGCTTTGCTTATTTAAACGGTCATTAACTTGACCCGCAAGGGATTTTTTCCCACCTTATTTTCTCCACCTGCCCTGCTGAGGAGAGGAAAACAGCAGCTGGGGGCATGTCTGGCAACCAGCCAAAGTTAACCCACCCCAACACCTCTTCAAACATTTCTGTTCTCCCTATGATTTCTATGGGCCTGTCTTCCCCATAACCTCCTCCTCTTTTTCTAAAATTGCTCTTGTCAACAAGTTCTTCTCATCTCTCCTCTCAACGTCTTGAAGGTCTTGCAGTGTTCTACTTCAGCTTCCTTTCCTCCTCTACGTGCCAGCCCTGGGCAGCCTCAGCATCCAACACAAATCCAACTACCCTTTGCAAACCAAATTAGAAATTACTGATCTGTTTCTTACCTAAAATCAAGACTTCGGTTCATCTTGTTAATATCTTCTCTTTATGTCAAGTTTGAGCTGACAACTGATTGTGCCATATAGCTCTCAGTTGCTCCCACAGGGATCTGCCACCTCAGCTCACCTGAACCGTTCCCACTGAGAACATAATTCTCACTATAACCATTTTGACCCACAAACCTAAAAATATTGTGTATATTGAAACTCAACTTCACGAATCAGTGCCAAAATCAGAGCAACTACTGACATATCACAACTTACCCTTAATCCAGCAGGACTAGATGACAAGTGAAAACTCTCGCCTGCTTTGGTGCACATTGGCTGTCCCAGTGAGAAGACAATGTATATCACACTTTCACCACTACTAAACTTTGCATCTTCTCACACAGCCTACAATCCCACTACCTGACTCTGTCCAGTATAACTCTACAAAGTTCAGCAAGTGTGTACATATATTTCTGTAAATGCCCAGGATGCAAAGGCCCTGCATACAACTGAAACGTCTGGCTACTAATACACTGTTCTAATAATTCCCCATGTACTGCAGAGTCCAAGGACTATCACTGCCATTGGAAATAAAAAACACAATTTGAGAATTTCTACTCAGTTATATTTTTTTCATATGCATATAACATGAACTGAAAGGAAACCTCTGTTAACAACTTCAGCATTATTTTTAATCCATGCAGTTAAGAGGACATGTATTAATTTAGCTTACCTGCAAAATCTTTTACATTCACATTTGCACCTAATCTGATTAGCTCCTTGACCTGTTTGACATCTCCTCGAATTGCTGCCATATGTAGAGGAGTTTCCCCTCGTTCATTTCTCTTGTTAACCTTGTCTTTTTGTCTTGAAGAAGAGGTTGGAGTTTTCTTTTGTGTTGGTGTTGTTTGTAAGGAATGATTTAAGGTGGAATCTACAAGATAAGTTTTAAAATGGTCACTTTAGGTTAATTAAAATGAGGTGTAGAGTGAATAATTATATTTAAATAAAGGACATATTTGACATTTCCCACGTATCAACACGATGCCCGTTTTCAACATGAAAAAGGGAATTTTACAAAATCTCACTATTTCTACAGCAGCTTTCAAGAATAAAGTCTAACCAAACTACAAGATTCACACACTCTGGTATAAATTCTGCTGAATCAAGACAAGGCATGATCGTGCAGATTGACATCTGTCCTGCTTCTCCCTCCTCCAGCACAATTCCACTGTATTTTTATGTAGGGGGGTGCCAGTTTAAGGAATTACTGCCTGGGTATTGTACTCCACACAATTCCTCAGCTGTGCCAACACAAATGGTTTCAGGTGGACTGGACAGTTCCTTAAGGAACCCCAGCCAGGGACTTTTAAATAGTAATTCTGTAAAATCTTTACACCTGTACAACATATACATACATAAAGATTTTTTAAATACAGCAGCACCAAGGACAGTTTGAAGTTATGAATTAAAAACAAGACGCCTCCCCTCTCCCATTAAATCCTAAGAAAATGATCCCATTTCCTCATGAATCAAAAAATCCTGCTCCAAACTGAGAAAATTAGTAGTTAAGCTTCATAAAAAAAGCAGGAAAAAAGGAAACATTTCATTTTTTACATAATCCACACCGAAAAGTGTCTAAGAGGCAAAAATAACCAAAGGAACAAAAGAAATATTAATTTTTTACAGCTATCATAACGCAAAGCTTTGCACATAAGTACAGAAGATCAAAAGCTTTTCACCAAATTACTTGTCCATGCAAAATAAAGACTTTTAACAGAATTATTAATAATTTAAGAAGTGTGAAAAGAAAATCAAAGATTGTTGAAAAACCTCAGGGCTCAGAATATTCTGACTGGGGCAGAATTAAACAGGCAGGAGGAAGGAAAGATCACCTGGACTGTTGTCTCGTGCTGTCATCTGCATGAGAAGTGCCATCTGTTTGCGCTCTGACAGAGGATAACCAAACAGAATGCTAACTGGTGCTGATTTCTTATTTCCAGCATCCTTCTTGATTTTCTTTTTCTCTGGACCTTCCTTCTCTGGAATTAGGAACATTTAAAAACAGCTGTTCCATCAAAACATTTTTCTAGTATCAAACCCATCCATTTAAGGTGACATAAACTGGTGATTGGTGGCAGGTGATGAAAAACAGAAATTATACCTCTAATTCACTGCATTTGCATTAGTGTTGGTTACCTGTTCTAATCATATTACAGTAACAAGCTACTGAGTTAAAGCACTTAAAGCTGTAAACAGGATTACTAAAAAATGCTAGAAGATGAAAAACCTGTTTCACAGCAGGAAGGTCTGCATATGTGTTGACTTCAATTTTCAGAGATTAAAGTCAGGCACTCAAAACACTCTGTAAGATCAGCTGGTCAGTTTTCTGCCTTCAATATAGATCTGATACTACAATCTATTCTATCAAGACACCTAAAAATTAGGAAAAGACTTTTCAATACTTGTACCTGCTAAGCAATTAGTTAAAAGATTGTTTCTCTCAAACTCATCCTGTTATTTCATCTTAAAGCAATTTCTTCTACAAAATTTAAATCCTTCAAAAACACACAGCTATTATATATACATAACTTCTTTGCTTTTATCAATATTTATGGAAGTTGTTTAATGTTTCATGTCCAAGTTTTAAATCAAGAGCTAAAATTACATATCTGAATAAACACAACAAAAACAAAACAAAAATTAATTCCCCACCAAAATCAAGAAACACTGTCATTTGCAAGAGCAGAAAATCCTAAGAGGACTTCACTGAGGAAAACCTTCCTGATCTTCTGCAGAGAGACAGAAATTAATAGAAATTACAAATCAGAAGCTTAAGTCCCTTCGAGGTTCCTAGTTATCATTCAGTTCTCTCCACTTGTGCATTCTTCCTTGTTTCACTCACTTCCCCTTCACTCCTTTCCTGACTCCCCAGCCTTCTGCAAATCTCATCTTCTCAGCCTGATTAGAGACACAAGCTCTAGTAATGCCACGCTCTTGAGGCACAGGGGGGCACATCAACAGCTCTCATCTTGAATCCCACATAAGAAATACGTGATTTTACAAACCAAACAATTGTAAGCAAGACTATTTAAAGAATGAAAAGCTACAGACCTGTGTATTTATTAAAGAAACCTCTAAAAATTTATCCATCATATTTAAGAAGGAAACAAGATCTCTTTTACAGAAGCAATTGATATTTTTTAACCTGCATGCATCTCATAGACCTGAATATCTAAAGAACTCATTCAATATACAAATCAACACTGTTGACCTCTTGATAAAAATATCTGCATAGGAAAATAAACAAAAAAACCCTATAATGAAATCGTACTTTCAACTTTTCACTGCAAATATGCTGTCCCCTCTCCAGGATAATGCACAGCACACTCTTTTATTGACTAATTTAGTACTTCCATCAAAACAACACATATCAGTTTGTCTGGCTTGATCTGCTGTTCCTTAGCTTATGTTAGTTACTGTGTATGATTTTTTCTTGAAGAACACATTCATTTTCATGCTGAATTTTTCCTTACAATTTTATAGCTATACTCAGCTTGAGAAAATAATCTATCAGTGAAATAAATTTTCCAATAATCTAGCTTTTACTTTTTAACTACACAGTGTGTTTTTCCAGGTAATTTTATCTGTTGGGGCTGTCTGGATTTTGGGGTTGTTCTGGTTTAGTTTTGGTTTATGGCCTTTTTTCTTTTTTTAAATCAATGCAATTTATTCCCACCTCATATTTAGTGTTGTATTTCAGTGATGAGGTAAATCATTCTTTTATTACACTTCATTAACACAGTGTTTGCAAAGTACTGTTAGATTTACCAATCAGAAGTATTAAATAAGGCTATAATTGTTCTCACCAAATTATACTGTAATTGTGCCCTTACCACTCAAAAGATGACATAATTTCATTAAAATTGGTATGAGACTTCATAACATGTTTTCAATAAATCTAAACAGTTCAATAAACAAAATTAATGATTAACAACAAACTTAGAAAAGCCTCAAGACTATAGCAAGTGATCTGACAATTCTTTTACTGTAGTTTGTCCTGTACCAGGCTGTTGTTTCCCCCCATCCACATTTCTCATGCACACAACACAGGAGAAAAGGGGTGGAAAGAAGCAAAAGGAAGCAAGTAAAGTAAAATAAAATAAAAAGTAAAATAATTTCTAAATGTTTTGGGAAACTATAAATTATTAAATTTTTAAATTATTAAATAATTATTAAATAATGTAACATATGGATGTCTCAAAACAAACCAAAAAAAAGGCAAACTAACAGAGTATTTCACTTGGTAAAATAAACACCTTAGTGAATAAAGGAAATAAAGACCAAATTCAAACTTTGGGGCTCATCATAGTATATTTTCATGTAAAAGAATCCCATCATAGTCCAAATTGTAAGGAATAACAGGACTAAGAAACAGGACCATGTGAAGCTGAAATATGAACTGCTTGAAGTAAGTTCTTCTGAGGAAGTTGTGGGATTGCATGATATACATCAACAGACTAATGTGTTTGTTGCTAACAACTGTGGAGAACAGGTCAAGAGGAGCAAATTCTGCAGGTGATGAAGCTGAGAGAGAGTTACTGAGCTGTGTGTGACTATGGCAATCTGACTGACTGCTGCTTCCTATCCTCAGGGAATAAGAAATCTTAGAATGTGATGGAAAGACCTCACAATGCACTGAACAATGCAGAGATATCAAGGTACTATTATGATCAAATTTGTGACATATTTATTTAACCAACCAACACACAAAAAGCCTCCTCCACTTTCCTGCCTCAAGGCAAATAACAATTAAACTCCTTATAGCTGAACAGTCAGTCCAAATCCAGCAAGCAGTGTGTAAATAATCCCTTCAACAGCCCCACTAACACTGCAACCACGGGAGGCACAAGTACAGCAATTGTGTTACTGTGATGTACCCGTGCAACACAGAGAGGACAGTTGTTCTGCCCTCCTGGATTTCAACCAAGTGCTAAAAGAAGTATGACTGTGCCATGTTTGGACTGCTTTAAAGACTGAAATTGAAGGGGTCACAAAACAAACCCAAGATGCTACTATAAACAGAAAATCTGGCAAACATAATTTCCAAGAAAGCTCAACAAATTACCACATTCAGTGTAATTGTAACTCAGTATTCTTCCTGAAAAATCAACTATGTAACAAGATTATCTTCACAATGAAAATATTTTTACAATCTGCAGTTATGTTTCATTATTATGAAAAATTAATTTTTTTCTCTTTAATAAAGCAGAGAAAGAAAACAAATTTGACCTTTGCAATATCAACACTCTCTGTTGTTCTTATTCTGATAATCGCATCAGAGGTTATTTAAAACTAACTAGATAATTTTTACCTAGGCTAAATAGGCTTTTTAATCAAATTATGTTTTGGGATCAGGAGACTTCAAATCAGAGAACTTATTTTAAAAGGTATGAAAAATGCTTCTCCTTGCACCATCCAAACCACCAGTCTGAATCAAAGCTGGCAGGAAGACTCATCCTTAGATTTACTTACCTAAAGGTTAAAGCCATACTGTGGTATAAATAAATTTGTCTGCAAGATGTGTGTATGTATCAGCTCTCTGTGGGTGCTCTGACTGAAGAAAGGGGATGCCATAACAGAGCCCTCAGCTCAGGCCGCTTCAGAAGGCCGAGGTCTCCTGGACTCACATCCCCTCTCAGGGCTGTGCAGACCCTGAAGCTGCTGCATCAGCCACCTCAGCTGGCACTGCATGACCACCTTTAAGATTCCCTTTAGGCAACTGGACTCAGTCCTAATGGCTGAAGATTTACCTAAGGCTAATCTTAAAATATTTAATCCTAATTTATTGCATCGGTTTCTTAGGGGAAAAAAACCCTAAATTTAGATAAAGAGGTGGGCTGCAATTGTACTCGACTCTTACAGGACACTACAAATAGTGTTTGATTTCAGTCTGGGTGCAAAATGTACTTTATGTATAGTGTTGCAGATATCAAATAAAAAAAAAGTATTTCCACATTAAGTTAATGTTCAGTTTGGCTGTGCTCATTATCACTTGCCATTTTTAGACAAGACCTGAAACAAAAAAGCCCAGCAGAAAAAGGAGGAAAACATGAACTGCAGGGGGACTTATTACAAAAATAAGCAAAACCCACAAAATCTTAGTTTACAGGAGATCATGGAGATAGAAACAAGACAGCTCTAAGTACGCAAAGTTCTAAAAATTAGCCATCCCTATTCTAGGACTGATTTACATGCCTAAACTGGATGGAACCCAACTATCATGTGGTTTCTACAATCAGCTAATGATCCTATCACATATTTTGGGAGTCAACAATCTATTAAATTAATTTAGTAATTAAATTTTTTATCATAAAGCTACTTTTTATAGTGTCTTTTGTTTACTCAGACACATTTTTAAAGACCTTGTATCTTTAAAATCACCTAAAATTCAAACTCAATAGTCTTATCATCTGATGCAGAGAAACTATTTAGCAAAGTCATAAGAAAATTTTGCTATGCTGAACTCTGAAAAAAACTTATTGGAATGCTCTTAAAACTGAATTTATTGGAAAAGGATAAAATACATCCTGAAACTGTAACAGAGAGTGGAAGAATGGAGTAGTACTGCTTTTTTTTTCCAAATCTTTTCCATTATGAATTGCACACACAATCTTTAACCATTTTTCTAGAATATCAATACAGATTTTCACAAACTGTAAGAAGAAATCAGAGGGCTTTTATTTTTTAGCACTAGTAGCTGATGGAAGCTTTTTGTTACCTCTTCTTTTTCCCCTCTGTCTCTATTACACTCATCTCCAAACATTTTCTTCCTTCTCAACATCTGCCACTCTGTACACAGTTATCAGGGAGACACTTCTGTCAGAGGTTTGATATCAGTTTAGTCCACTGATATCAAAGCTTTTCCATGTATAATGCCAAGTTTGTGTCAGAAGCAGCACTGTGTTTCATGAGCACTGATGTCACTCCTAATCCATGTCAGTGACAAACTTGTCACAATCTAAATGCTTCATTCCTACCAGTCTAATCTAATTGTTTAGGTACTGAATCAGCATTATAAGGACAGTCTGTCATTCTAGTCATGTTCCTGCTCTGAAGTTTCTGGAAAGCTTAGGTACCAAGTTTCTACCCTGTGAGACAAGGCAGTCAGTTTTCCTTACCTCAGCAGAAATGAAAGGCACAACAAGCTGTGATGTTTGCCCTGTTACCTATTTCTTGCCCCTACTTGAACTGTTCATTTCACCTCCCTGTTACAGCTTGCAACCCAGAGATTTTGCAATGTTAGCATGGACTTGCTGTGCATGTCTAAGTGCCTGGAATAATCAATATTCTTTGTGGCAACTGTGACGACAGACACAAAAATTTACCTTGTGTTACCTTACAAGATGCTGCGATCATAACTTACTGTGTTGATGGGGTGAAAAGAGATGACAAAAGATTTTCAGCGATAAAAACCATTCAATAAATGCTAACTATGACAGCTGTATGTATTTATTTCCATTATGCAAATAGTTATGGTCTAATACCAAGCAAAAAATTTAATAAAGCAGATGCTGGGAGCATACTTGTAATTTACACATGGTCCTTTCAAAATCAAGTGGTATCATGAATACTATTAAGATTCTCGAATGCTGTAAAACCACTGAAAACAGATATAAAGCCAAGAGCATTTCTTTGTAATGGGACTATCTCAAATTTGGGCTTGATAACCATATTCTCTTTACGGTAACAACAACCTGCATGTATTATCCAAGAGCCAAATCTTCTGCATGAAATCAGTCCTGGACAATAATTTAACACGTACTGAGGTATACACTTCTATCTTCCATTTAAATCTAAGTGTATTAAGGGAAGTGACTGTTTAGGGAAATATTCAAATGTACAATAATCACAGTATAAAAAACTGTAGTACTGAGCCTTTGAGAAGTCTGGGAACAGGCCTTCTGGTGGCCTTTCACAGGGCATGGGTATTTTTTGGTAACCAACAGAACTACTACTGAACAACAACACAGACAGCCAATTACCTAAACTCAGAGGTAACTGTGCTCTTGGAATGCATCCAGATCCCTCCATCATGATTTGAAAAGAGCCATGTTAAGAATGGTATTCTGAAGTCTTGAAATCAGTTCTAATAGAATAAGCTTAAGCTAGAAAAAACAGTAGCCTGGGCAGAAAAAGTGTCCTGAAGAGAGCGATCACAGGAACTTGAAGTGAAAGAAAAGTGCACTCTCCATGCCTGGTTTCCTTAGCTCTGTAGCCCTTGCAAACTTTTCTTTTATAGGAGGACAGCCCACCTACCAATCTTCCCACTCTCCTTCCCCCAAAACATGGCTATGGAAAGGCTGACAGCTGTGTCTCAAATCAAGGCACTTACAGGTTTTTTCATCAGTTTACCAGTTTAAACAAATGGACCTCTAGAGATGACAACAAAAAGCAAGATTTATTTCTAAAACAGCAGAAGAATGAGGTTAAGAAACAACTGGAAAATGCAGATGAACTGTTGAGCCATGCTGGACGATGCTAATGACAGGTTGAGAGCCTACCAGACTGAGATGCAACAATCAGAAGCAAGCAAGCAACTTTTATACTCAGTATCCTTTTCAAAGGGAAAAAAAAATCAATTTAAAAATATAATATACAATTAATTATATTAGGATGTATTTTACCAACAAATAATTAGTTAAGGAAATAAAAAGGTTCTACCTGTGTCTGAATTGCGATCTTCATTTCTGGAGGGACTAATAGTAAAAGGAAGTTTACGTTTCATGGAAGACTTTTCCTTCATCTCTTTCCCCACATCACTCCTATCCACTTTTGGAGTTTTGCTGTAGGATGCAATCTTGTCCTTGCTCTAATATAAATAAAAAGTATACTAAATAATTTTTGCATAAAGCAGAAGAGTCTTACAATGTATACAGACTGAAAAGCCTGCTACGTGAGGCTGTATGTGCTTGTGTTGAAGTACGCATTTTACCAATTTTTTATTAACCTTAATAAAACCAATCAATAGCATTTCTTTCTTTTTTAAATCAGTAACCTCTAATTTAATTAGTGTTA
>JAWWEV010000083.1:99649240-99721596 GCA_035583235.1 Hafferia zeledoni
TTTATTAACCTTAATAAAACCAATCAATAGCATTTCTTTCTTTTTTAAATCAGTAACCTCTAATTTAATTAGTGTTATTATTACTTTCTGATACATCACTGTAGAACTGGTGTTCATTATTAGAGCCTTATTAATAAGCAAAGGAACAACAAGAATTTGGTAAGTCTTGACAACCATCCCAATTTCCTTCCTTGACCAAAATGATCCCAGTAAAAGCACATTAAAACCCCACACTGCAATTCAGACTGTGAATAGTAACACAGCAACAACAGAAAGCCCCCGAACAACTTTCCCCTGCCTCCACTCCCACCCCATAATCCATCCATACAGAAGCCCCTTTCTATTTCAACAATAATCTTCAAAGAAACTTTTTAAATTTGCATCAAATTTAGAAAAAAACAGGTACAAACTACTTGGATTTTTTAGTTGTATAAATCTGTGGATTTTGACGTATAGACCATATTTCAGAATAAACAGAGAAAAAACCTGAACATGCTTAATATTAACTTATGCTTAATTACTTTGCTAATACAGGAGGAAAGAATATAAAAGATACCAGGTTAGTGAGAAGACTGTTTGAGAGACCCCTCTGCAAACCCCATGTTTTAGCCCATTAATCAAGATGCAATGCAGGGACATCATGTTTTCTGTTCATGACATGCTGCAGAAACACACTATTCAGCTACATCAGCTGTAACAACTCCACAGCTTTGTATCAGTCTTAACAAATGATCAGATGAAATCGCTTATAAATTAATTGCTTAAATGCAGAAGAACATACTCTGACTTGACAATCAGTGAAAACCAAAAGGCTGCTCCTTGGTACTTCTGAAGCAAGTAGTTAGAAGATTGATGCTGATCGAAGAAAAACTAGAAAATAACTGTTCTCAAAAACACCTTTCCTTTCTCCTTTTTTTTTTCTTTTTCTTTTTTTCTTTTTTTTTTTTTTAAAGAACAAACACAGGTAAAAAGGTATTATCTGACACTCTGAGTTTAAACTGTTGCCAAAAAGGCTGAAGTGATTCCATACAAAATCTGCAAACAAACTCTGCAACTTTCAGAAGACAAATGTCTGTACCAGGGAAGTCACAAAGAAGGGATTGGGCTACGTCAAGAGAATTCATGAAGTACAAGGTTGATGCCCCTAGAGAATACCCATCTTCACTCCAAGTTTATAAACCCAAAAAACTAAAACACAAAATAAAATCCACAAAAGCCAACCCCTCTTCAAAACCCCCAAAATACAACCACACTCACCCACTCTTTTCCTTATAAGCTGGAACAAGAAAAAATCTGAAACTCCTTAGGCTCCCCTAAGCCCTTGGGAAAAGTGTCTGTGGAATTACCTACAAAATAAGCTAGTCCATCCAACACAAGTCATCATCTGTAAATGCATCTATAAGCTGACAAGAGCAGATCCAAACTTCATTAAGCCCTTTCCAATCTCTTCCACTACAGATATGTTTCCCACTTGAGCCCAATCTCACCAAGAGCTCTCCCACACCTCGCTCCAAACAATCCAGTTACTTCTCATATGTACAGTATGTAAATTTCCTGCAATATGATAAAATGGCATTGAAGTTTTATTGCTTTCTCTAGAATATTATCCTATATTAGGTGCTATGCAGTGGAAAGGATCAATGATAAATCATTTAAAATTCCTAAGCAGGAAACATCAGTTCCAACTTGTTCTGTAGACGAAAACAAACTTTTTGCAGTTGGTAATCCCTTAAAAGAATCCCTTCTTTTGGCACTCATCAGTAATATATATTGGTAGGTGCTCACAAAGAGACACAAGCTGCTTAAATAATTCGATAGTTTTACATTTATTATTCTTAAATTGCATATATGCATTATGACTCACTAGTTTTTGAATAATCACTGAATATTAATTTTGTGACTATCTAATTAGGAGATCAGTTCAAAATGCATACTTTCAGATAAATTCAGATGCAGTGAAAAAGAAAAAATGGACTATATACAGAAATTGAAAAAACCCCAAGAGTATTCTATTCCTTAGCTATTGTGGAAATAAATATTCAGCTACCACCAGTGGTGGACTTTCCAATCCAAAAGATGCAATGAACAGGTGTTTGAGAAGTCTGTACTAAGTCAATGCTATTTAGTATTTTCAGTGACAAGGCTGAAATAGAGACACAATTAGATATTCAGACATCATCACACCTGAAGAGAGGGAGAAGCAAAGAGCACTGGCAAAGGGAAAGCAAAATGACTGACTAATCTGAAAAGCAGTCTGAATACAAAACAAAACTGGAAAAGCCAGGATAAAAACAAGGTTCTACAAATTACAAAAATAATTAACTGTATAATCACAGAACACCATGTTAAAAGCTGGAAAACTCTTAATGGTCTCCCGGATCCAACTTCACGTAAACAAGGCAAGAGGAAACAGCAAGCCCTGCAGGTTCCACCAGGCATTCCATTTTAAAGAGTGACCATTCACTGTTCCAACTACTCCTGGTCGCCACCAACAGCACAGATATCTCTTTCTCAAGGTCCAAAGCAAGCTTCAAAGTTCAGCATCAATATGTTTGTGTATTGGCTTAATGCAATCCATGGAAGCAACCTAAAACAAGGCTGAGGTGTTTTATAAAACAACTTGTAACTTACATCAGTGGACTTTCTAAGAGGTTCATTACTAATCTGAAGTGAAAACATCTCATCAGACAAAACATTCAAGACAGGGTCATGTTGAGATACATGAACTCCTGCTGCAAAGGGAAAAGCATTACATACTTTCCATGTCCACTAAGTTAGAGAACACTTAAAGGCTTTAGCCTGAAACAGGAGACAACGAAAGGTTATTCATCCTTCTACTAAGTATCCAACTGTATGCCAGTCAGCATAATTAAGAATCAGAATAAACTGCCCAGGGAGAAAGGAATTTCCATCAGGCAAGCCTTTAAAGAAAGGTCTGGCAAACATCTGTCAAGAACCGAGTACAGCTTATTCTACTCTGGGGCAAATGGACGAACTGGATCTGCACGTCTCAACATTTAATGCATGCCTCAGTGGAGGATGTAGCAACAAGGCAGAATTTTCTCTGTCAACAAAACCATACTAGAATGCCATGATGAGGAACACATTTCTAATCTGTTCAGCAGAAATTGTCTCAGAAGGTCAACAAACAGCAGTCTGGACAATTTCTTGATGTCCCATTCCAGCCCTATTGTCTGGTACTGCTACAATCAATGACAAGGCACAAAAGGAGACAACAGAGAGCCATATAATCTAGCAGATGTACTGAGCCCTGAGAGAATAAGCATTCTTTTTCTGCCTATCAAAGATAATTACATACTGAAGTGTGTTCTGTATGGTATTAAATGGCTCTGGGCACTATTGCTGGACTCTTCTAAGGCAAGAATGAATTCTTCCAAACTCCAAACGCGTTTCTCCTTTGGATGACATATCTACCATTTACTTCCTGAGTTTGGCCATGGAAGTTCTAAACTATAAATTCAGGTAAATTAAAATTCCATTATGTTCTTATGTTTGTAAAATAGCTCATACAAACATTAAGTGGTCTAGATGCTCTACACACTCCTACAGTGTCAGGGTTTTTTTTTTATTTTATGCTCCCAAGATCAGCAACTGAAATGCAAACACACGTACCCTAAAGCATGTATGATATAAACTCATGTTATTAACCAGAATGTTATTCCTAATGATTTTTTAAAGTTCTCAGAAGAACTGAATGTGTAGTGGACACACACCGCTATTCACTGGTAGTTAGAACAGCACAATAAGCATCAACTTCGGGACAAATAGGAAAGATTAACTCTCACAATAACAGTAACTTCACTACATTCCTCAGGCAACTGCACAACCAGAACCAGCTAAACAGTGTAACAACTGTGGAAGGAAAACAAAACCCTGACAGTGTGTTCAGTTCTACCTTAATAAGTTAACTATTGGCATAGACTTATGTCATTTAGGCCATTACGGTTTTTATTTTGAGAAGAATGAGGATACTATTTTAGGGAATGGTGTCCTTTAACGTTGCTGTAAGATGCACTGATTTGTACGAACATTATTTCCCATTAGGCCTCAATACTTCTCACATCAATTACATTAGGTAACCAATCCATAACATTTTTCACAGTAAGTTCTAATGCTTCAAGGACTATTGCTTTTAAACTCATACTTGCAAATATTTATGTATTGAGAAAAATCCTTATTTGCTTTACAGAAATTTCCACTACTTCCTAAAGGTTATTCATTAAAATTATCACTGTTGATTTGACCTGGTCAATCTTTACTTCAGATTTCTATGTTTGTGTATGTAATAAGGATTTACCGTCACAATTATCTGTTGCTCAAACTCCAGACTATTGCTGCTGATTTTTAAATAATTTTCTCTGGTGAATCTAAATTATTACATTTTGGCAATATTTTATCTATTTTTTTTCTAATATTGGGGAGAGTGCAGATTAGTCAAAGGCCAGCTAAACACTTCTGACAATTATCCATGTGTTAGAGAACAGGGATGTGATGGTTAATGTGACTCTCTGACATTCTTCTCAAAATATGACAAAAGCTACCAAACTGTACTAAAAAATCTGAATACAGGAATATTAGCTGGAACACGTACACTTTCTATTATTAATAATAATTCTTCATTTTTATTTAGGATTTCATGTTTTCAATATCACATATCATTTTATATCATGCGATTCCAAACCAAATCCTACATTATTCCAATCTCAAGTTACACACTGTGCCAAGGTGGCACAACCAACGCTCAACAAAACTGTGCAAGCAGTTCATAAGCCTATTTTTTTGTATCAACTTAATAAGTTCATCACTGGGATTTTCTTATCTGTATCGTTGGTCAAACTTTCATCTTCCCTTAGATTTTCATTTTCTAAGTAATCCTGCTTTTACTGGCATGTTATGCTCAAATACCAGGCAAGACCGAGACATTTGCCCATATTCTTAATTTCTGTGCTGATGATCAGTCTCAACAACCAACAACTCCTCGTTAGGGTAACCAGGTAAGGGCAAACCTTGACCCGAACAAGTATGATGATGCAAAGGCTTTATATATTATCATTAAAAGCAGAATGCTAATTTAGTCCTTTCTAAATCAAATCAAAGTTTGCCGTTTTTCCTGGTCATTAAAAAAATGGCATCATGTTCAGTCTTGTATTTCCTGGAAGAAGTTATTCATATCTTTGTATGAATTTGTGTCTTCTTCAATGTTCTGGCAAAGGAGGCACAAACCGTGTTCCAGGTTACCTGTTTTGGCAGAGATTGCCGGGCCTGGGGCTGATGTGGCTCAGCAGATGTAACCGCTGTGGGTATCAGCGGACAGGAAATGGTCTGGGGAACGAGGAGATCAGTGGAGAGGAAGGTGTTGAGTCAACCAGTGAATACTGAACTGGCAGAAGGGCCACTGATGAGACAGTTCCTTTGGCAGTGGCTGCAGGCTCATCAGCCAGCCTGGAACCAGCACCAATTTGTTAAAAAATGGCAGCAAGCAACAGAGAGAGGAGGCGAGCGGGAGTCGAGAGTGGAGAACGAAAAGGGGGCTCACAAATAAACGTGATTTTGATTGATTTATTTAAATTATTTTTAATTTTTAACTCAGATCGCAGAAATATTTGTATATGAAACTCAAAGCCTAGGAAGGAAGCAATCTTCACTACAAAAATACAATAATCTACTTCTATCTGCTCAAACCTACAAACAAATGCATCCAAGCATTTCAAATCATACCTTTAGCAAAGAAACAGGGAAAGGGAAATTTAAAAACTGACACATTTCAGCCAACCTGCTATTTTTGCTTTAATGAAAGTGAACAAAAGATAAAAATAAGCTTAATGTCTGTATTACAGATTTTAATTTTAATTATAAACACAACTAAAGCTTGAAGAAACTGACACAATTCAGCTTTCCTAGCATGAACAGCTGTTGATTATGTCTTCAAGATTTTCTGGTGTCAAAAGTTGGGCTTTTTTTAAAAATAGTAAAGTGTCAAGATAATGAATTGAATTTATAAAGGTTGAAATGTTTTGGGTTTTTTTTAAATAAATAACCTAAAACCTTTACAAAAACTAGCTTATTTACAAGTGTAGAAATAAAATGACAGTGTTTAATACCACTAAATTTCACTGCAATGGCCTTCTTACTCTTGCTGGCTGTAGGCCCCAAACATTCCCTTCTCTTTCCCAACACTGAATGACAAGTCAAATTAACTTGACCATATCCCAAAAAAGGACCAGGATGAAAAAACCCTCCAAAACCGCCTAACATTATTTCATCCTTTTAATACTAGTAAGCCAATTTCCTTTCCTGCTTTATCTTCCTCTTCCTATATAGAGTAATTCACCAGAGTTAGCAAAAACAACTACCTTGGCCACACTTTACTGGGATCCGTAAAACAAAGTGGGAAGAGACTAAAAAGTCTAAAACTTTCCATTAATGCTTTTTGGAAGACAAATAATTTCAAGTAGATGCTGAATCTTTTAACCTTGCCTTATAGTTTTTTTAACCTCTTCTTGTCTTATAGCCATTCCTCAAATGGTCTCACAGAGAATACAGGTTTCAACAAAAAAGTATGACCACACACACACAAAATCCTCTTCCAGAGAATACAGTTTTAAAGACTGTTGGGAGATAAATGTATTCACTCTCCTCAGGGCAATATACATGAGTAACTCATCATTCACAATGCAGAGCATTATTCCAGCATCTGCCACTCATTAGTACTGCAGATAAACCCGTGGGGTGTTGTACAAGTCTACTAGGTAGACAAATTGGAGAACTGGGTTATTTGCAACTTGGCTCCAGAAGTTTGAAAATTATGGGATACTTCCCATCTATAAACAACAAACCACCCTTCAGCATACAGACTTCCCATATTCCTTCATTCTCCAAGATGGACTGGCAAATTTTTAAAGGGGACTCCCTTGTCTTAACCCCTCTGCAGCATTTGGCTGACAAGCCCTCATTAATAGAGGGAACAGGTCTGTGTGTTACAAAGGAATGTAAGAAACTTGCATTTGTTCATTGCTCTGTGCTCTGTCACTGGCCTTCAAATATTCTGCATGTTTGTTATGGAGAGTAAGACACTGTAAAGTTAAATAAAATACGAATCATGTTATACACTGTGAGCGTATGAAGAGTTCACACTAGCGAAGATATGGAAACTGCACACTAACTTACATCCAATAAAGCCAAAGCATCCAGTTACCCTTTGAACTGTTGCAAATTACAATAAAAGACAAATTCTGTCCCTTACTTTAAAGTCAAGTAAAAAGTTTTTTTTTTTTTCTGCACTCAAGATATCAGAACACAGATTTATATTCACTTCTTTCCATTATAGCAACGAAAATCATGACACACACTCTTAATTTCACTGAAATTAAACAGACATGAATATAATTTTGTTACCTTTCTTGCTGTTGTTTTTTCCACCATGGTGCTATCACTGTCAGAATTTTCAACTTGAACTGTTTTTGTAGACCCAAATTTGGGCATTTTATAGCTGTTTAGCTAGCTGTATCTTGTATCAGTGGGTTCATCCTGTGTCTGAAAAACAAACAAACAGCATTACATAAATATACACACTGCAGTGTCATTTCAGGACAAACATTACTGCAGATGGCAGCAGAGCTGAACAGCACCCCAAAAAAGATGACTAATAATGACACCTGGCTTCAAGCATCCCACTCAAGAGTAGCTCAAACCTTGGGGCAAAACCCCAGAAAGGCTAACATGGCAACTACTGGGCACAATGTCATCAGAAAACCGCCAAGTCAGCTGCTGAACTGCCTCATCCCTGTAACTCACCTTTCAGACAGACCTGACACTCCTGGCTATTTTAATATGCTCACAGGTTCAATATCTCAATTTTAAGACTAGAAAGATGCACAAGATCACTTCTAGCAACACTGGGGAGAGAAATTAGCTTTCTAGCCTGGGAAACTAAAATACTGTCTACTCAAAGTGGTATGGAAAGAAGGTCAAGTCTTGGTGATTTGCTGTTCTTTCTGTTGGATCAAGAGATGTCTGTTAGAAGAAAAAAATCTTCTAATGCTTAGACCTGGAACTAGAAGCCTTAACTTTCACTGTCTATCAAATTAATTCCATAAGCCACTGTCATACACACACACAGACACACACACACACACACACATACATATATATGTGTGTGTGTGTGTGTGTGTGTGTGTATATGAGTGCCTGAGAGGAAGGTCACATGAAAAGTAAAACTGCATTTGACATCACCTTATAGCTGGTGACATTTTATTTTTGAGTTGATGTATTATGTTGCAAATATTTATGTGATCACAGCCTTACTGTGTTGCAGTAATTAACTCTGCCTCAGCAAGTCATCCTTTCAGGTGCAACATTTCTATTGTTGCTGCTGCAGGACCAGGGACACTGTTTTGGTTTGACACAGTTAACAACACAAACTGGTATTTTCTGTTTGGCAGATGATTTTGAGAAAACCACTTTGTGTATTAGACCTGACACAAAAAATGTTGATGTTCAAAAAAATTTCTACATCTCACCCATCCACTGCCCACAAGACATTAGTATGGAAAATCCCCTGACAGAATATGGCCAAGATTAATATTACTGTATACAACAATGTAATATCTTACTTTCTTATCTTCCAGAACAGGAGGGGAAAAAACAGAGGGGAATGAAAGTTCAAAATGCTCAATCCTAAAGTCAGAAGAGTAGGAAATGCTGCACTGAGGTCTGCTCTTTTCCTCCCTTTCATATGCATCTGAGGAGTTTTTGTTTTGTTTTCTTGGGTTTTTTAAACAAAGAGCAAGCTTATGAAAAACAGGAAGAGCTTAATTAGAAACTATCTCAGATTCAGTACCCTGAATCTTGTCTCCACTATGATACAAGACACACTTTTGTGAATTTCCTACCGTTCTACTCCTACCCAAGACAAAAGAAACATTACTCCCTTCATTTATGTAGAGTCAATAGGATTTATACAGCCCTACTGATACAGAGAGTAATTGTTCAATTTTAATGGACATGAAAGCACATGGTTATTTGCCTTTCCTTTTATTTGCTTTTTCTAACAGCTGCAGGAAGAAAAATGGTTATTGATTCTATGAAGAGTACTCTAGAACGTGTTTCCTGTTGTTTACAAACACATTCCTTAATCCTAAAAGAAGTAGTAAGTTACCATCTTCACAAAAAACTACTACTGTGCTGATTAGACCATACAGAGCATATTACCACAGCAGTATCTCTGTTTCCATAGGTTTAGAAAGTGATACAAGTCATAAATCTGCTTTTGCTCAGTTAGCCTCTCAAGTAACTCCTGCAAGTTTCATTTGCAACAATTCCCATTGGATATACCACCATGATTAGAACTATTTCACAAAAAGCCCGGCCTTCCTCCATGTCCTCTGAAGCAACAGTTTGTTTTTCAAATGGTGGACCCAAAAAAGCCCAACTTCAAGCTGCAGGCACTGCACAGGCAAGAGGATTACGAAAACACTTTCGAAGTACATTTAAATTAAAAGTATTTTTAAATAATACAGTCAACTCAAGTAATACACAACTATATGTAAATGAAAACGGAAAGAATTTGATGTTTCCATTTTCCTCATCAAATGACCAAGGGGTAGAAACTCGTGTGCAAAAGTTTCACCTGAACATGAGTAAGAACCTCTTTACTGTGCGAGTGACCGAGCACTGGCACTGCCCAGAGAGGCTGTGGAGCCTCCCTTACCACAGAGATTCAGGAACAGACTGGACACAGACCTGTGCCACGTGCTCTGGGAGGGCTCTGCTTCAGCAGGGAGGTTGGACCAGATGACCCACTGTGGCCCCTTCCACTCTGACCCATCCTGTGATTCTCTGCTCAAAATCAAATGTGAATTCATGACATTCTTGACTCCAAGCCAATTATGTTTTGGAAAGAAAACTGCTTTGGAAGTTCATTAAAACTGAACATCCTATACTAGATTATTAAAGCAGAATCACCACAACTATCACAGTGACACACAGCAGTATTTCCATTAAGAGTTCTATGTACCAGATTGCTATTGCACAATCCCTGCGTGAAATACTTTTCAAACTGACAAATGCTTCAAATACTTGAGAAAAAAATACTTTTCATATGGGGCAGATTTTTTTAACTGTTCAGGTATCACTATGATCCAAAAATCAAGCAAACTATTGAACCCATGATTACATAGCATATCTGTAACAATAAAATTCTCACCTGAAGAAGTGATTTTGATGACATTTTAACTTTATTTCTTTTTCCCTGCAGTTCAGTGCCATCTCAACTCATGTTCTAAACACAAACGTTTGCATTAAAAGGGAAAACGTAGCACTATTAACAGGGTCTTCCAGGGAAATCTAGATCTGTCTGCTTTGAGTTTCCTTCAGGGTTGCTTCTTAATGCAATTACTGGTTTATTAGGCAGTCTTGATGGCACATTTCAAATCAGCAGAACCCTAAATTAAAAGTTAAAACTCTTTAGATTCAAATTATTCTCCTCTGTCACAACGAGCAATGCCATCACTTTCCATCTGACACACTGGCACAGCTGTGCTTTTCCTCTGACAAACTGTTCTATTTCAAGCTTTTCAATAAAACAGAATCTGCTTCCTCCTAAAGAAATGTCTCTGCGTGTAACAAAATCAGATATTCTGATTTTATATTTCGACATCTTTCCTGCACATTCATTACCAGTTGTCAGTGTTCTACTATTTGAAACACTGTTAATCTTTTCTCTTAATCAGTTTTCAACTAAAGCAACTAAAAAAATTCTATTTCCTCCTTAAAGTAACAAAGGCAAGTATTTAGGCAGATCTACATGTTGTGACATAAAAAGCTAGGATTATTTCACATTTAAAAACCTGGCCAATAAACAAACAATCCCCCTCCCCAACATCCAGAATCTCAGGTATAACCAGCTACAGAAAATTAGGCATATAGTAAATCTCTCATACCAACAAGTTACAGTATTAATTTGTATAAGCTCACATCTGGCAGTGATGAAAGGGCTTGCCTTGACCTATGTAAAAAACCCCAGGGAATTGATTAAGTTCTCTCATGCAGTGCTTTCAGCCCAGTCTTCTGAGAAACTGAGGCCCATGTGTTTGTGTTAGGTGCATATGGACGATTCACCAATGACCTTCAAGCCTATAGATGGATTTTCTTTAAATTTGACAGCAGTGCAAAGTCTTCAAAAATATTAAGTACTCACAAATTTAATGGAAAACAGTGGCTGGTGAATAATCACAATAATAATCCATCACTCTTTACCCTGAGGAAAGGTTTCAATATGAGCTCCATGCCACACTGTCTGCAAGAAAACGCCACATGAGATGGTCTTTATAAACCACTTCTCTTCCTGTAGTTATGGGGAGTCTCAGCTGAGACGTGCACCTTACCTGAGTCAATCAACTACAAGACATAAACTCCTAAGCAATTAAGCATCATTAGCTCTGGTTCTGACAGAACAAGTTGTTTCCTTTCTGGCTTACAGTGCATGTTTCCCTCCTCATTCTCGCACGTCTTCCCCATAATTCCCAAAGCCCAACCCCACACGATGCTCACTCAGGGAAGGCTCTGGCTTTCCTTGGCAGCCCCGGGTACAGCTGAGTGCAACTCCCACACCAAGGCAAGGGGGCAGAGGCTGAACTTCTGTACAAGGGAGTGAGAGCACTGCAGGGGCTCATTTCCAAGAGATTGCATTTACCTTGTGCTCCAGAAAGCATTTACATTTAAAAAGTCAGGGATCTAGAACAAGGCAAAGCTTCCCAACTACCTCTTTAATCCTGTATTTCCCATATGTTATTTCATCTGCAGAGGAAAAAAAAATATATATCCCTCTCTTCCAATATGGATTTACTCCAGAGTAGGAAACAGTGAATCAACTGTCCCAAATTTCTGCTATAAATAGCTGACAGAAGTCCTTCAGAACGTTTTGATAAAATTAAACTACTGAAAACGACAGCTAAGGCTACATCTACATTAGCAAGAAGTAAAGAATTATCAAGAGGCGATCTGTAGAGTGGAACAGCTGGTAACAAATTCAGAATTTACACTAGTCACATTTAGCAGATTTGCTCTGGACTATTTCTAGTTCAGTTCCATGTACTAAATGCACATTAAAGGTTGGAGCACATTCAGCACATTCCTAAACACATCTCTCAGCTCAAAAGAGGAGCCATCGAGCTCTGAAGCCACAGAAAGCACACGGAGCTACAGTGAGGAGAGAGGAGAGTCACTGATTCAAACAGAGTCTGACCTGATTTCCCCTTAGCAACCTCCTCCCTCTCACCCCTAAGACTTTGTCTCTTCAAAGTTTATTTTGAAATAATCTCGATCTCAAAGCTATTAAGAGTCTATAATGGAAAGGAAAAAAGGAGTTGGTGGACAAGTAAAAGAGAGAGATGTCTAAGAACAGCTGAACTGAGAGAAAGGCAGGCAAAAGCCAACATTCCATATTCTGTTCTGAGAGAGCCAGCTGGCCAGCCCGTATGTACACACTGGCTAATTAAGGAGTATGTAGGTAGCTCACGCCCAGCCACACCAAATGTTATCGGCATTCTGGTGGGAGTGTGTCAGAGACAGATGAGGTTCACACACTGAGAGAAAGGGAATGAGCGCAGCGCAAAGGAACAAAAATCTACAGAAAACTGGTATTTTTAAATACTGTAAGGAGCAGAGTTTAAGCAAAAAGGTATAAGCAAAAAGATACTAATTTAACTGAGTTTAATACTCTGTTCTTTTCCTACCAGGAAAGTGTAAATGACTTCAGTATTTTATTTCACAACAAAAGCATCCCTCAGCCAACAGCTTAGAGAAGTGATTTCTTTCCAAAGAGAACTACCTCCAGCATTACTACTAATGCTAAATGAAACATGTGATGAAAAATGTAACATCATTGTCATTTTTTTTGCTTACAGAACTCGATGCTTCTACACATACAGTTGCTCAACTAGAACCTACTGCTATACAGCGAAACAGCTCCTGGCAAATGCACTGTCAGCAATCAACACCTACCTTTTCACCCACAGCGGCCAGTTAAGAAATAAGGGCTTGAGACAGAACAAGGGATTACTTGGGATATTTTGGTTAGAGGCTGAGGATGTGCCAATAGGCACAAGAGCAGCAATTTGGGACTGTGGGGAAAGAGACCATTCAGATTACAACACACAGTGAGAGGGCAGTGAAGTCCAGTAGTACAGGGATGGACTTCTCACGGTGGGGAATTTAAAGATCACGTGTATAAAAGAACATCTGTTCGTGTATTAGCCTGTTAATTTCACACACAGGCACATGCCTGGGAAGAGTAAAGGCTCAGATCAGCTAAATGACAGAATGTGACTGTGATGAGGAAGCAGCAGATAGAAAAACTTGACAGATCAGGTAGAAAGAGACTGAGACTGGGAGGAGGGCACAGGAGACTCCATTATCAACACACAAGAATTTTTTCCCAAGACCACAGAACACAAATAAAAATTCTTTAGTCCTGCCATTCACATGGCCCTGTAAAAATGTACAAGCATTCCACATGCTTCCCATTTTAACAGAGAATGTCAAGCTCACTACTGTGGTCAGTTTTCTTACCTCCTTGGACAGATATACTTGTAGAAATGACGTCTTAAAAATCTAAAAAATCTTACCAGAACATTACACAATATACTGTTGTGAAAGAGCAAAATGTGACTGCAGGCACAAAACCACTAGTCTTTATATCAAGGTCTTCACTGCAGAGGACTACATAAACACAGCTATTCTGTAATCATTTAAAAGTAGTTTATTTGATCTTTACAATGAAAGGGTTATTAAAGGTTTTACTCGAGCAGAAACAGTTCTACGTTTCTTGTGCAGAGTCCTAAGAAAACAGTGTCATGTAGATCCCCCCAAAAAATACCCAATCATTTAGCAACTGAGGGTGCTGCCTGAGTCCAGCACGCAGGATTACAGATTAGAGAACATTTGAACTTAAGTCAAAGTTGAGCGGGTATGAGATCTGGAGAGTAAAGCATTTTTTCCAAAAGCTGATAATACATTAGACACATGCAGCAATAATGGACTAAACACACTGCAGTGCATCCCCACTGCCAAGCCTGCCTCCTGCTGCAGGCCAGAACCATAATATCCTTTACAGGCTTAAAGGAAAACACATTCTGCACAAGAAAAGATTAAATAAAGGCTGTTCGTGTACACTGTACTATTTGAGCCTGTATTTTTATCATCACCATTTCCTGTATGTAGTGTACACTGTAATACTTTAAAATACAAAGAACAGAACAATCTACCAGGCACTTTTTGCCCTGCATTCCACGGTGTCTCGTTGTGTTCACAATTCAGTTCTCCAGCCGTAACCAGCAAACCAATCACTCACCCCTGCTGGTTCAGGCAGCACCCCAGTTTGCAGTGTTGGAGAGAACACTGACTGACTGACACACGCAGGGGCTTTTACAGATGAAAGGTGACAAGAACATTTTTATTTGGAAAATATTCACAAGGTCTTTTCACATGATTGCGATGGTTCAGTGCTTGCAGATTCCAGTGTCAGGGCTATGATGAAAGAACTGAGCTCCAACGCAGCCTCAAACTAACGGTGCCTGAGGCAACAGTCTGTTGCTGTATTAAGTGCAAATGCAGCACCCAGCATGGACATGAGTCACAAATTTGGCAGATTTTACAGCATTTGACAATAAAAATATGACAAAACACTCTTGGTCCAGAAGTGAGAAATTATTTTATTACATTTTTCCTTTAAGATTTGCAGAATGCTTGAGATGACTTTGTGGCTGGAACATGCAATGCTGTAATCAGTTCTACTCCTTTCTTTGCTACACGTACTGTGGAACATCAAGACACTGCTTTACCTCTCCTGCAGCAATTCTCCCTACCAGTTGTAATAGGATACACTAAAAATCAAAGAAAACAAAACATCAGCCCAACAAACACAACTTTCTGACATATATGCCCTGAGACAAGTTGGGTATGTGTACTTAGGAGACCCCTTGGATATTAACTGATAAATGGAATGGACTACTAGATCCACTGTCCTGTCAGAAAGTGTTTCAACATTTTAATTTGAAATGCTTAGAGACTTGAGATCCAAATTGCACAAATCTTACTGCAATAAGCAAAATAAACTATTTATTTGATCTTCCTTTTATGAAGGTGTCCTTTATAAAATAAAGTATAACAGTGAAATAGATATGGGCAGTGACTACTCAGAATCTCCAGAACAGCTTTACATATACTCTGAAGTACCTACTCACTGCATGCCAGGCTACACCACACAGTGCTGGGATGAAGTCCCTAAAAACAGCCAACACTCAGGCAGCAAGAAAGATTTTCCAATACTTCAGCTGGAACTCACCACTACTTCCTACCAAAATAAGGAACGTATCTCATAGTCTAGGAATTTCTATTAGGAAGAGAAAAAGAGGACATACAACTCTTTCCTATACAGAAAACAAACAAAACCTTTGCAGGGGTTTTGCTGCACTTGCCTGTACAGGACCTTGGGCTCCTACACAAACCCCTATTTTAATACCCTGAATTTACTTCTGCTTGGTTTCAAGTGTCAAGTTTCACAAATTTCACAATACTTTTCCATTTATTTCTGTGGTAATGGCACCTAGACTTGTCAGCTTCTTTGTAACAAATACACTCCATTAAAGAGAATGACTGAATCTATAGTTTTCTGATTCAGTTTTAGTAAGGTTTCTCTCCTTCCTCCCCTTTTTTTAAACTAAGCACATGGTTACCAACAATACAAGAACTTTACTGTTCATAGAATTAAAGAATAGTAAAGGGACATTTAAAGGTCATCTAATTCTCTGTTATCCAGTCATTGTCAGCTTTTGTACCTTGCACAGACCAGGTTGAATTTGTCACTTGAGGATGAAAATACAGTAAAAGAAAGTACAAACCATCCTATTCCTGACCACCTGTAAGCACCTACAAATCATGCAGCAACAATTACAAGCAGCACACTGTAGAAGAAAAAACTTCTGCCCAAAATTTAATTTACAAAATCCTATTCACTGATGGAAAATACCACAGGCCAATATGCCTTTGAGCACTGCTACATGGACTGACCTGAATTTGAAAGGTACTACAGGTTCATAAATTGCAGAGATCGTGCTTCAGTAACAGCTGTATCTAAGCAAGAGATGGCTCCTCTTTCGTGTCACAGCTTATCATTAGAAATACACCTGCACATCTTTCTGGAAGTTTTCTTGCAACTACAATTAATTCAAATATCAACCAAGTACAGACATCTCTTGTCTTACACACTTTTAACTAAAACTCCAAAATCTCCATGTCAGAATGAAACCAACATACCAACAACCTGCTGAAGTTCTGAGGAACCACTGACCACAAACAGCTGCAGTGAGTGGCTTCACTTGCTTCCAGAGAAAGACAATCTATTTGTCACTCAACACAATTCCCTGCTATTTCAGCTTGCCTTGATATCTGCCTTCTTAAAGGCACACAAAAGTCTATTCTTTTCAAATTTTAAAAACATCCTCAATAAAAAGCAGGACGTATCCCTGACATCGCCCTACCCACTTACTATCCATAAATCAAAACAGAGATTAAGGGTTATGCTCCCTCTCCCTTCACAAACATTAATTTATTTTCACAATATTGCTGGAAGATGAAAATGCATTAATTTCCTTCATTTTATACATGGCAAATTAAGTTCACAGAAATAATGAAGTCAGGGGTCTGACCAAGTCACTGTACCTGTCACATTAAAGACTTTATTTTTCATATTAGTTCGCATTAGATGGTACTTTACACTTGGTTAAATCACAGCTTCTGGTGACTTCAGTTTGAACTTCTGCAAGCAACTCCCCTCTCCTACCACTGCCCAAGCAAACAGGTAAAACAGTCTCAAAGCAGATACCCAACTGTGAGGAAAACAGTACTCATAAAAAGTTTGTATCTTACACAAATTCCAAAACAGATTGAAAACTGCTGATTTGCAGGGTCACTGTTCAACCACCTTCAGGATGGGACCCTCTTCACCTGCAAACGCCTCCTAAATTAGAGAGTTCATTCCAGCCTCTGCCACAGAACCCCTCTTGGAGCAGTATTCTAGACTGCACAAATGCAGTTTATCCCAGAGATCATGTGGTTCATCACTTAAGTTGAGTCCCAACCAAACCCCATCTGCTCATGACCCAGCTGTGCTGTGTGCAGACACGGGGCAGACACAGCGTTTCTGACACAGCCGTGCCACGGTCACAGGGAGGGCAAACACAAACAAGAAGCTCTCGCTTCACTTCTCTTGCAACACACTCCTCCCATTTCCTTCCTCGTACTTTCTCTGAAGTTTCTTGTCTCAAATAGATTCTGAGAGCCTCTCACTGCAAATGTCACTCCACACAACAAGACTATGAAAAAAAGGTGGGAGGGAGGGGAAATCAAAGCAGTTTGTTGGTATTACACTTCTGAACTCATAGGGAAGTAATTGCTGTTTGTGTCTTTCCAAGGCACTGAAAAAAAACCCTAAAAATTATCATTTTGTCAAAATATTCTTGCAGGTGCTACATCAACAACTGAATACTGCTTGGCATGTAAGACCTGAAAGTTGTTAACAAACAAGACAGAGGAAAAGAAAGAAAAGGATCCCAGATATCTATAAACGATCTTTAATGTTCTTCCACATGGGTAATTGAACAGGGAAAACTAAAGAAAATTAGTGTGCTAGTCTCTACTTCTACTTTAACATCTCACAGCAATACACTAAATACTGAAGACCAAGTATCCAAAAAAGTGCCAGAGGACAGGACACTCTCCAATAATCAGTTAGATTCAAGGACCCTAAACCTGGGTAAACCCATCTGCATCAAGCCCCATCCAAAAGAAGACACCAAGAGACTGCCAGCAAAGATCCTGTAAGGGGCTGAGAAAAGGTAGGAAGCAAAAGAAATGGACAGTGGATGAATTCTTTTCCCAGCTGACTCTTGTCCAACTCCCTCTTAGGATACTGGATTCGCTCCCGATTAAAAAAAAAAAAAGAAAAGCAATGGGAATTAATCTGTTTACATAATGTTACTTAGGGTGAAAAAACTCACGTTGATAAGCATGGCCTAAAGTGACAGGATGGCACAACTCTGAAAACAGGCAAGTGGGGAAGATGGTGCTTTGCAACAGAATGTTTGATATAAACAGACTGTTGAAACAGGAAAGCACTAAATGAGAAGGTACCTGAAGGAGTAAAAACCTAAGATCAAATACTGTGATTTCTTAACTTTTATTTTGAACAGAAATAGTTTCACAACTCTGAAATCCTATTAGTTGTTTAACAAAAAACATACAGGGCCAAGTACTGTCTTTACAGTCAGTACTCTCTGATTTATACCTCCTTAGTACAGATGTTTATATTCAGGATAAACTTTCAGCACCGAAGTTCTCCCAGTTTAAGATTACAGATTATAACTATTTCAGAGAAGTTTTTGAAAGGCTCTGGCCTTGCTTAATAGTGAAGGATGCAGACTGGATATAGTACAAATGAACTTGCACAACCATAGTCTTAAGTAATTAATAACCTTCACAACAGGCTTGGAAAAATGCTAATTCTCTAGAAAAGCATAAGACAGTAGGACATTTGATATCACAGTGGTACTCCAGATTGCACAGGAATGGCAGCATCTTTATCAATAAACCAGTATTATCTTGCAAAAAAGGCAGACTATTCTATCACCACTACTTTATCATGTAATTTCCTTGTAACAACCAAGGAAAGTGCTACATTCAAAGTATTTATGTTTTGTGACAAATCTGATTTTAAATTAAACAGTTTAAATTACCAAAGCTGAACATTTGTGGAACTTGCAAGCATCAACCAGATGACACTTTCATAATAAAATGGTTAGGGATTATTTAAAAGCAAGAAATCCTCCCTGATGCTGAGAGACTTGTGCTGAAGCTCCTTTATGGGTACAGGCACACACCCCCTATCCCAGACTGGGAAGGACAAGGTGTAACAAACAGTAAAGAACAGGGTTCTCTCCTGCCATTAGTAACAAAACAGAAACAAAGGAAGGGATTGCCTCTGCCCGACTGGGGATAGACCTGCCCTCAGAAGTCAGACACTGGCTCCCACTTCACTGTGGCAGGAATTGCTCCCACAGAGGGACAAGGGGCTTCATTCCTTCTGAGCCACTTAAAATATTTCCACCTGCATTCCTTCCTGTGCGTCAGTAGGAACTGCAACTGGTGCCAGAATTCAAGAGGAATCTGAGGAACATTTCTCAGTATTGCCTTATTCTCAAGCACATTTCTCTATTCTCAGATTAACCCTTTGTCTTTTCAGGAGAGATGCTGCCATTACTGTTCCTACACAGGCTGGCTGTTAAACAAGGAAGCACCGGAAAGAAACAGAACGATGAGGCTACAGATAGAACTGCTTGAATAAATAATTTTTCTTCTTACAAGAATTCTGAAAGATCAAAAATATTAAGTTTCTTTTCAGATGTTCTCAACATTTAAATGATAGTATAAAGAAAGTCTTACTAGTAATTTATACTTTAGCTACTTTTTGCATTTCTCCTGCAGCAACAGCAGATAAGGCTGTTTCACTTTCAGTTTCTCACTCAGAAGTTCACTCGGAGCTGCGCGCACTGGAAGAGACTTTTTTCAAGTAAGTTCCAGTACAAACAACAAACAGAAGACATACACATTTTTCTTCTCTCTCTTTAAAGACAAGATCTCAGAAGCTGCATTTTTCAGAGAGGAAATGTGGACGAAGTCTTACTTACGCAACCAGTTAATTAGTCACTTAAGTAAAAGAAAGAATTTATTAAGACTCTGTACAGCAAAACTTGGTAGAATGTAGCACAGCTTTACAAGACTACCACACACAGGCAGTACAAGAAGAATGCATCCTTTGACTATCAAAAATTACATTAGTCAGGAAAAACACATCACCTAAACCAGCTGAAAACAATTCTATTACACATTTGAAAGAAAAAAAAAAGTTTGTCAGTTTTACAATTTGTCAAGCCTTCAACAATAAATTCAACAAAGAATCCCAAGAGACTAACTAAAACTGGAATTTAACATTTTATTTGCCCAATTCCAGTCAGGTTCAACCGGTCATGACCATCAGCAATCTGCTCTAGCTGAGCCTGCAGCAGCTGGGGGTGGACTAAACCTTCAGAGGTGCCTTCTGATTTCAACTAGTCTGTGATTCTGTCCCCTGAATTGGAAATGCAGATGCTCTTTGCCCCAGTGGCAGCAAAGTCTCCGGGCAGTTCTCTCCCCCTGCTGACACACTCAGCATATGTGAAAAGGTTTGTGTCTTCTACATTCTCCAGCACCTTATGCTACACAGTCAGGAGAGCGTTTATTCCAACCAGTGCTGGCACAGGTGGCCAGAAGAACCTGCGAGGCCTGTGAGTATGAACGTCAGAGTCAAGTCAAATGGCATCACTAAGATGGCTGCATAGAATACAAGCATCATAGTCCCACTGAGGGACACAGATAGGTGTCAAAATAAACATTTCCATGAAAAAACAACCTCACCTCTTAGAATCAGATATAGATAAGCTTCCAGGCTGCCTGAAGGGATCTCCCTTTATTCTGAACCGCCTCTCAAAATAAAGGAGATCCCTGATTCTACCGAGAAGAAATTTGTTCAGGGGAAGGGACAGAATATGCCAGCCCAAAAACTCTGGCTCTTAGGAGCCACAGACACTCACTGCAAAATCCATTAGTCAACCCTTTTAATCTACAAGTCTAAAAACTTGTATGTTCACAGGTGCTTCCTCTTGAGTCTGTTTCAGGATGAGTTATGGGTTCAAAGGAAGCACCTGCACACAAGTTTAGCATAATATGATGCTCCCTTTAAACTAAATGGAGAAGTCGAGGTGTAAATGTCAGGTCTGATCTACTGGTTACCCCTGAAAGATGTAACCAAGTAGATCCTTGTCAATTAAGAAAGACTACTGCATATGCTGAGTCTATCAAAGAAAAACTCAAAAACCTTTTCATCAGTACTTTGCCAAACTTAAGATAAGCAAGCCTACTGCCAAATGACTTTAAACTCCTACAGGAAACCTCTTTTCCTCTAGAAACCTTCTAAAGGTCTCCAAGACAAGCCACTTCATATCTACTCTATGTATTATTACCAGAACCTCAGTAATTTCTA
Organism: Hafferia zeledoni; assembly: GCA_035583235.1. NCBI lineage: Eukaryota > Metazoa > Chordata > Aves > Passeriformes > Thamnophilidae > Hafferia > Hafferia zeledoni. Next base: position 99,670,395 of record JAWWEV010000083.1, read on the forward strand.
TTTAGATCTTCATAAGCTCATGATAATTTGTCAGTCTAAACCCAAGGACACCCACAACTTACCTACGTACTGTAGCACCGACAGAAAGGACATTACTTAAAAGCACAAAGGCCCCTCACGGGCTAAGAACGCATGTCCTGCCAACACCCACACGCAGCCCTCCAACCTCAGCAGGATTCAGCAAGGGTCATTCATGAGGAGAACCTAAAGCAGCAGGTGCAGCAAAGCAAGCAGGCTTGGCTTACTCACAGGTTCCTAACTGGGTGACAGAGGTTTTACATCCTGGCTAAATTGTGAAGACGTGCAAAATATTCAACAGTCTTTATTGCCACCTCTTGGCCATCACCACATATCACAAAAATAACAATGAAATCATCTGTCAAATCCTTTACAGAAGTAGTTTTGTTTTGCGGGGGGAAAGAGACAGCAAGGGAACAGATGGACTGGAAACAGAGAACAACCAGAATACTGCTTGTAGACAAGTATAACTATTTAGAGCTGTACAACTACAGTGAGTACTGCAATTAACCTTCATTAATGTTTTACTGTGTCATCTGGAGAATCAAAGGGACTGGAAAGCAAAGAACCCATTATTTTCAAGACAAATGACAAGATTTTTAAATTTATTTTAAAAAGGTAATATGGTTGTCAAGATGCCTCTTTCTTCTTGAAGTAGAAAGAGGAATGGATTAGCATCACCCACACCAGAAGGACAGTATCACTAAATGCAAGTCCCATTTTCTCTTTATCATTACCCCAGTAGTGAGAACCCAGACCAGCAGGTTGCTGAACCACGTAGAACACCTTGGAAAGTTGGTTTCTCTCAGTTAGTTCTTCACTGCATGGAATATTGAAGGAAACATAAACAAGGGGAAGACATCTCCCCAAACCAGCCAAGAAAGCCATGAGAGCCTGAAAGGTTTGAGTAGCCAGAGACAATATTAAGTAGGACTGATACAAAAGGCTTTGAAAGAGAAGGGAAATCATAGAAAATGTCTTCACATAAGTGAGCTCATTTCTACTGTCATCAAGCAATGGAACATTCTAAGATCTACCACAAGAGTACTCCTGGAAATGTGCAAGTATTATTTGGTTTCTGTTGCATTTAATGCATCCTGAAGCTCAGACAGGGGAAAAAATTGGTTTCCCTCTCTGACGTTTTCCAGCCTCACAAATGGAAGACATAGAGCAAGAAATTAATTGTTCCAATACTCTCCATCTCCACCAGGCTACTCGCAAGTAGAAAGCACATGACAGGAGCAGAGAAGAAAATTATACATGTATCAAGTTTTCCTCAGCCTGTGTTTTTACTTTTTGTCTCTGTAATTCTGTCTCTAACATTGCTAATGGCTTTTCTCAACATAAACCAGTGTGAAACCCATCCTGTTGTGACTTTATCACTACCTAGAGCACTCTGAGTAGAAGCCATGAAACTGAGCAGCATTTATTCATTTGTTGCTTGCTAAAGATAAAAGCAGTTGCAGCAGATGTAAGGATGCTTTGTCAGATCCAGGGAGACAACCCAAAATAAGCCAAGGCAAAGCTGTACTCTCAAGGGCTTCAAGACTCCCTTTAAATGAGTATTTAGGTTTTAAGTAAGGTGTCAATAAAAGTCCTCAACTGCCTCCATAAGCTTATAGAAGACCTTCCTAAGATTTCTCTGGAATAACTATGAACTGATAAGGAAAAAACTTAAGATGTTAGCAGGGCTCTGACTTCTGTGATTCTCTTAACAAAACCATTCAGCATAATAACACAAAATCCAAGACTGAGTTTGTGCTAATATTTATTTTGTACCATCTGTCAACTAGAGTCTAAGTAGAGTCTAATGATGTAGTTGAAAAAATAGTTTGACTTGGAGACTAAATGACCGATCAACATTTCTAATACTCCATCTACAACAGAACACAGAAAAGAAGAAAGACCAAACATTCATGCCCAGCCCATTTCTTCCTTAGATGAGATCCCCAAAAATGTCCAAAGGAAGTTGTTCTGAGTGTGCATATTAACAGTGTGGTAGCAGGTTAATCATTACTTATTTTGTGATCAATAGCTTTTTCCAGTTTTAAAGAGGACAAACTACACTAGTCTTCCAGGCAATTTCATCAGCCTCGGATCATCTAAACGTGGTAAATCAGTCCAACAAATAGAATTTGTTGCCCTGTCTGTGAGCTCAATACTGAGGAAGAAGTTCTAGCTCAGTCACTTTCAGGTGTCTATATTTCCATTAAAAAGGATATCCAGGACTTTCCACCTTGTAAAGTTCAAGCTGCAGCAGCTTATGGGGTTTATTGCTATTTCAAGTGACACCTAAGGGTGCAAAGAAGCTGCTGTTTGACACTGTGACTGATGACCACTAATTTATAACCATGGGCATTCAATTTTCAGCATATGCCTTTAATCCTAAAGTAAGCAGTAACACAGCAGTCCTTCCTGCAACTCATGCCAAGCAAACATGGAAGCTTCATACAAGCACTCATTCAGCCTGCGTATTACAAGGCTTTTCCTCTAAGGAGTTACCTGTTGTGCAAGCCCTCTGTACATGACTTTAAGTTTGTTGCATGGGGCTTACTTCCTTACACAACACCTGTCCTAAGCTTTAATGTCTGTAGTATTCAGAGGTCACAAATGATTTTGAATAATCCTTTGGGTGGGAGAACAATGCACAAAGAGATGGCAATGGAAAAGCAGAAATATTTGTATTTGAAAGACTGAGCTGTTGTCCTTGTGAAAGGACCAAACGCTCTCCGATCAACTGCCTGTACTCAATGAATGCTAAAGAAAAGCTGAGAAACCAGAGGGGACTCACGTAACACACACTGAAAAACTGACATCACCACAAGAACCCCACCTCAGACCTCTGGGTCCTGAGAAAACCACTGGTACTACCTGACATTTTAGTTTTCAAGACACGTACAGAAAACTAAAAGTAGTAAGTGGGAGGTGGGATGTAAAAAGACACAGGTAGTCAGAGACATTGCCATTACCTTCCCGAGTAACTATTCTGCTGTACCTCAAACTCTGTGAATTTATTCAAACTGACAGTTCCTCAAGCTTGCACAGAAACCTACTAAATTCACAGAGGGTGAGATTAAGGTCCCCAGCTGATCAAGTCACAAGGCCAGCTGGGAGTCTGAATTTCCACCATAAAGAATGAAGAAAACTGAGAAATACCCAACACCTTCACAAGCCTCAAGTAGTAAGAACAGTTAAAATACCTTGACACCTCTAACAATTTTGCAGATCTGTTACTCTGGGATCTTTTACCCGCTGAACTACAGCAAAGGATTATGGTGCAAGGAAAGAAAGTACAGGATTCTTGGCTTCTTGCAGCTGAGTTGCTCACCATGTCCCCAGCTACAGCACTAAGACTTGAGGACAACCAAGCTGCCACCAACTACATACTGAAAAACACCCAAACTCTTGCTGTTCCAAAACTAGATAGAAGGAAGTGCCCCCCCCCCCCCCCAAATCACAACATGTCAATAAAAGTGTGAATTATTTTAATAAGTTAATGATTTCTTATAGACATGATGATCTCATCCTTTCCTAGCATTCCAAGATTAGACAGTTTTTTCCTGGAACATAAGTACATTTGGACTGTTCCACATCTGCCCAATAGCTTTTTGTTCTTACAAGTATCACATCTCACTCACTTTTCTCCATTAAAGATTTACTTCATCCCATGGACTACCTTGTAATTCAGAGGTATAAAATTCAGACTTTCCTCCACATCACATGGCCCCGCAGAAGAAAGGCATGGAACACAGTGACAGTATCCAGGCAATTTCCACAAGACCTCCAGCTGATAAAACTGGTATTAAGTAAGACCTACATTGGAATAGGCTGCCCAGGGAGGTGGTGAAGGTGTTTAAGGAAAGACTGGACATGGCACTTCATGCCATGGTCTAGCTGACATGGTGGTGGGTGTTAGGTCACAGGTTGGACTCAATGATCTCTTAGTGGTCTTTTCTAACCTAATTAATTCTGCAAACTATTAATTTTATTTAGGAGCTTAAAGTAAAATAAAAAAAAAAAAGAAAAAGAAAAAAGATCTTTTCATTTCTTATCAGGTACACAGTCCTTTGGGAAAAGACAAACACACACAAAAAAAAAGACTATTACCAATGGCACCTCAGGCTGGCACTAGAACGAAGAACTGCACAACTGAGCCTGGCATTCTCTCATTCCTTGCCCTTCCTTTGTTGCCTGCTGTCACCTGTGCCGCGCGAGTTGCTGCGCTCGATGCACATCGGCGGGGCGGGCAGGGAAGGCAGGGAGGCAACCAAGCAAGCAAGGCGGGGAAGGCGTTCTCCTGCCGAGCAGCCTCGGCGGGGCCGACATCGGCGGAGCAACTCCCGAGGCTGCAGGGAGCAGCCGAAATTCCCGACCCGGAGGCGGGGCGTGTGTGCTCTGTGCGTGTGCCCGTGTGTGTTATGTGTTATGGGTGTGTGTACACTGCCATGCCGCGCTCGGCACCCGCGCCTCCTCGGTCACCGTGCGCCGCCGCCTCCCAGCCTTCCCCCGCACATTCCCGGCCCTGCCTGCCGCTGGAGCCCCGTACCGGGCGGCGGGGCCGGGGCCGGGCTGGCGGGCCGGGCGGTGACAGCGGCGGCCATGGCTCCCGCCGCGGCGCTGCCAGCGGGCTGTCAGCGGCGGCCGGACGGGGCCGGGCGGGCTCGGCGCTGCCGCCGCCGGGGGGACGCGGCGGCGACAGCCCCGAGGCAGGCACGGGCAGGCGCTGCCGCCGCTCGGGGACAAGGGGGCGGCACCCCGCGGGCACCGGGTGGGGCCGGGGGTCCCCGCCGCGCCGGGAAGGTGCGCTCGGTCCTTACCTTGTCCCGGGAGGGCGGCAGCGGGACGCGTCCTCCTGCTCCTGCTCTCGCCGTGGACGGCGCGGCCGCGGGGACTGGGCAGGGAGCGGGTGCCGCTGGCAGTGCCCGGGGGCTGGGGCTCAGCCGCGGCTGCGGGCGCTGGGGCTGCCGGGGGCTTGCAAACACCCCGCCCGCCTTCCCTCCCTCCCTCTTTCCCTCCCTCCCAGTCTCCCTCCTTCCCTCTCTCCCTCCTTCCCTCACACCCCGCGCGCCGCTCCGCTCCCCCCCCCCGCCCCCCTCCCAGCCGCGCGCCCATTGGCCGCGCGCCGCCCACGTGGCCCTCGCGGTCGGCACGGGACGTGCGCGAGCGGCGCCGCCGCCAACGGCACCGCGCTCGGGGCGGGGGGTCCCGCGCCGCCATTCCCGCCCCATCCCCAGGGACACGGGCGCGCGGGGCCGCGGGAACAACGGGCGCGCGGAGCGCCGGGCACGGGCGCGGCTGGCTGGGCAGGGAGGGCGGTGGCGGCGCGAGCAGTGCGCAGGCGCGGGGGCGGGTGCCGCGCTGTCCGCTGGGCCGCGACCGCTGGAACCTTCTGGAAATGGCGGCGGTCCCCGCGGCGGCGGCCGGTCCTGGGGCGAAGTGGCGGACGAGTTTTCCAGTTCCCCTCCCGCCGCGGGACGGGAGCCGACCGAGAACCAGCGGCGTGGCCCGTGCCGCCCCTGCCGCCCCCTCCCCGGGGAGGGGATTTTCCGGCGGCGATGGCGCAGTGAGTTTTACCCGGGCGGCGCAGTGCGCGTGCGCGTGTCCCGTCCCACCACACCCATCCCGGTGAGGAGTCGGGCAATGGCCGGGAACAGGGGGGTGTCTGGAGGGGCCCTGTGTAGTGCTGTACTGTTGGGTTCTCAAATGATACTCCCCGCTTTGCTTCTATGAGGCGCTGAAGATTGTTGGGCTACCAGGTGTAGTATTTTGAGAATGAAGCTAAAGCCCTTTAGCATGGTCTTAATTGCTGTGCTCTACTACTGGATTGTTTTCATGTGTTATTGTGCAGAAAATCCTTAATATTTACCATTCCAGTCAGAAGAGTGATTTTTTTTCAGAACGACAAGTTTACGTTGATTAAGGCCACCTATTGTGTGGACTTGCTAGATCTCTACCCCTCATGTACCAGCATGGGTAGAGAGAGGCATCACAAATCTCTCATATTTCCACGCTGCACAACAGCTTACTCTTTAGGCAAACTTCCTTCGTTTCCTTTCACGATCTTACTGTACAAATGCTGGTACGGGTAATTTGTGTTGTAAAGCAGCTGCCTTGGTTTTCTTTTGATTCTGTTGGGGCGCAGTGAGCACTGTCAGGAGCAGGTCTGCCAGCATCTGTGACCGTGTAACACAAAGGGAGTTGTCTTCGCTTCATGTCCTTTCATGTCAGGTTGATTGTAGATATCATCCCTTGGGCGGCATGTGGGGCAGACAGCCTATAGAATGTCCGCATAAGTGGAGTAAGAGCTGTTCCCCAAGGCAGAGTAATTTTTCTTCTCGCAGTATTCCACAGCGATTCACACTCTTAGAACATGACAGGCTACAGGTGTGACCCAGCATTATGATTCTGCATTTTGATCCTTGTGCATCAATAGTGTGTGGTTCCAGGAGTTCATTGTGTGTTGGGAGGTGTTCACAACCAGCAGCTGAGGTTAAGGGGGAGAGGCGTCTCACAAGCAACATCTGCAGCAGATGTTGAGATCTGATAATATTATCTATCAGTAACTGGAAAACTGTTTGGACTAATGAAAAGCATCAGTAAATTGACTGCTAATTGCTATCCCTACATTAGTTTCTTCCCCTTGTCTGCAGAAGCCACTCCCTTTTACACAGACCACAGCTGCAAAATGCCTTTGTAGCTGCACGGTGCTGGCGTGGGTAGCACTTCCCTTGATATGCCCTCCCCAGTGGAACATCCTGTGTTACCAGCTGTATGAACTACTGGGCTTAATCAAGAGAAACAGGTCCAGCATCTGGCTGAGCCATATCACTGCTGAATTCAGTCTAGTAATTGAAGGACTGAGGATCTCAGACTGCAGTACAAAAGTCCTGATCCCAAGAACTTGCAGGATGTCACGCCTTTAGTAGAACTGGTAGGTCAGCTTGTGTGCCCAGCAAACCTTCTGCACAGGTGGAGCTGCTGCTTTCTGTTTAATGACAGAACACACTTCCCAGGCAACATTCTCTACCAGTGTGTGGTGGCCGTGGAAATCCTTTCTGTTATCCAGCACCATCCTTGGTTATCCAGTGGAGTTTTTTATTACTCCACACTTTCTTCCATCTTCATCAAAGGAACACACCACGTCCCACTCTCTCGGTCCAGTGGATGCTTTGTGTGCCTTCTGCTTCTGTGCTCTAAATCGCGTTTCCTTTCTCAAGACTGGACTTATTTTAAAATCGTCTCTAGGTAATATTTTTTTCCTCTCCAGTTTCTTTTACTTCTTTTTCCTCTACTTTTAGAGAATTAATATTGTATGTGAGTTCTTTAATTTTTTCCTCATTGAAGAAGAGGAAACAAGACCATTAAAAACACAGAATCAGTTCTGTTGTGCTGCATTACCAGTTTCAGGAATGTGTTGACTCTTGCTGTAGTTGCCTGATCTTTTTGCTTACCTCACCATCCAGTACTCCTACAGTCCAGGAATATTAACTGGTAGACTGAAACTGCAGAATTTTGAGTGTGTAATTATTGGACAGGTTAGCACCACTGCCCACAATATTAGTAACCCTCTGCTATTGAGGAGAATGAAAATTATGTTCTGTTAATATTTGTTACCAAAAATATTCTACCACTAGTGAAACACACTTTTTACTACTAGTAGAAGCACGGACAAGGTAGTATCTGCAGCTAGTCAAGACCAGAAAAGAGAACTTTGACATACCAATTCTTGCACTGCTCTGGAACTCTTTCATAATGGTAACTGTGTTAATTCTCATCACAGTCCTGCATAAGTTACACTGGTGAAAACAATTTCATATATAGTAAACAGCTACATATAACAAGTATTGCAGAATATGTAGATGTTTGAAATGTTCAAATTTCAACAAAACCTGAAATAATTCTTTGATCATTTATCTTAATACAATGATTGCCTGAACTTTTTTGATGTGGAAACCAGACTCATAAAGCCTCATATAACTGATGAATGGGGTAAGATGAGAGAGAAGTGTAATGGTTATTTTCTTCTCTTCAGTTATTCCTCAGTCCTACAGCTGCCCTACAGTATTCAGTTTAAACAGCAACATATCAGATTTTTGCCACACAGTAAGGATAATGTAAATTATCCTTTTCTAGTCAAGTGATTGGCAGACTCTTAAGTGTTGCCTCAGAATGAATGACAACTTGTCTGTGGAACATCAGTAACAATACTGTTGAGGTCCATGCTTTGCTGATGACACAGACATGAAAATTTTTGTGTAGAGATAGAACAAATAGGGGAGAAAAGTGGGACAGGGCCGTGAATTCTGTCTGGCTTTACAAATGGAAGGAGTCTGGCATTCTAGAGCTTTGGTTTTGTATACTCGGGAGGTCTAAAACTGTATTTCCCTTAAACATGATTAGGCCATCCCATTGATTTCAGAGTTACATACAAAACTATGAGTATCTGTTGGACATGGTAACTTCACAATGCATGCAAAATCCTCATTTTCATTCAACATGTACTTCAAAAACAGCTGCCTGCTTTCACACCGGGTTAGAATAAAGTATGGCTGTATGAAGTAGAACACAACCTTCTTGCTGTAGTTGAGCAAACAGCTTAGTCAGGCTGGGATACTGAAATGAGTCTGTGTTTGCATCAAGATGTAACATGCTGTCTGTCTGGTGTCTCTCCAGAAGTGCCACACTGTGCCAATGCCTGGCTGCCTACGCGGCCTGTGGCTATTACAACATGGAGTGACCTTTCAGAAGAGCATTCAGGCACTTCATATGACAGATAATGTTTCAAGCCATGTACTATTTTCTCCTGTGCACTGTATTCTATACCAGTTCTACACAAGAATTTTTTTCTCTGCGCTTATTCAGAAACTGCTTCACTCGTAACTTGTATTTATTTATTAAATTTACTTTTCCATTTATATGCATTGCATTATTTAGTTTTACAAATTTAGTAATACGGAAGAGCTAGCAACGTTTTCATACAAATGATTTACAGATTGATTTTGCTTTCAGAGTTACCAGCTGTAACACTACTTTTTACCAATGTATCAAGGAACTTGATGGAGCCTCCTGAACAGGTGGTGCGTGACCAGACTACATGAGAGGCATTGTGCAGGCAATCTGAAAAATAAAATTTAACTCAGAAGAGTGAGAACAGTTTGGGGAAGTACTGCTAATCAAGACTATCAAACGAAATATAATATAGAATGAAACTATAAATAATACAGTGAAGGTCTATCTATCGTATCAATTGTAGTAAGAATTTAAGTTCCATGGCAGATTTTGGAAGAGGCGGACACAGTATGGTCTCAGGTGACTGATGTGTCTGCATTTCCTAATGTACATGGAAGTGTATGCCTGGTGTATATACCTCGAAAGCATTTGTCTATTCCATATGCAGGGGTTTTGTGTCATGAGAAATGCCTCAATTTCAAACAGATTAGTTCTTAGAAATAGCTGGTACGCAGCAGAAAGATCAAAGAAGGAACTGCAAATCAAATATCCAGTGTCATATATTATTACCCTTAGCCATGTGTTAAACTCTCCTGGTATATTCTGCCTTCCCCCACTTGCATACCTTCTCTGTACTGAGCAAACTTGTATAGGAAGTTGTTTCTTGTTGCAGTTCATTCTTCCAGTAGAGCACTGCTGTTTGGGGGTTTTCTTTGGTAACATGAAAAAAAGAATTTTCACATTTTTCCTGGTCATTGTATGGTACTTAGAAGAATTAAGCTCAAGAAGAATCACTTCTTACTGAACCTACCAGATTTTTTTTTTACACAATATGGCTCAGATAACCTTTCCTGTTTGTATGTATGTGTTTATAAATTGCAAATAAAAATGTTTTGTCAGATAATCTCCTTTCAGTTTGGTACCTTGTTCATTTGCCAGAATTGCAATTTAAGAGAATTTTGTTCCTTCTTCCAAGAACCTTATAAAAAGTTGAAAGAATTTTCAGCAACAGATCAAAAGACACAACTTTCACCTCTCAGTGATCCTAAGTGGACTCTTTTCAGTTTCTCTATAGAATGACTTCACTTATAATCTGGAATTACAATTAAGCTTTGCAGTAAAAACCATGGTAAGTTATCTATTCTAATTACTGTTCCTTTAAAAAATCCCAAAACCACCCCAAAAACATTAGAGTGTAGATAATTTAACTTAGATTGAAGATACTTTATTATTTTCAGAGAGTTCATCCTGTATTACAAAACTCCTCAGAGGTCGGCCCGCACTCCAAAGCCTGGTCCTTTGGGAGGCTCAGTCAGAGAAGTGAGGCCACCAGCCGGCTCACAGGAGAAACGGCCACTCCTGAAAAAGGAAAGCAATTTTACTCACTGCTGCTGTTGTTACAACATCAGATTCTGTTTAATCACTGGGTAAAAGGCAGTTACAAATCTGACTTAAGGCTGAAGCCACTATATTTGTTATTTCCATTCATCCTTGAAAAAACGTGTGATGCTACTCTTAAAAGGATTCCAAATTCAAGTAGTGACAAATGGTTTTGTAACTGAAATGCAAGACAGGAACACTAGTTTTATATTTATTTATAGGTTGGCCAGGCAGTATCCAGTCATATTTTTGTTACAGATGCTCCCTGTGTTTTTTGAAACTGTAACTGTTTGAACATTATTCTTGTATTAAAAAAAAAAAATCTTTCTAGAAACAATAGGAATAGGTAACACCCAAGTCAAATTAATTCCTTGATTGACAGAAACATGCAGTTGGGCTAAAAAAGAACAGTGGAAAAAAACAGATGAGAGAATTTCAGCAATAATAACACTTTTACAAACTTCCAATCTTTTTTTCTCAGAAATCACAGAAAACAACCCAATTAGTCAACCAACAGGCATTTTTTGGTTTAAATGATTTAGATGAAAAAATCCAACAGGTAACATTATTCACCTGTGAAATAGTAAGACAAATCAGAATTGATATTTTCATGTTTCGTGCTCCTCTGGTCTGTCATCAAGAACATGTAAATTCTTAGCTCTTTGCAGTTCATTTTGGCTTTGAATGCATGCAGTTCTGTTTGCTAAATTAATTAATGCTTTTTAGCTGTAGGTTGTGAGCTCAAATCAGTGGAACAGTAATTTAGTTTCTCAGAAGGATCAGCCTTCAAGTAGGTGGCCATTACTATACAAACAGAGCATACCTTGGGCCTGGCTTGGGAACTTTGCCAGCCTTTAGCTCATCAATTATGTCTTCAATATCTTTGGGTGTCAGATCTTCCTGTTAAAAAAAAAAACCTTTTACAAAACTGAAAGAGTCAGAAATCGTGCTAATTCGCAGAATCACAGACTATTCTGAGTTGGAAGAGACTCACAAGGATCATCGAGTCCAACTCTTCAGTCAATGGCCCACACAGGGGATTGAACCCATGACCTTGGCATTATTAAATTCATCAGTTAGTGATTCTCTCAGGTATGACCCTTGCACAGGTAATTTTTATCCTATCCATTAACACACACACACACTTGTGTAAAGAATTAGGAAAATTTAAAAGCCTGCTGTAATTTTAATGTTAGAACTTTTGGTTTATATATAGTTGCAGAAATTATGTTAAAAGTAAGAATGTTGATGCTGGCCACGTACAACCAGGGTTTGTGTTTCAGCCTCCTTGCTGTGTTAGTGAGCTGGATCTCTGCCTCCCCCCTACACCCACGCCACTGTACGTACTGCAGACTGCTGTCAGCTGTGACCAAAAAAATCGTGGGTACAGCTCAAGAGAACACTCCTTAAACTAGTCTGTTTCTTCCAACAGACTGCTTTGAAGGGCTTTTAAAAGCTTATCAAATACCTATTTAAAAATTGCAGATTTATGGGCAGACCACTATCACAGAAATGCATCACTCCTCTTATACAAATCAAGACAGTAACTGAAATGAAAAATACACTGATACACTCAATACAGATAAAGTGTTCTAGGAAGAGGCCAGGAAACTAAAAGATGCTCTAGGCTATAAGTTGTCCCTGCCAATAGAAATTCAAAAACTGACTAAAACTTCAAAATCTGGAACAACTGAAAATACAGGTAACCCAGCCAAGAAATTCAATCTTTTAAAAGGGAATGTAATACTTACATAGTAATTGTCATTTATTTGTACCATTGGTGCATTCACACAAGCACCTAAACATTCCACTTCTATCAGCGTGAAGAGTTTATCAGGTGTCGTTTCCCCAACTTTTATGCCTAAATCATTAAACAATATTAGCCTCAGCAATGGTTACTGAACAAGATGAATAAAGCATGACTAAGTACTCCAAATACACTGCATTACTTGTATTTTGGCTTTACAAGCATTTGCACAGTTAAACCCTCTTAAATGAGTCCCAAATGTTTCCCTTAAACAAAAGATTCTAATGAACTATGAAGTCAGTTTTCACATACATTTTTGAGACCTTATTTACAGGTATAATTAAGAAATAACCATGAAGTGACAATTCTAAGAAACACAACAGATCTTCTCAGGAACATTTTTAGTAATTAATACAACAGAACAGAAAAAACGGAAACAGCTTTCGTGTGCTGGTAGGAAATGTTAATATACAGTGTTGAGTATTGAATTCCCAAATTAACAAGATCCAAGCATTGACATTGCTACCTGCAAATTCATAAACAGCTTCCAAGTTTATATACACAAAGGATAATTTACTGAACAGCTCTGTACACATCCTTAGCTTCCATGACACATTATTGTTCTATTGATACAGATGTAGACCTTTCCCAAACGCAAGTTAGTCAAAGGAACAGTCTGATCTCCACGAAATAATCCATGGAAGCCTGAATGCTGAAAAGCAGTTTGTCTCCAGTTGTTACAAGGAAGGGATGGGGGAAGGGGAGGGTAAATAATAAAAATCTAAGTAGGGTCTGTGTCTCAGTAAAAGCTACAGAATCATCCTTACCACTTCAAGAGTTTCAGTTGAAATTAAGCTATCTTTGAAATAACAAGACAAATTTAATCTAAGTATGTCTTTTTCAGACAATGGAATATATGCAATGCAAGATAATCAGCAGCTGTTCTGCAGCTCTTACCACTACTTCTTAGGAAATGTTAGCTTTTCATAAAAGAGGAAGAGTTGTGGTGGCTGATCTTGCCCTCTCTTCTCTCCATAACCACCCAAAAAGGAGGTGGAAACCACAACCCACACACAAAACCTATGACTTCTCCTTTTATCCCCTATGATGCAGGATTCTCAATAGACTTTTTTATCATGGAGAATTCATAACTTATGTTAACATCACGTCTGCCATCAGAGGGACCCTGACAGGCTAGAGAGGTGGGCCCATGTGAACCTTATCAAGTTAAAAAGGCCAGTTTTATTTCCACCATATGAAGAATTAAATTTACTTCAGTGTTATTAACCAAAGGTAACAAAAATAAAAAAGTAAATTACAAATTTGTGTCATACCAAGTTTCTTCTGAATGGCTTCTAAAATGCTGTCAGAGTCTCGCAGCATGCAGGGCGTGGTAGTGCAGACCTGAATGTGGTATTTCCCCACAGGTTTGCGATTGTACATGGTGTAAAAGGTTGCTACTTCGTACACCCTCATGGGAGGCATTTCTAAGACTTCAGCAACCTGTAACACAGGGAAAACAGACACTATATTGGATTCTCACAGGGCAGCAGTAAAGGCATTTAACAAATCATTTTAATATAGTCCCCTGTCCTCTGCAGTAACAGGTAAGTAAGGGAGGGGGTGGGTATCAAAGCACAAGTACATCCCAAGTGCCAAGACCAGACACCTGGGTTACTCTGACAGGTATCACCGTGCTGGAGCAGAAATTCCACAAAGCCATGGATTAGCACAGCAAGGAGTGGGGTCAGCTCCCATCCTGTACCTGCTGTCACAGGCCGATCAGAGGAGTCAGCTGGGTTTCAGCTTTCAGTGCCACTCCAGCTCACACTGCGCCTCTGCTGTGTGAATGAGCAAACTCGTGAGTCGCTCACGCTGACCCAGCTGAGCCTTTGGAAAGGGAACACTTCCAGCCTGGTACCACACTCACCTAATCACACAGACTGGGTGTCCCTCGTGCTCTGTGACACACCGTGGCTACATCTGCAGATGGGTGTCACAGCTAATAAACAGAGAGTGAGGCACGATCTCCATGGAGCCAGTTCGGCTGCCAAGTATCCCTGACCTCATTAACCTGGAACCCTGGCAAACTGCTCAAGTGGAGAACTGGCTCTGGTTTCAACAGTGTAACTGTTTTACCTTCCAGTTTCTATAGCAGGCAAACAACAAATCATGGAAAATATTTGTTCACTTAAAAGGCCTTCTAAGCATAAAATCATTCTGAAACTTGAATAAACAAAAATGCTTTGACAGCATTAATGGAGATTTGAGGCTTTATGTTACACTGTATAAACAGTGGCAGACATAAGTTGCTCTTCTTTAAATGCACATTTAACCCCTTCAGTAGTTTCTGCAACACAATTCTCACTTAATGTACCTTGCCTGAATTTAAAACTTTTCACATTAAAACTGATGATATGCCAGATTGTCATACAGAATTCAATAAATATATTCATATGAATATACACCAGATTTTTTTTATTTCTTGGTATTTCGTTACTGTCATGCAACCTCTCACTTTGGAGCAGTGTAGCTGCTCCCCTGTTTATTTTGAAACAATTTTAATAAATAATGTGGTAAGTTTGCCAGGCACTTGCTGTGAGGCATTTACACAACACTCCTGACATCTACTACACTAACACTGCTCTGCAGTCTTTACAAACCTAGAGATTATGTACAGTACAGGCAATGGGTGTAGTGCCACTAATCTGGGAGGAGGAAAACCCCACCACCATTACCTTTTGTTTTCTCAAATTCAAAGAACAACATCTTTGAAGCCTCTCTTCCTATTTCCAGGAAGATTCTGGGAAGAGAGCCTATCTGAATAGGGCTCATGTAATATTTTTTTTTGCCTGTAGTTTCTAGCACTGGGCTAACATCTGCATCAGTTTTCCTTTTTATTTTTAACAATGTAGTCTCGTAGGGAATTCTCACAATTCTGAGCCATGTGTAAGTTCCCATGTTAGCATGCTTAGACAAATAAATGTTAATATTCTAGTAAGATATTTAAAGAAAACAGTAAAATTACACTTGAAAGATGCTTGGGTGCTAAATACCTTGTTCATAGCTGATATGGGCAACCATCCATGCTGTCTTTGGGCCAAATCCAGCACTGCCATGACAGCTGCAGACTTGTGTCCCTCTGGGTAGTTGTTTATGATCGCTTCTATTCGCTTTGTAAAGGCAGAGAAGGAAAACAAATCAGTACTGATCTAAAGACAAAGTCTTTGTATTTGTCTTGTTTTTTGTCTGCATACCTTTTGGTTTTCAGGTGTGAACTCAAATGGAGTATCTGGATTATTTTCAGGACTATCTCTGTGCTTCAGGGGAAAAAAAAGAACACGTAAAAATGGGTTCTCAGGAAATCATTCAGGACGTATTTACAGTTGTAAAACATCTCAGTTACAGTTGAGTTGCTTAAATAAAAACAATATATTCTGGATAAAAATTTCATAATACTCAAATGACTACATCTATTTGCAAAAGTTATAAGAAATATTGATATTGATTTCATCACTTAAAAATAATTGCTTGTTCCTGTTATTTCTACTAAAAATTATTCTTTGAGAAATAGGGTGTTGTTATGAAAATACACATTTTTTAACATGAACAGTTAATACAGTTTGATAATTATGTTCAAACTTGTAACAGGCAGATTAAGAGTCCTCTGGTTAATACCTTAATAAAGAAGAAACTGAAACAACAGCCCATTTTTTTTCTTTTACTGGGAAACATTACTTTTAAAAACTTCAACATCAAGAAGCTTGCTATGTAACTAAACTATTTGCACATTTGAACAGACATTATTAATCCATTTAAACATTCTTTTGATTTGTAAAAGATTTCAACATTTTAATTTTATATACAATTCTGAATGAAAATAGAAGCAGCAGAATTTTGAACTAGTATTTCCAAAATAAGATATTCTATCAATTATTCCTAAGGTGGTCTTTTAGGGAAACATCCAATTGAAATTAGTTCTTCTAATTTCAGAAAATACAAAAATTTGGAAGTTTTGAAGAAAGTGACATTTTCCTATAATAAAACCTTAGTTCTGATGAATATCCTTATGCACCAGAAAACCTTCCTGCACAAAATTTTCAGTTGTCTCTAAGCAGCTCAGCTTATTATGGTTTCCTTTGCATACCTATAGTTAATTCCAAACTTTATGCAATTTCCAAATTGAGAAAACTTCAAATTAAATGGAAAGTCTGGGAAAAAATGCAAGCTATATTTGAGGCTTCATGTTAAAATTAATCCACAACCAGCTAAGGGTAAAACCTTTGAAAGTGTATTTAGAAGAAAGGAGGACCCTCCACCACATTTCACTTTGATCATTTCCTCCAGTAACCGAAGGTGATTTTGCAGTTGCCACACTGTGCCCTTACTGAACAGCAAAGGATTTAATGAAAAATCTTAACATTGCATGATGTTCTCATACTGAAAGCCTGTCATCAGTGGAGGACTTAGAACATGTATGTCCACAGCTATTCTTGGATTTAGAAATTTTAATATGGAAATATTGGAAGGGCAAATACTTCAATTACATATGTTGGTCTAGGCAGAGATTACCTTTGTTTATCCTGTCTATATCCCGAAGCACAGAGTACTACTGCTGCTTGAAAGCATGTTGCCTCACCACAGTTTCAAGTCAAATACAAAAACTACACTTGATTAATACAGCTCCACCAAGGACAACTTTACCGTAGTAAAAGGAATTACAGAAACATAACTGATACCCTTTGAACACACCAGTATTTTAGTAAGTATTTATCTTGTAAACCACACAATAAGCAATAAATAACATCAAACAGCTTTTAGGAACATAACTGCTACTATTTCAGACTGACCTTTCCAGATAAAGGAGTTGATGACTTATATGTAGTGTTAGTGTGGGTCTTTTACCAATTGTAATGAAAGTTCTCACAAAAAGGCTGATGGAGGAAAAAACAACTGGAAATACTGGGCAACTTCTATTATTTTTTCCCTTACAGATCTTTCTGTGTCCCAGTGGCACAGGTCAAATCCATGATTCATATGTATTTCCATAACTTAGCTTTTCCTTCTCAAATCTTCATGCCTATTTTATTTCAGACTGGTATTATTTTACCTTCCATAGCTATTTGATAGTTACAATTGTACTTTATCTCAATTTCTTCTGCAAATAAGTGTATTTGATTTATTAAAATCTCAGTCTTTGTCTAGAGCAGCTGTTTTTTCAGTGTATCCTCTCTAAACTGATATCCTGAAGTGCTCTATGTGAGTAGAGGAATAATAAAGGCTGTATATTGGAAGCTACAGATACAGCTGTAGGAAGGTTCCACCATCTCTTGTAAAGGCTACAGCAGAGCTGAGCACTAAATAAGTTCACGCCACCTTTTATGTCTTTCATTTTCTGTGCCATGGAGAGTGTGACAGTTTCCATCGAGAGCTTCCACAGTTCTAGGCCTCCTGAGCATTTAGAAATTTATCCCATGTCCCCAGTCTTACACGTGTCTGGCAATGCAGCAGTTAGCTGAGACTTGCATGTGCTTATTTGCCCCTCAATGACACAAGTGCATCTCCACCTTTTTTTATCATACAGATTCTGGAGACCAAAATCTGGAGTAAGGACAGAGTATTGGAAAGAACACTGAGCTAAATCACAGAGTGGTTGAAGTTGGAAGGGACCTCTGGAAGTCACCTGAGCCAAACTTTCCCTGCTCAAGCAGGGACACCCAGAGCTGCTTGCCCAGGACTGGCCACATGGCTGCTTCTGAATATATCCAAGAAAGAAGATTCCACAACCTCTCTAGGCAACCTGTGTCTCGTCACCCTCACAGTGAACAAGTGTTTCCTGATGTTCCCCAAGGCCACTGCCTCTGGTCCAGTCCTGGGCATCACTGAAAAGAGCTCAGCTCCATCCTCTTTGAACCTCCCTTCAGGGATTTATAGACATTGGTAAGATCCTCCCCAAGTCTTGTCTTCTCCAACAGTCCCAGGTCTCTCATTCTTTCCTCATTTAAGAGATGCTTATGAAAAGAAAGTGATATATTAATGTTTCCTCCATACACAAACTGAGTACAAACAATTATGTCTTTACTAATTACAGCAATTTGTTGAAAGGAATGGTCAAACACTGTCCATGCATTTTTTTCTGCTCCCCAATTTCCCAAAGTCTTACACAATGTTTTCATTCTGTTCGTATTCTGACTGTATCGCTAAGGCTGCCGAGTGATCATCTCACATTCTTTTTGCCACACCAACCTAGGTCATTTTATTTTTTTTCAGTCATCTAATCATCTGTCTTTCTTGACACAGAAAATTATCAAAGAGCACTGAAGAATTATAGCAGAGTAATTAGAATAATTTTGTTCCTATGTATAGTGCAAAAAAATTGGCCTGGAATTTGACCCATGCCCTGATTGGTAAACACCAGTCCAAAGCACTGTGAACAAAAATGAAAGAATTGTGTGATCTGCAGGGGAGATGTTTAGGGCAACAACCTGTTAAGTATCCACATCGAATGAGCACTCAGAAGAAATTTATTACCTCTCTTCTAAAGGGAAAATACCCTACATTCTCTATTCCAACAGAACTCAAGATATAAACCTCTCTTAAATTAAGAATGGTGGGAGTGCTCTCGAACCCAAGTATTTCACTGACCATTGTCACAAGTAAATAAAACTAACAGAGCAATTCTTTAACCTTCTGTGCTGAACCCCCTGTGCAGCCTATGATGAAACTCCCATCAGGGCAGTCAAGATGTGAAGGAAACTCAGTCCATGTGTTGAAAACCACAGAGTAGAAGAGCTAAGTTTTAGCTGCTAAGGAGACTGAAGACAGGTAAAGAAGTCAGAAATAGAAAGTGCATGTTTTAACAAAGAAAGGGAATTATAATAAATGTCTCTTTGGAATCAGGCCTTCCCTAGTCATCAGAAATTACAGATTTGGAGCATCATCTTACGTTATAATAGGTAAACACTCTACCTCGTTTTAAACTTTATATACTCTTGCTGGAACTGTGATCCAGCTGCCTGTGATGGCACCTGATAGTTTAATGGCTGACAGAAAAGACCTTCTTGGCTGTTTCAGAATAAAAAGGTGTTTCAGTAGAAGTTCTCTTATTTCTGTGTGTTTCTGCTAACATGTAACACGTGTGCAAAGGGATGCCTAGGCATATGAATCAGAAATGCCTTTTAATACTAAACTTTATGACAACTAGGAGGTTCCCTGCTAGCCTGTCCCTGCTGTTACTAAACAAATAGGCTGCATCCATTTCCCTTCCTTGCATATAGATTTTATATGTGCAAAGTCCAACAAGAAGCGCCAAAATGCTTTGCAAAGCAAAACTAAGACATTTGAGGGTAAACTGAAATAGGAGGAGGAGCACAACAGGTTAGAGTTACTCCCAGGTCAGCTTACTATTCCTCCACAAGCAGTTTTTAATCAAACTTTGACACTTCATCTGCTTTTTTTAAAATTATTTTTTGTCCTCTAGAGAAATCCTGTTGTCCAGCTGTGTATGAACACCTGGTGTTGGTTACAATAATGCCTTCAGCTCAAACCAGCAGGACAAGTTTCCCTTGAAATTTGCAGTGTTAAATAACATCTGGAATCTAGTCAGGGTAAACAATTACACACACACAGTGCCATTCAACTGTTTTCTTCCGTCTGTGTTCTACTTCACAGAAGAACAAATATTACGCTAGTAAAAAAATAAGGAAAAAAACCACCAAAGAAAACCCTCACAAACCAACCAACCAACCCCCACCAAAAAACAAGGAAAAAACCCCTATGCTCCTCTAGCAAAAATTCTGTTGCAAAGTAATAGTCATCAATGATGCCATTAAATAAGCAGCATGAAAACATTCAACTTTTCTACCTCCCTTTCTCTGTTTTCAGGCTACTCCCTGCAGCAAATAATTTCAACAGCTACATAAATCTTGAAAAATTCCTGGAGAATTTACAAAGCTTCATGTGTCAGGCATCAGCATCCATTAGGGTGCCCAAAGACACCTTCTGCCTGTCTTCACCAACCTCCAACTACACTTGAAGCTTCCTAAATTGCCTGCAGCCTGCAATGTTTCCTCTATTCCTTGAATACCAGCGCGCACTCCATTAATCATCAGTGCCTGCTCAGATTTCTGGAAACGTACACAAAGGACATACTGTAATCCCATTAATTTCATTTTATAATTAAAGCTGTAGAGACAGCTGCAGAACGGCAAGGACAACAACAATCTGTCCAAAAATGCTTGAGCACCTGTTTTCAGCAGTGGTCAACTCTATAGTAAAGTCCTGATTTCTACAGAGTGATGGGAAAATGCCAAATTATTCAGCTGTTAAACTGCAGACGAGCTAAAGCTCTGAATGGAGCAGAATGGGACAGAATACACCTCTCTTGAGATGATGCTTCAGTTTCTCTTCAAGGGTAGACAGAAAACATAGCTGCTTTACACACTTAAATTCAAGGGCTTTTTATTTTCTGCAATCACTATTACTATTTATACATATGATCATAATGACTAATGGCCTCAGTTAACGAGTCACTGTGCGCCACACTGTACCATATATAACATGAACTGCACTTTCCACCTCCCATCAACAGGAGGAAGACCTGAACCTAAGGGTGATTATGCAGCAAGTTTCAGAAATCAAGAAACTGCACCTGCAAAAAGTTTAATGAGCTTCAATTACAAACTCATGTAACTCCAATAAATAAAGGAAATAAGAACTGGTTTATAATGAAGTAAAGCCAAGTCTCATCTGCAATCGCATGCAAACTACTGAGAGTTTTCAATATATAAGAAATGCAAGGCCAAAACCTAAAATAAAGCTTTTTGATACTCCATCACAACTCTAATAACAAAGTGCTACTTCTTTGTAAATGCCAGCCGGTTTCTGTAGCAAAGTTGTGCCCACCAGAAGCTTTTAGGCAGGTTAGAAAAAGCAAACTCCTCCTAAACATCCATCCCCCTTCGAGTAAGGCACATCACTTACCACAAATAAGGCTCCAGTGGCATTGCGAGCTGCTGTTCTGTGCAGGGATCGGATCTGTCCCACCTACAAACAAAACAGTGTTAATAATTCACACATGGCCAGTGGCTGCTTTCAGAACCAGTCTGACTTCTATTCCAGCTGTAAACCATTAATTCTACTTCCATCACAATAATTCAAAATAAATCAAGAAGAGACTATTAAGGACTCTCCTGTACTATCACGACAGTGAATCTCTTGACTCCCACCTTGGCCAATTCAAACTATGTAGAAAATAAAGGATTTAACTCTGCCACTGCTTAATTTAAGCGCCTTGAACACAAACTCTCATCAAACATTTCATGAAGCATTTTCCAGTTTGTTACTTGATGTCAGTTTAAATCTAAAGTTTGTAGAAACCACTACTACTGAAGTACTTCTCCAGTGAGCATTTAAATGCTCCTGCAGCTTTTATCTAATGGAGTGCTGCAATCAGGCTGAAGAGAACAAATGTAAACACAAACCTGAAATATCAACTGAACGCAGACCCACATGCAAATTCTGGTCAGCTATTCTCTGTACTCTGTCATGCCAAAACAAATCAAAGTTTCTAGATTCTGGCCGGTATTTCTAAGGTAATTTGATAATATTACCATGTCATAAGCAATCATTCTATAGCAAATTTAATGTGATATTTATACTGAATTCTAGAGCAACGTTGAGATGTTTTACAGAAGAATGATAGAATCACAGAATGGTTTGGGCTGGAAGGAACCTTAAAGAGCATCCGGTTCCATCCCCCCTGCCATGGGCAGGGACACCTTCCACTCGAACAGGTTGCTCAGAGTCCCATCCAGCCCGGCCTTGAACAGCTCCAGGGACGGGACAGGTCACATGACAGGGAAAGACTGCAGCCACCTGTGAAACTACACCGCAGTGATCTGCAGGACCTGCTGCTGAAAAGGCCGAGCTGCTCAGGCTGCTCTTGCAGAAGAGCAGGGACTGTAGGTCCGTGGTACACAGGCTTGGATTTCCGGCACCGACCGACACCGCCAAGCCCCCATTGCCCGCCGCGACCGACCGACCTCGCGACCTCCCTCCCTCGGCCTGGCCGAGGGCAGTGCCCCCTTTACCGAGCGGGCGGCGGCGACGCGCAGGGCGGCGCACAGGAACATGGTGGCGGCGGGAACGACCGTCCCGCTCCTCAACCCGAGGCCTGGCCCGGCGCTCCCGCTCCCTCGTTCCGGCCTGGCCCGGCGCTCGCCCTCCGCGCAGCGACAAGGAGACCGCCCCGCGCACGCGCCGTCCCGCCCTGCCCCGCCCCGCGCGTGCCCGGGGCGGGGGACACGCTGTCCCCAATGTCCCCTCCCGCCGCTGCCTGCCCCGCCATGGGAAGACCCTTTGTTTAAACATTCAGGAAGGCAGGATCAACTACACTAGAGCAAACAGAATTTTACTTAAAAGATTACATGGTTACATTGAGGATTTGTAATGATAAAATGATCCATCAGGGCACTTGGGACAAAAGGCGGGGTTGAATAGAACCACAGTGGCCATGCCTATATAGTTGCAGCTGGAGGAGCCTTGTAAAGAAACCTGTGTGTTTGGTGAGAGAAGTGGCACGGTACATCACAGCAGACAGCTCTAGGCAAAGCCCAGAACACTTAGCAGTGCACATATTAGAACATTTTTGGATCCTTACTACTCTTTCAGATGTATGTACGTATGGCCAACCTTTGTGAACACAGATTTGGGCAGGGCTCTCAGCCTACACAGTGGATTTTTCAGGTGAGGCACAGCGTGTGCAGAACTGGCCCCACCGTTTGACTCCTCAGGTCCATCTGCCACGGCCGAGCGAGCTGGGACAGTGACAGTGAAGTCTTCGGGAATGTCACAGCACCCGGTACTGACCAGGGCTGACCCTGCTGAGCATCCAAGATGGGATGGGATGGCAGGGAGGCTTGAACTGCCAGGGGAGGGTCCCCACTGAGACTGGAACTCAGGTCCTTGGGATTCAGAGTCCAGAGTGCTCTCCACGGGACTGCCCTATTCTTTCAGATAATTGCATATATACATATGTATATAGGTGCATGTATGTATTTGGCAGCTGTTACTGTAATTAACATCCCTTTAATAGAATACTTTTGCTCAGGTCAGGCAGGATGTGGTACCAGCTCTCTGGTTAGATTACTGCCCTTTACATTTGGGCTCACTGTAGCCAGTGATTGTCTTCCTGCTCCTTATTCTTCATTTCCTCAATGCTGAGAGATGCTATCAGCATTTGTAAATTCAAGTGCTGCTACCAGTATTTGATATTTTCATTGGTTTGTTTTCTCTAAGTGTTTTCTTGCTTATAATCCTCATTTCTCTACTTGTATGCTTCCTTGAGATGAGTTCTCAAAACACTTAACTGACTCCCTAGAGCAGAGCAAGTGTAATGGGGTGGCAATGTTCAAGCACAGATTACAGATTCTGTTGCTAAGCTAAATTTTTATATCCTGATGAGAATCTGCCCTCGTATAGAGCCTAAGAATAGCAGAGGCCATGTATGATTTGATTCAAGGATTGTTCCTGCGCAGATAAATTAAAAAACATTCATTTTTATATTATAAAATACATAATCACAGTAATTTATTAATTATATGCTAGCCCAATGTGCATTTTTCAGTTGCACTTCATAAATGTCTTACTAGACAAGGAAAAAGACCCATTTGGAATCATTTTGTAATTTAAAATCAGTCTATTTATCAGATGAGAATGCTAAAAAAACCAGTGTGGCCTTGGATGGGAGTCCAAGATCTTCAGTGATCTGAAGGGTGGCCTGTTACTTTTTTGCATTCTGCCTCCTACATCCACTGAAGTGCCAAAGTCCTGCATCACGGTGTTTTCAGACAATTCTTTTTCCAGTGTGACCCATCAGTAAGGGAAGCTGCATTAAGGAGAACAAGACTCCTCATGTTTACTTTTCCTTGACAAGAGTCTGAAAATGCAGCAGATGATACACTTGTACCTACGTCTCCAGTGGGGAAGGTGTGCCAGGACACGTGAAAAATGGCCAGACCACCTATTTCTGTAACCTTGCACCCTGTCCCAGGAACCTCACAAGCTCTAATTCTATGGACTAGGAAGGAAGAGAGACATAATTCTATTATTTTCTGCAAATGTAGACTAGGCAATTATTCTTGCAATCAAATAATTATTTCCTGTATCACTGGGGTTCTTTATTGGTATGCACTGTGCCAAATAACTGCTTTCAGGGTTTTGATTTAAATGGAAATAATACTAGGGATATTCAGTGATTGTTACCTTACTCTCCATCTTGAAATACAAAAATAAACAAATCAACTTTCATTAGGCTTCAATCCGTTATTCATGTACAGGCATTCACTGTGTATTTTCTGACATTCAAAAGTGGTAATTTCAGCCATAGAAGCACAAGTAATATTAATCAATCATGTTTGAAGACATGCAATTTTAGTTATTTTATGATCATAGAGACATCTGGTTTGGGTTGGAAGGGTCCTCAGAGATCCTCTCGTTCCAACCCCCCTACAATGAGCGAGGACACCTCTCACTAGACCAGGTTGCTCAGAGCCCCATCCAGCCTGGCCTTGAACACTTGCAGGCATGGGGCATCCACAAATACATGCTCTAACATAGAGTAACAAAATAGTAAGTAATGTGCAGTGTAGGAACTGTGTATGTTGGCAAGCCATTTGAAGAGATTTTTCTGAAAACAGGTCATTTTGGATAGAGCATAAATACTCCTAAATGGTATCATAGGCTTCTTACCCCATTAAACACCTTCAATCAGCTCTGCTGTCAACTGTGTAAAAGAGAAAAATAAAAGGCTATTAAGCTCTTTCTCAAACCTCAGTGTTATACATTAGTACATTCATACTTAAACAGTGCAGTGATCTCTTCTAGGAAGTGTGAAAACACAGGGGACCATCAGAAGGGGTCATATTAAGACACAAACATTGGAAAACAAAACATTCTCAGCTGCAATCGACATCGCAAACTGTACAAAAAACTGGCTTATACACCGAGAAGTATTTAAGATGCAAAAGTGTTGCTATCCTTGTGATAGATTAAGCAAAAAATGGTGTGTGCTAAGAGCAGAGTTAGTGTAAAGTATGATCTGAGACCTGTTTCTGTAGGCAAAGTCGAGACAAAGTGGGCAATGAAGTGCCTGCTTTTTTAACACACTCACCAGAGAACTGTAAATATTAGAATGGATATTTACTGGCATACAGAAGGAACAGATGAATGTATGGGTAGTGCACAGGTTTGTTACACACCAGGTCAGTTATTTTGGGTCAGAACCACCTTGTGGGGTGTGTCTCTGTGAATGAGTGTGTAAGGGCAGGGCAGGGCAGGGCCTTCAAACACATGACAAGGCCTGCCCAGAGCCCACAGGCTGCAGCCATATGGTTAAACACCTATTTTCTGTACCTCACTGTCCTAGTTCAGCAGGTGGGACCAGTTTATCACTGTGTGTGGGTGACCAAAGCTATGTATTCTACCCCCTCTATTCATTTCCCATGAACTGTTAACAATGGACCATTTGCAGCAGCTGCCCAGGGCACACCCAACCCCTCAGGATGGAAGCTGGGTGTGAAAGAGGCCTGTGAGATAAGAGCTGTGATAACTCCCCTCCAGGAAGTTGTTAGCACATTCACATCCAGCCTGAGGGGGCGCATCTGCTAACGGGCCATCAATGATTCCAAAATACCCCATGACACACAGAGTGAGATTACTCATTGTGCAATTCCCTGCCCCAGGGGAGGTACTGGGAGGTCCCACCTGGACCTGAGGAGATATAATCTTGGGGGTTTTGGGACCTGGGAACCCAGCTCGTCAGATCCAGAGGAGGACCAGAACCTCAACAGGAGGAGACCACCACTCTCGACCAGACTGTGACCATCATCTGCACCAACAGGTTTCTCACTTCCTTTTACTTTGGACTTGGGGAACCCTGTGGGGTTCAGCACAGGAGCTACAAACCCCTTTGTGTTTGTGCCCCAGGATGCTGGAGTACATTTCTGCGGTTTGTGGGTTAAAAACAATTTCTCTTTGTGCCATTGCATTTATTGTAATACTGTTATTAAATTGTAATGCTGACTTACAATCTCTTTTGTGTTAGGTTTGATTCTCCTGCCAGTTTACCTTTAAACCCGCACACTCACTTAAGTTGCATGGAGTTTGTGTTTGCTAAGTGTAACACAGGTTCTCTATAGCAATGCTTGCTAGTCTTGGTAATGCGTTGTAATGCTTTTGTGAAGTTCTGTGTTATCTCTGTAAAATCCTTTTTGCCAAAATGCGTATTTTCTCACCAAATTGAAAGAAATGTCTTAGACAAAAAAGGTGTAGTTTTTCTCTGGATGTTAACTGAAGTTACCAAAGAAACAATGGCTTTATAAGAGTTTATGTGAGTGAAATTTCTTAGAGCCTAAAATTAAAATGTACGGCTGGTAAAGTGTGGGGCTTTGGGCCTGGGTTGTAAAAAGGTTGTATATGGAACCACTTCTGCAAAAAACTTTTCCTCAGAGAAATAACAATAGAAAGACAACAACTTCAAAGAAAATGAAAAGGAACATGGTAAAAAAAGAAACAACCCATAATTACTTATCCACAGTGAATAACAGTTAAGAACCAGACTGGAAGTGAACACCAGGGAATACTGCTGTGGGGGAGGTTACCTGGGATGATAATCCTTACTATACCACAGAAAACTGGAAGGTGAAGTAGGTGTTAGAGTATCTGAAAAGACATTTATAAAGAAGAAACATGACACTACCCCAGGTAACCAGCCATATCTTTTGCGCTGGTGGAAAGTGTAAAGCTCCACCAAAGGAGAGAGAACCAAACCAATGTTTCTCATCTGAGGACCAGGCCCATTGGTTTGTGAGTTAGGAGCTTTCATAGTCCATTTTATAGAATGAATATATTTCAGTTCTTTAATTGATGATCACTTTTCTTCCATGTCTTGAGTACTAGAGATGAAAATTTTGCATTTATGTTCTACAGTTTCCTTGAAGTAAATGGAAGCAGCACTAGCAGATGATGGAGAATGACACTGAACATGGTCTCAAGCCATACTTTGTACCTAATGCAGATAAAATGTTTGTAACCTTGGCATTCTTTATACGATAAAGTGATTATGTTATATATTATATAATATATAAGAGAGTAAGTAAAAGGATGTTTTGCATTAGCTGTGAGGACATCAACTCAGTAAAACACTGATAACATGGTTTCACCAGTTATTTTGTTTTACACCATAAATTGTGATATTTATTTAAATTGAAAAAAATAATCTGTGTTTAAATTCAAAGATGACTTTTTGTCATTCCTTTATGAGATAGTCTGTTCCATGTACAGATGGTATTACAAACTAGTAACAAATTATATGTTTTTTTTCTTTACCATGTACTTCTGATACACACTGCTCTTTCTTCAACATGCCTACACATTGTTTAGGTTCCTAGAAGCTGCTCTAGTGTTACTGAATCTAATGAGCAAGCCTACACCATAACATGAAACATTCTTTTGCTCATAGAGTAAGGGATGATGAAAAACATCTTAATGGTGTTTACTATTTGCCCAAAGGTATTGTATACATTTATAAGTTCCTTGATTAGATTTGCACTTCCTAGAAATACAGTTGTTTCAATATGCTCTAGCAGTTTAAATTTCATTTTTATGTGGAAGTACATGTCATATTATGTATCAAAGTGTAAATGCACTTCAAGTTTCAAAAGAATCCTAATTTTTGGCTATCCTTTATTTCTACTACACACGTTATTTAGAAATATGTAACAATAACTTCAATGTGCCCATACAGATAGATATTTGTGGTGGGAATGAAACAATAATAGTTGGTATATAATTAAGACTTTGTTATCCAATGATGAAGACCTCTTTTAGATATGATTAGGAATTTTATATTTTACAGATAGAAAAATATGAGGGAAATGTGTGCTGAACCCCAAAGTCACCAAGAGCTGGAAAAGAACACAAGTCAGCCAACCTATATTAACAAGGCATCGTATTCCATGGACCAAGTTTTTCCCCTAGTCTGAGGGAAAATCGGCTTCTGGTGATCAGGCATTCATAATCCCTGATTTGCAGCATCAGAAGGGCACTGGAAACAAATTCTCAATGAATAGAGATGGATGAGGAGGTAAATGCATTCACACATTTAGCATTAGAGATCTTAAATGCCCAGGCTGGGAGCTTGCACTACTTCTATAGTTAACAGACCCTTGTGTTCCCTGTGTACAGAGCCTGAAGAGCTTTCCTAAATTACTCTCCCAAATCAGGTAGCAAAATCTATAAAATTTACACAATTTAATTCTTACATTGCTTCTGTATTCAGGCTAAATATTAATTTAAGGTGAAGAATGTTTTGATGTGTAAGTAAAATGCTGTAAGAGACAATGCTTCTGTCTTCAACAAGGTTATGAAAGGCAGGTGTGTCTTCTATTGGCATCTCCTCACTGTTCGCGTTAATGATCTGTGAAGTTCGACCACCATTCAAGAAAGGATCAGCCTCTTTTTGCAGCAGCTTTGAACTTTCTTTGTTCAAAAGGGCAGCCAGACTATAATTAGTACAGCTAGTCTTCATTATTTAGCTCATTTATTATTTATATCTTCCTCCCACAGAGCCTGTGAGCCTGACATCTTGTGCTGGCAGAGATGGCAGTCTGAATATTATTGCTTTGCTTGCTTTCACCAGCTCTCAGTACCTCAGCAGTTCCTGTGGCAGGGTGCTTGATCTGCAAGCTGGGCTTCAGGGTGCTGAGTTAACGCAACCCGTGATGTTACAGCCTGTAGCAGCCCAAGCTCAAAATTTAACCGAGGCACTCTCTCCACTTTTCAAGCGATCCGAGACGAACCCACCCCCTCCGTACAGAGCTACTGCCTACATGTACTGTAATTCCTGTCGCTCCCTCATTGCGATCTGCCCTCACCTCATGCTGGGTAAATTACTGGTTTGACATTTTGGGGGTCATTGTATTACCAAGTTCTGCAAGTCTTCTGGGAGGTGGGAGAAGAGGTAACTGTAATTTTCAGTGGAGATAAATACAAGAAGGCCATCATGGGATGGAGTTTTAGCCTGTTTTCTTTTAAGCTCCCAACAGTCAGTAACACTCTGTGTTTTTTTTCAAAGATCCTGCATGACCAGAATGGTGGCAGCTTTAGTAACAAGTTGCATTGCCTTGTCATGTTCTTTAAGAACAAGTTGCCTCTTTTCTGCAGTATGCAGATTTAATCTTTCTGGGATGCATTCTTCCCCAAACCCTTCTCTGTGAAGGACTAGCAGATGGAAAGGCAAGAACTTGAGAACAGCCTGGTGGGTATTGAGGGGGTGAGGTTAAAGTGGAATACAGTTGAATTGCTAAAATAGATTTGAAATTTCTGCTGAGCTTTTTTTTTCTTTCCTATTCTAAAGCGAATAAATAAAGGTTTAGTCTACAAGTTGTTTTAGAAAGA
The DNA here is from genome assembly GCA_035583235.1 of Hafferia zeledoni. NCBI lineage: Eukaryota > Metazoa > Chordata > Aves > Passeriformes > Thamnophilidae > Hafferia > Hafferia zeledoni. The sequence continues at coordinate 99,699,946 of JAWWEV010000083.1, forward strand.
GGGCAGTGCAGAAAAGGAAAACCAGTGACCTACTTAAAGAGAAATTAAAATGCATTACACCTCTTGGGGTTGAGGTTACAAAAAAATAGTAACAAAAAAGTGCAACACAATGACTATGTGCATGAAAGGAGACAACATTTTCATTTCTTCCCTACAGGGAAAAATATTCGAACAGGAATTAATTTGACTTCTGGTCAAAATATTATGCAGTTGTTATTAGTATGCAGTTTAAAGGGTTGTTTTTACTTTGCCTAGTAAGACTTCTAGGGCACTGACTTTCTAATGCATTATTATCTTGTCTAAAAAGAAATGCTTCTTGTTCTGTCAGGTATCCTAGAGCACAGTAAGTTCTGCCATCCTTGTCTATTATCCTGTCTATTAGAATAGTTATACTGTATTTCAGTAACTTTTTTTTTCTTCTCCTGACTATTACATAGACACCATCCTAGATAACCAGAAGCTGTTTTTCATTTGCCCTTTAATCTTTGGTCTGTTTGCCTGCATGGTCCTTCCACGACTTCTTACTTCTGTTGGCATAGCTCTTGCTATCACCAGGTCAGATCAGCCTTTCTCTTGCATCAAAGTGGGTCCTCAGGGAAGGGATCTCTCTTACCTAATGTAAATCAAAACATGTAGTCCTAGTCTGAGCTACCTTCACACCTCTGGATAATAATTACAGGCACAGGACTTAAATTTGTCTTATATCCAAAGCCTTAAGAGTAATTGTGTCGTGAACAGACAGGGCGATTTGATACATTTGTGGATTATTAGGATCCAGCTGTTCCACACTTTCTATACCCGTGGTGAAACAAATGGCTGCCATGTTGATGGGAGCATCCTGGTGCACAGGTCCTGCTTACAACATGAACACCTTCCACACCTGTGTCCCTTGCACACTCAACTTTCTGGGACCCAGCGCCAAGTCTGAGTGCCAAAAGCACGACTGCCAGAGCTTGGGCCCACCTTTCACCGTGAAAACTGACATAATGATTCGTGCTCACAGTGGAGAGGAGAGGAGGCAGAAGAGCCATGTACCAGCCCCCAAAACATATATGCCCTTACCTGTCTGCAACTTGCTATTCCTGCCATGACAGACACTGAGGTTTCAAATTTCCCATTCTCTTCTGACCATGTTCCTAAGGACTTAATTTCATCCTCTCTTTTAGTTTCTGTTGCCCATTCATCCCATATCTTTAATCATCTTTAGCCTTCTAGTCATTCTTCTTTGGTTTGTCTTCTTCACAGACCCGGGCATGATTTAACCCCTCCCATCTTAAAATAGTGCCCTTAAACTCACCTGCCTTTCCTGTTTATTGCCTCATCATTCTTTTTCTTGTCATGTCTCAGCATACAATTGCTATCTGGAGTTTCATTAAAAAAATGCACTTTAATGCATCTTCTGCCCTTGTACTTTGTTGACATCTAAGTCTATTATTTTTTTCTGTAACTGCCACATTCTTTTCTCTCTCCTGAGTAAATGCCCTAGTGATTTCAATCTTTCCCCATTCACAGCCACTCAGAATATTGCTGTAAACACTAGTTCCCCAAATTTGGCCACAAATTAAGGGAAAGTTCTAAATTTCTTTTTCTCCAGACGTTTGGTTTTTCTTTCAAGGTAAGCTGCTTTTTTAACACTGTATTTCTTCCATTCAATCCCCATAATTATTTTGATTCAATTGTAAAATGACTGTTCTGTGTCAGAAACTGGGTGACAGCAAGAACTGTGGGACCAGCAAAGACACTAGGTACAATTTTGCCTTGTGGACCCTGCCTGACAAAATCCATGGTGCAATCTGCCCTACACCTGCTAACTGTCAATTACTCCTCAAAGGGTAAACAAGGACCTGCCTTGGTACTACCTTATCAACAGATATGCCCATCTCCACTGCAGGTGCTGTTATACAGAAGAATGCTCTCTTCATCCTGGACATTGTCCATGTACAATGACAATGATCTCTTGAATGACAAGAGATCTCCTGGCTTGGAATGGCCAGCTCATGTTTGCCATGAATTCAGCCATCTGGGCTGCAGAACAGTGAGCCATGAACAAAACCCAAATGCGTGGGAGATCCTGGACAGGTCCCTGTGCAGGTCTGGTCGGGGTGGTTTCTGTAGACAATCTCCCATTACCATATGCATTGCCCACTTGTTTCATGCTTTCCCTGTGCTGCCCACTGGGGAGAAATTTCCTTTATATATATGAATATCTAAAATAGCCTTTAAATTCCTTTGTAAAAGTTCTTCCTTTGCTCTTAGGACTGCTGGAACTGGTACCAGTCACACTGATGGGTACTGTTGTATTGCTTCCTTGCACTTTTCCATCTGTCCACTCCTATTTAATGCTTCGATTTAACCTCCTGGAGACAAGGATAGAATGTAAGAGGGCCTTTACTCAGGGGCTTTACTTTTGTTCCAGTGACAAAACTAGTTCTAACATAAAAAACCTATATTGGAAATGACTGTAAAGTCTTGAGTGTAACAATCATGTAAAGGGAAGGAGAAACAAATCCCAGTTCTATGGCAGATTAATTCTTCTCTCTCACAGTTTTTCATCCATTTGTGGTGTGGATGATTCTAAACCGCCAAATGTAATATTTATTATCTCAAAATCTGCTCAAATCAGTAAATATTCAGTGCTCAGAATGCTGTCTTTCCTATTTTGTAGAATCTAACTGTAATTGGTGTTAAGTTATTCCTATTTATTCTGGAATTACAAAATGTGTTACTTTGCTTTTAATCTGCATAGACTGAAACCATCTGCTGTGGTTCACAGCTGAAGAATAGGAGATTATAAATTCCCTCTAGTATTTATATCCAGCCCTCATTAAACAAGTAATCATTACTGCTACTGAGTTGTAAGTCAAGGGAGTTTACAATCATAATCTTAACATTTAAGCACATAAATGATCCATTCCCTTTTTTAAAAAAACCTCATTATTTACATGCACATTTGTCTTTTGCTTCTACCTGATGAGAGAAGGCAGGTGACAGTGGCTCAGGTAGAGGAGGAGTGAAGGCTATTCTCAGGTGAGTCAGTGACTCACTCCATGCCAAGTAACACATGATTTGGCAACAGAAGAAAAATCATGCTGTACTCAGTTGCAGGATCAGCTGGTTTACCTCAAGAATGGCAGAAATCAAGACTCAATAGGGATAGCTTTGCAATAAGAGGTTTCTCAGAAATATATTTTGTTTGTGTTGTATCCAAATATCCTACAAGTCTGCTTGAGTTAAAGCAGAAACATGAGGCATCCTGTTTTCCTTGTACCCAGACATACCACAAGACTGTTTGACTTAGGAAGTGAAATAATGTGTAATATCTGTTTGCTTGGCATAGTTGCACGAAAATAGTTGGCCTAAGATAACTGTACTTAGTCTGCAAAGAACTTGAATCAGATGGCCATCATGCAGTCTGCAAACCACCAACCTGAAGAGGATGCACTGGACCTGCGCACAGAAGGGTGTAATATATGTCTGACGAACCAGAACAGGCTGGCTCTGACCTAGGGAAAGAGGAAGCAAACCTTTGAACCAGACTGGTCTTGATCCACAGGAAAGCGATGTGTAAACATGAGTGATACACAGTGGAGGTTGGGAAGGGGGAATATGTCCCCTTTAGTTCTGGCTTCCCGTGCTGAAACTGGAGGGTTGTCAAACAGCCAGCACTGCCTTGTAGGCTAAGAATTGTCAAATAATGCAGCCATGAGAAATCACAATGCAGCAGCAGCCTCACAGTATTGTAGACCTAAGGCTTCATACTTAGGTCTGTACATTTAATTAATGCCTGATTTTTCGTTGGTAGCAGAGAGATTGCCTAAAGGCTGAGCACAAATAGATACCTGCTTAAACTATTGACTGGCTTGTCCTCTCAGAACTCTCCCATTACAGTGATGCCCAGGTCTCAGCTGCAGCAGTTGGTGAAAAGCAGTTTCTGGTACCCATGGCAGTTTACCAGCCTTTGCAGGACCTGAAAGGAGACTTCTGCCAGGAGGTGTAATACCACACAGAAGCTGAGGACACAAACAGGATTTCTGTGAATCCAGTAGACCAGGTCTGCTGTGAAAGTAGATACTGGAGTGGTTTTAATCCATGCATTGAACATAAGTATTCTCACTGGGTTTAGATATTCAGTGTATGTGGATAGAATTGTATCCTGCACTTTACCCATGCCCACTCTCTGTCATCTTCTGGCAATCAAAATACAGTTTTGGTCTTAAATCCAGCTAAATTAGACCAGAAGTGAATTTGATCTTGTCTGCTTGGTAAGTAGATTTTTTTTCTGTCCTAAATAAAAGAGAGAAAGAAGTAAGAGCAGCAAGGCTAAATATGCTAGAACAGATTAAAATCCTTATTTAGCTTTCTTTCCATGATACAAGTTTTCAGCTCACTATCTACCCTAGAACATATTTTGTATGATGATGCTGCACTCTTTCTGGAACTGTTTACTCAATGTATTTGTTGTATTTGCACAACATTTTACAAACAAGATATGTCAAATTTTTTCCTGTTGACATAATTCAACAGGCTTCACTTAGGTTTGTCTAGAAGGAATTTTGTCCAGTTGGTTTTGTTTACAGATTTATTCAAAATTTGGAAATGTGTTAAAACTCTCTGTCTGCACTTAGCTTTCTGCCTGACCTTAGAACGGAAAAATGCCAAGACCCATTTTCACCTTTTAAAAATAGCACTTATGAATAAATGGAAGAAACTTCCACCTCTTATCTTAAGATTTTTATTGTGTTTTCTATTAAGAAAAACCCCCAAACCTTTCAACTGCCAATCATCAGACTGTTTTCCACAGACAAGTTCTTTTTGTCATCCTTTTAAGAGAGCAGGCTTCCATAATTACCCCATAATTACTTTTAGAGGAAACAACACACTGAGATCTAAGCTGTTGGAAGAAGGAACCACTGAGTTTCTTGATGGATTTAGTCTACAGTCAAACAGACTGATCCTTTTGCACACTTCAAGTATATGACATGAATTTTGTGTCATAGAAAAGGTTTCAGGAAAAAGGGATGATACAAGGCAGTGTTGTGACCCAGTGAGGGTCTCAGAGAGATTTAAACAGCATAAGTCAACAGGCACAGACACCCTCAGAACTGGGTAAGTGTAAAACTCTCTTAACCTCTGAAGATCTTGTAAGATGACCAAGCACGGCACAGAATCTGACCTCAGTGCTCTATATCACTGTACTTCCCATATGTCCTTATGAATATAACATTTCTCCCTCAGTCCAGAAAGGCCCAAAATAATGAGCTTTAGCCTCACAGCATCTTTATGGCTGGATAGACATTATGCTAGTTTGGTTCTAAAGGTCTTAGCCTTTATAGCTGAGCCTTAGAGGTTCTGTAATCTCCAGACTTCAGAGAAGATAGCAAAATAATTTTGACTTCCTTTATCATATATAGTGCAAATAGCATACTTAAGTCTGTTTGGTGAGGCAGCCCTCCCACTGGATTTAACACTGTAAAGGTTCTCCCCTCGTGTGTAATAGTGCACCATCATACTTGCATCCAGCAATACCCTTTTTGTTCAAAACAATCGGAAGAAAAAGTATCTTTTTAAGCCATGTGTACTTACACGTGGAACATACTGTCATACCATGTGTCCAATGGCAAATTCTTGTAAACATGTTGAGAAAATGGATATAAAGCAAATCCAATAAACATCCACCTATCAGATAGCAAAAAAGCCACCAAAGGCTACTAAGCTCAAATATCACCTATGTGTGAGTGCCTGTGCTCCAATCTGCTAGAAACTGGAATAATTTGCCATTAGTATTTGATTGCCCCATTACAATGTGCTCAGTGCTCTACTACTGGCCACTGCTGGACTGGATGTGTCATTGGTGTGACCTCCAGCAGCCAATTCCATGTTCACATACTATGGTTTTTAACATACAAGTGGCAAACAGAGGCCCATGCTGATACCATGTTTTAGCAGACAAAATCGTAAGTGTTTTTTCCCAGTGTTCAGTTCACTTCAAAAAACTCAAGAGGGAAGCTTTTAAAGCCTGAAGGCTACTGTTTGTTAAAAGCCTAGGTCTGAGTTCTGAATAATGCACACAGGCTTGAAAGGCTGGCATTTGTGAGGCTGCACTATTCTGTGCTAGCAAATGCTACCTCTTCTTACATGCCTTGCCTTTCTTTGTTTCTCTATGGCGAGCACTGTATTTTAGACAAGGTTTGGTCAACAAATGCATTAGAGCTTCTTTGTGAAGGTTTGGCAGATCGATTCAGTCTGACTTGTTACCATGAAACAAAAGGATGAAGTAAAGGTCAGGCTTTAATCTAAGAGATGAACAACCACTGAACAAGCTGCTGACTGCTGTTAGGGGCAATAGCTTGTTCTGTCACAGCTCCATCCTGTGATTCATTTCCATCACGCCGAAAGAAGTTCAGTGCTGCACTTGTCAATTTTAAAAGCCAAGCAGATAGACAACATGCAGCCACGATTCAGAAAATTCCGAGGAACGAGCCCATGTGCAGTGCATGGTGAGCGTACACGGCGCTCCACGCCTGGGTATGTAGTGCCACCCAGTGGGGATTGGCGTCCCGCTCAGGCTGCGGGAGCGGAGCAGGCAATTCCTGCCCAGGCTGCGGCCGTCGGGGAGCGGAGCAGGGAACATACAAATGCCTGCAGAATCACAGCACACCGGCTTAGGAGAGCTATTTTTTTTTTTTTTTTTTTTCCCCGTGAGACTGGCAATCGAGTATCAGGCACCACCAAGTTTGTTATATAAGCGTGCACGCAAAATTTTAGGGTATTAATGGCAGCATGAAGTACCAGTTAAAGGGTTCATCAACACGATTTTGAGAAGACTGCTTGCTTTACTCACAGGAAGTGCGTGAATTCAGGCCATCATCCTAAACGAATGTCACGGTATTTTGCATGGTATGCTTTTATATATGGACTATTTATAGAATTATAGAATTGTTTGAGTTGGAAAGGATTTTAAAGTTCTGGTTCCAGGGACTCCTTGCATTAAGACCAGGTTGCTCAAAGCCCCATTCAACCTGACCTTGAACACTTCCAAGGATGGGGAATATGCTATATATACTATAGGAAGAGGATCCAATTTCTATACATTCGTAAGTGTTCTAGTTAAACAACTGAGGACTACTTATTTTAATCTGAAATATATCAAAGAGGGTGTCTGATAGCTGATACTGTGCAAAAATTGTTTGCATGCAGCTATGATTTTCTCCAGTGACTTCTATTTTGGGGTTCATCATGCCCTTTTATACAGCCTTTTTAAACTATTGGTAATAAAGTATTTCCACTATAACCATGGTAGCATGAAGTCACCAGACATATGTAAGAGATATTGTTTGTATATTCTTAATAAAGCATGTTGGAGTAGACTTGTTGTGTATCATGCAATTTATTGCATAGCTCTGCATTTTCATTAGGTAGCTACTAAGCTAAATACTAGAGAGAACCTCAGTTATTACCTAATATTAGGAAGAAAACACTGTACAACCTTTCTAGATCACAGTGCTTAGTAGCTAAAACAAACACAGTTGTGAGCTGTGGGGGTTAGGTATTTTCCTTCTCAAGAACGTATCAGTGAAGCATGACACTGACCAAAATAAAAACTTGTGAGAAATGCTGGTGTTCAGGAGGTGGCACTTAAACTCCCAAAGCATTTTGAATGTCAAATGGGAGACATTATTGTACCCCAATCAAGAGATGGGTTTACCCTCTCCCAGTCAGAGCAGTGCTCCAAGAAGGACCTCCATTCAGCTCATTAAGACTGTTCATTCCTCTGTATTTAGGAAACATTGGTAAAAGGTGAGAGTTGTCCCAATGCAAAAATCCAGTTACATAAATTTTAGATCATGTCCTGACATGCAAAACACATGCCTGTAGTAGACAATGTACAATATTCCCAAGCTACAGAAAATATGACACAGATGGAGGATGGTGACTAGGGAGATAATGCTGTCATTCGCAAATCTGAAATACATCCTGGAAAATCTTTGTTTATAAAATTATCCTCTGATGATAGTGTGCAAGATAAAATGGAACACGCCAGACATTCTTCACTTGATCTTGTGGCTCCCTTCCTTGTCAAAATAATTTGCATTATTTTGAATAGTTCCTTTAATGAGAAACGTTAGAAAAAAACCCGCTACTGAGAAATTAAGGGCTATTCACGCAGATTAAATGTAGCCAATGAAATTAACCTCCTTTTGTTTACTCTGTATCCAATAGAATGAGATAACTTTTTCTACAATCCAGAACAGCTGAAATACTGTGTAAAGAAATGGACTATAAAGGAAGCCCTGGGAAATTAAAACCCAAGGAAAGAGCTAAGAATATCACTGACTGTTATAACCAAACTTCTTAACTTTAAAGAAAAATGTCTGCACATTGCTCTGACCATGCAAAGCTCTGGCAAGAGATTTTATGCTCAGAAAGAGCTTAGAGCAAAGTGTAAGCTACTATACAAACTAGTCTGCTTAAGGAACTGCTGTGCTTCAAATGCAAGCCTGTTTGCAAAGAATATTCTTTTCCTCTTGTTGTCTTGTGACCAGGAAGATAATTTACAGCAGTTCTTTGAAAAGAGCATGCACTTCTTTATACTGCTTAGCCAATAAAGTGGCAGTTTGGGATTTAATGGGACAATTCCACTGCAGATGGAAGCTGCTTGAAACAATCCAACATGCCTTCAGTGACTCAGGCCAATGAGAAGGCAACATTTTGGGCCAGCACATGATGTTTGGTGACTTACCATCCAAATGAGAAGTAGCTTCCCAACTATGGAGTCAGTCTCTCCCACTTGAATCAGCCCAAAAGGAGATAACAGGTCAGGTGTTACATCATTCATGTTCATATTAATTCATATGCTCAAATCTTTCCAGGTAACTGAGGCCTATAATTTGATACAAAGCATAGTTATATTTTTACCCTTAGTAACAACAATTTTCATGCAAATAACAGATACCAAAACATTCAGCTGCGAGGACAGCTTTGGGATTTGAACATGCAAGCACAGATGTACACATATGCAGCTCCACTTACTGAAAATGTGGCCCAGTTAATGCTTTGGTTCATATGAGGAAGAATTAAGATACACTAATTTGCATGTAAAATTCTAGGGGTGTGCAGCTTCACATAATAAAATTTTGAAGCAGAGTAAATAATAGGAACATACTGCCATCATGTCTAAGTCCCATATGACCAGAATAACTCCTAGATATTTTCTTTGTCATTGCAACATGTTAATGACTTCCATAATATCTGAATGCATCCATAAGACTTCACACCACTTAATAATGTATAAATTTTTAAAGATTCTTTTCTACATGTTTTTTATCTTTTGAAAAATAAAGTCAGAAAACTAGAAAACCAGGCCAAGTAAGGACCTCAACGTTAGATCTTTTCAGCTTGCCTTTCCTCCTATTCTGTAGGTAAGCAAATGGGTTAATGTTAGAAGTGGAGTAGTGAACTCCAGCACTGCTTTTACTTGCTGGGCTCATGAAACTCTGGTTCCCTGCTACCACAATCCTTTATCATGCTTATTCCAAGGAAGAAGAGCCACTGACAGCCCAAGACCTTTACATCTATGTCAGATATTTGATTTTTCCAAATTACCTTGTCAACCAGGAACTGGCACTTGACTCATTTGTTCGATGCCGTGTCCTGACTATCCTTGGAAGATGACTCTGATGAAGTACTGGTTGTATCACTGCCCACTAAAAACTGACTTTTATAAGACAAATGGAAATATTTTAAGTAATTTTTCTATCTTTGCAGTCCTTAGATTTTCCTAAAATTCTCCAAGCAAAGCTAAGTGATTTATTTTCAGAGCTCAGCAGTTCCTCTTATTTATGTATCTGCAAGGATACCTCTGGATGTGTAAGAAATCTTAATGTAACTGAATCTTCATCCCAAAAAGGCAGTGAAGAACACCCTAAGTCAGCACATATTTTTATAAGCTAACATTTGCAAGGCAGTAGCTTGTGAATAGCAATTTCTCATCTCCCTTGCTATGCTGAAATTTGGTCCTCTGGAAAGATATTTTAGGTAAATTTACCAAAGGTAAATGTAATGATGATGATGAGCTATTAGGAGCTCCCAATCTGGTTAATCTTTAGAGGCAATGAAAATTTACTGAGAGCAATAGAACAGCCTGTGCTAACCTTTGGTCACAAGAGAAAGAGGTGTTTATTTTTAAAAATCTGAGTGAGGGTTGAGCATCACAATCTATTTTCCACACTATTGCACTGAGGTCAAGGAACCTTTGGTGTTGCACAGCCTGAATGCCCAGTGCTCCCCAAACACCAGCAGAGTCTCAGTTCCAGAACTGAAATAAAAATCCCCAGTAAGGTAAACTAGTGAGTAACTGTTCCTCTGAGATGCCTGTATTCAGAAGTGTCGTGATATGCAACACCCACTGTCTATCCATCTCATTCCATGAGGTACCAAGAGATATAACAGCTTATGTGATAGTGAATTTGTGTTTTGCACAGCTTTTTTTTTTTTTTTTAAATTAGTAAACTTTTTAAAGAGTTGTTTTCTCTGAGGAAGTTTATAATCTCTATTGGTTTAATTATAGCACTAAGTGTATGTTAATTTTAGTCCTCTTGTGAACCTTTATGTGCTTTTAAGCTTGATTTCATTTTGGCTCAGAGTGCTTTTGAATAGACATATATTGAGCTGAAAGAGAAATTCCAAATCATGAGAGAAACTACCTACAGAAGCTGTCTCAGTAGTCTCAGCATACTATCAGTAGTATCAGCATAACTATTTTCCTATGGCTATATGGATAATTTCCCTTCACAGGCAACTTTCTGCTTTGTAGCAGTGACTCTATATCCCAAAATACTCCCGTTTTATTTCCCTGGAGTAACAGTGGTTGGAAGCTCTGCTATGACTTGAGCCAGTTACCAGGTGGAGAGGGAGAGGAGTGTTCATCCAGCACTTAGTAGACAGCTTTGCTGGCTACATAACTAATTTCACTAATGGAAATTTCACTAATGGATTATACATTTTCACTAATGGAGATTCCCACCAGAAATATTTTAATAGGTAGCAGCTCTTCTGTAGTACACAATTTCTGACTGTGAGCAATTGTAAATTACAGTAGGTCTGGATAATACACCAGAACAACTGATTCTCTTTCATCTTAAAGATACCCAATGTAGTTGCTATGCATAAAAATACCTGAAAATGAAAATAAAACCTACCTTCAGATAGAGCCTTTACTCCACTCCATCAGAGCGACATAAGCAGCCTGAGAGCAGGAACAGCCAAGTTCATAGCAGCAATGGCTGCAGATAGTACTTTCTCAAGTAATACCATATTTTCTCTAACAGCTGAGAAATGAAAAGATGTAACCCCCAAGAGCTGTACCAAATACATGAAAAGGATTAAAAATGGATATATATTCTTTATATTGTCCATGAGGCAGATAACTGAAATAGCTGTAAAGATTGAGCATATGAAAAAGATCAATATTTGATAAATATAATTACTGCATCAAGAAGTATGAAAAACCCCCTGAGGGTCTGAAGCATGATATTGTAAAAACCAGTTTAATGCCAGAAAAGGCAGAAATTTAAAATGTCTGATCAATAAGCTTTCAAGCATTATAGTTTCTAAGCAGAGAAGCAATCTTCTAAACCAGGAGACCTCTGCTAACTTTAGAAAGAAAGGAACAGAAGCTAAAGAAGTATGTGTCTGGCAAAAGGCTTGTTTTACTGTCCCTAGTTTGTGATTGAGGGTGAAATACATACATATAAATCATAAAATAAGATGCAAAAACATGTATAGGCTTATGTATAAGCCATGAGATTATACTTTACAATCAAATAATAGCAATATCAAAACGATGTTACTAATGAAATATCAGACTTCAGTCGTGGCTTTGGTATCTGGGTATATAAATATGGACACATACATGGAGCTGTTTCTTCTGTAAATCTGTTGTTAACAAAATTCTCGGTCAGGTAGGAGGAAGGAATACAGGAGCATCAGTCTGATTGTAAAATTCTAGAGAAATACAGCCCCTGGTAACATAAATATGTACCATAATGCAAACATCCGTAGCTGCAAAAATTAGGGTGACCACAGGCTACCAATACAGCTGTTTTCTGTCACAACAGGGAGTTTTCACTGCGGTGGTTTCAAATTTAAACAGTCCAAAGATTTTGTTGCTATGGCAGCACCAGCTCTCCACTGCAGAAGTCCAAATATATGTGATACCATTCAAGTCCTTTCATATGGGCCCATTTTATTTCATGATAAAACCTTGGAGAGCCAGCATTTAACACCACTAGCACAACCACTGCGCTGAGTAAAACCAAGGGTATTGCTCCTAGGAAATACATTTCATGGCATTTAGCTTGATGACAAGAACCATGACTCATAACACTGAATGATGTTTTCATGGCTAACAATAGGCTGCAATTAATATTTTTCCTGAAAAACAGTCTCTACTGTTACATAAGTCTGCAGGTGATGATCTCAGGGACTACAATGATATTTTTACCCCAATCAGTCAGATGGTAGAATATTGCATAAAAATGTAAGTGGGTTTTATTTATACTTACATGAGTCTGGTTACTCATAAGGAGGTGCACTTTCATCTTCAGTGTATTCATCCTCTCTCTGTCCCTGAGAGGCAGGACAATGTTAATTAAAAGCTCATTTAAACTTGTGGATCTTGCTTGCCAACCTCTGAAATATTTTTGCAAATCATGGCATTGATACATGTGATAATACATGCATTGGTCTGGCCAAGAAAAATAACCTTTCCTTTTTCAGATTGACACATAATTAACCCATTTCATGGATCAGGGAACTCACAGATGGAGATTATAAGAGATTTTTATGGAGGCCTGCAAGCAGGAAAATTGTTCCCTGGTTTCTCAGTTTGTCATTCAGTGCCACAACACAAAGCTGATCAGTTCAAAGACTGCAGCTGTGTGATGCTGTCCTGTCCTTCCACTTTACAAGGAAACCAGCAGAGCTACATCACTTTCTTGCCATGCTGAACTTCCTACAACTTCAGAGAGTCATTTGGAGCTAGTTGATTTGTTTTGCTTGGTGGATTGAATGGGTTACCACTGCAAGCTCTAGGCTTTCCTCTACTCATCCGAGTATAAAGCCAGAGGGCTTCTGCATGAAAACATCTCACTTTTGACAGATTTCTCAAGATATAGTTTGAAATACGAGAGCCTGGGCTGGAGGCACAGTATGGGTTAAGAGATTTGCAAAAGAATGTACAGCAAATTCTGCAAGGAGATCTTGAAAGCTTAGAGACTCCTGTGTATATTTTCTTTGAATAAGAACTACAGAGTAGCCATACATAATTTGTACATCCTTAAGAGTAGCCTGGGAGCATGTCATAATTCCTCAATCAAGAAGTCACCAGATTCTTTACTTTTAGATCAGATTTTAGTATATATGTGAAGTTTTTTACTCTTTATAATGAATTTTGTTGCCAGGACTCGGCAGGGCTTTGGAAATGCAGTGATGAAGACATGGGCACCTCAGTATACTGGCCTTAAGACTGCACCACACTTTATACTTCTCATTTTTCTTAAGAGAAAAATGGCATTTGGCTTCAGGTTCTAGTGGAAAGAAAAGCTTGCAACCCTCTCTCCAAGACTGGAATTGCTAAAGGGAAAAGAAATCTCCATATACAGACTTCATTGAATTACAACTCTGGAGATAGTATCTATCTATCAGATACAAGATCTGAGGTCTAAGAGAAAGGGAAGTGAAAGTGGAAGAAGAATCATAAAATCATAGAATGGTTTGGGTTGGAAGTGACCTTAAAGATTATCTGGTTCCAATCTCCCTGCCACAGGCAGGGACACCTTTCACTGGTCCAAGCTGTTCAGAGCTCCACCAGAACTGGCCTTAAACACTTTCATGGAGGGGGCATCCACAACTTCTTTGGGCAACCTGTTCCAGTGCCTCACCACTTCCATGTCCTAGTACCTAACTAAACCTGCCTGCATTCAGTTTAAAGCCACTCCCCCTAGTCCTACCCCTGTGTGCCCTTGAAAAAAGTTCCTCTCCATCTTTCTCGAAGTCTCCCTTCAAGTACTGGAAGGCTGCTATAAAATCTCCCTGGACTGACAGATTACTGAAAATTATTGCTTGGAAAGTACCTATTTGAAACTGTTTTCCAGTCCTGAAGTATATAGCATTTTACTGATCAATTCATTATTTATATCCTTAATCCTAGGCATTTATTTAAACAAATAAAAAGGATGAGACTGTTGCAACCAGAATACTGAAGGTTTTTTATATTAAAATGTAAGCAGATGCTACATCAATCTTTAATCATAGAATCATAGAATCAATTGGGTTGGAAAAGACCTCCGAGATCATCAAGTCCAACCCTTGGTCCAACCCCAGTCCATTTACCAGATCATGGCATTCAGTGGCACGTCCAATCTCAGTTTAAAAACCTTCAGGGATGGTGAGCTACAAAGTTTGTTCTGAGAGCAGTAAATCTGACTTTTGTATAAAGCAAATTTGGAGAAACTATAGGACAGAAAAAATCAGTCAGTGGGTGAAGTGTAACTATGAGATATAGGGTGAAAATATCAGTTCAGATTTCTTTTTAGTTGCAAATTTACTGCAGTCTTTTGAAGGTGTCAATGAGCAGATGACTACAGTTGTTCATACATACGGATTTTCAAAAATGTTTCAAAAAGGTTTCTTACCAAAAGCATGTAAAGCTATCATGAGCTAAAACAGAAGACCTCTTAGGAATGAATATCATATTGAAAAATAGGAAACAAATGCAGAAGTTAATGTTCTGTTTTTACAAATATATTTCACATTTAATTAAATTCTTGCCATTGATCTAGGAAAGGCTTTACTTGAGCTGGGAAGAGTTCTGAGAAAAATCACAACCCTGATCTGCAAAACTGAGCTACTTTCACAGAAAAAGACTAAGCAATCTCAAGACCTTCAGCTTGGAAAACAAACTGTGGGAGGGAAGGGGGAGAGAAGTGTTAGATTTTATAATACCATAAGTAGTACAGAGAAAGGGATTAAGGAGTGGCTGTTCACTATTTCTCACAGTATGAAAGCTAGAGAATGTTCAGTGATGTTATTTGGTATCAGAGCAAATGAAAGTGAGTTCTCTTTCCATAGTGTACATGATTAAATCATTACACTCAATGCTGCAAAATGCCATTGAGTCCAAAGTATAAAGGTCTTCAAAAAGGATTTAGGAACAGTCATTGGAGACCCTCTATGAAACCTAAACCAGGTGGCTGTGAAATTAAGCAGGTAACTAATGACTTTGAAGAAATGCAATTTGGAGATTTTAACTCTGATACCTGTGTTCAGCTAGATGGTCATTTTGATGTAAATGTAACTTATTAATCCTGTAATTGTTTCCCAAGGAGATATTCTAAATGTTAGAGGTGAAAAAACAACTGCAGCAAGGCCAGAAGATCAAGGGAGGTGATTCTGCCTCTCTGTTCCAGTCTGGTGAGGCCCCACCTGGAGTGCTGCATCCAGCTCTGGGGCCCTCAGCAGAGGAAGGACAGTGATCTGTTGGACTGAGTCCTGAGTAGGGCCACAGAGATGGTCAGAAGGATGGAACACTTCTGTGAGCACAGGCTGAGAGAATTGGACTTGGTCAGCTTGGAGAAGAGAAGGTCTCTGAGGAGACCTTACTGTGGCCTTTCAAAATTAGAGGGGCATTATAAGAAAGGCTGGGACAGACTTTTTAGCAGGGCCCGTAGTGGTAGGACAAGGGATAATGGTTTTAGAATGAAAAAGAGCAGATACAAACTAGATAAAAGAATTTTTTTTTTTCCATTAGGGTGGTACAATACTGAAACAGGGTGTCCAGAGGAGTGGTAGATGCCTCATCTGTGGAAGTGTTGAAGACGAGGTTGGATTGGGTCCTGAGCAACTTGATCTAGTTGAAGATGTCCCTGCTCAGTGCAGAGGGATTGGACTAGGAGACCTTTAAAAGTCCCTACTAACCCATATCATCCTGTGATTCTAGGACACCATCACCTTAGTGAACACCTACAAGTGAGCAGACTCCAGAGATTTGCATTGCTTGAGAAATGTGAAGGTCCTTACAGACATTTTGAGTCATTGTCTGTGTTTTATTGCTGTGAATAAATACATACATGCCTCTTGCTCAGCTTAATTCCACATCTCTCCACACAGCTACATATAATAAGCGAAATGGATTCCTGTTTTTGTTTTGTTGTGTGCATGAAACATTAGAGATTAGCAAGTTCCTTTTCAGAGACTCGTAGCAGATGCTTTTATATGGCTGGAGAGCAAAACAAAGTGCAAGATATCATTCTGAAATGTTGAAGCTAGGAATGTGGGTGAAAAAGAAAGACAGGCTTCCTTCTCCTACTCTGGCTGTTTCCCTCTCTTCTCTAAGCCAGAGCTGAAAGATACTTTTGCAGTTTATTCATTTGCAAGATCTATTAGTTCCTAAGGTGGAAAAAAGCTTCCAGTTTGAAGGCATTAAATTCCTGATGGATCCAGCTGGGCTGCTAGTGCAGTCAATTGGCTGCAGTACACTGTGCTGGGCTCAGCATCACTCTGCATTCAGCCTTATCAGCCTGCTGAAGTTTGGTCCCTTATGCAAACCCACGGGGTACAGGTATCATCTTATATGGGCAACACTCCCTCCTGTGAAGTAGGTCATGTCTAAATGCATCCAAATGCACCATCTGACATTTGAGTTTAGCAGCAGGTATTGGCTTCCTCTGAAGAGAAAGAATTCAGTTTAGAAACAGCCAGCACTTTCCATGTTTTGGGGTAAAACTGAGGGAAGTCCAAGTATTTGTTAAGATTTTAATGAGCAAATTAGCTCTGGCAGAAGAAAGCAACAGAGAACAATGCTTAGAGTAGGTAATCTGTATTGTACAATGTATACATTAGGACTCTAGAATGATATTTTCATAGGGTGTTTTTTATATGTTTGTGAAAAGCAGATAGCTCTTGAGTTTTGACTGTTTTCTGCCTGAATTCAGGTTTGTTTTACTCTTTTCCCTGCTTTGTTCCATCTGGCTTTCCTCTCTTACAGCAGAATCATGGTTTACTCTCTTTTCCATCTCAAACATCTAATTTTGACCTTATTTGTTTCTCCAACCTCTTCCCCATCTCAATTCACCTCACTAGAAATGATTCTACATTCAGGATCTCATTAATTATTTTCAATCACCTTTGCAGCTCCTGGCTTGTGAAGGTTTTGTCCAGCCCACTGCCTTCCTTCTTCCAAGTCACATCTCAGAAACAGTGCTTCTCCATTTTTTTCAGCCTGGCCTAGGAAGGTAGACTGAATTTCTCCATGGTTGGGATGTACACATGTACAGGGGAAGGAAAAAGAGAGAAACACCCACATTCAGACTGTGAAGGCTGCTCCCAGAACCAGGCACCATGCTTCTGGGTGCAGCCACAGCCTCCTAAGTTAATACCTCAAGGTCCTTGCCTGGGATTTGTGGAAGGTTGTAGGGAATGTTTGTAATAAGGAGCTACAAACTGGTCAGGTAAGACTTTTAACCACTAGGACAATTTTCATCTGACTATCACGTTCTACATTTGTTTAGCTTAGAAGATGTTGGAAATGCACAGTGGGAGGCTGATGGACCAGAGAGGTGAATCAGTAGCCCCTTTAATGTTTGTTCTGCTTGTATAGCTATGAGTGGTATCAGTAAATAAGGGATACTTTGTAAAGGCTGCAAATCTACCTGCTTTAATAACCCCCAAAATACTGAGATTAACTACTGACACCTGGGGAAAGGGAGAGAGAGTAATCTTTGCTTTGTAATTCAGAGTAAATGCAGAATTTATCGAAGGGTAGTTAATGCAGAACATCACTCTCTTCTTTTTAGTCAGTGCTTAGGCTGTCAGCGACGTTTTGAAGCCCCTACATAACACTGTTGATTATAACTGTTTGGTTGTTTTGGGTCTGTTTCAGTTTCTTTCTTTCTTTTTCTTTTTTTCCCCAAAAAGTCACCAGTGTTTTTTAAATGCATTCAAGTACTCATCACTACATAGATGTTTTATTCTTTCTGCAAAATGAGAGCATATGCAGACACAAGCAGAAATACCCTGAGCTCCTTAGAGAAGAGGTGGCCATACTTGTTTATCACCTGTGACCCAGAGAGAGGGAAGTCTGCCTTCTGCAGAGCTGGCAGCAGGGGCAAAGCTGGCCCCTGAGTGACTAGCCAATGAAGCTGTGAGCAGTGTTTCGGTGCAGAGTTTGTGGTCCTACAACCTGAGTAACCATCACCACAACATGACACATTAGGAATGAGAGACCTGGCAGACGAGGAAAAGGGCGGATGTCCTTGTTTGGAGATAAAAATGGGATCAATCCTTCCCCTCAACCCCATCACTGCTTTTCTCCTCAAGGGGCTTTCAATGTGGAACATGTATTTGATGTAGTTGTTAGTGCTGAGAAATTAGCAAAAGCAATTGAATGAGCATGCTGTCCTGCAGGCATTAACTTAACTCACCTACTTGATTTTAAAGCAGAATTCCTTACGTTTTCATCTTGAATGAAAGTGACTCAGATGAGATCTTCACACTTGGGCTGCAGATTACTTTTCAGGCTGCCATCGGGCAGGGAACATTAGAACTGATTGTTCCTTGTAACTGGACAATTAAGACTAATGTGCAAGGTAAGAGCTAAAGTGTCATCTTAAAGCAAGGCTAGGAGCTGTAATAGCTCTTTCCTTGAGTTACTAACCCACAGGGTAGATGCCCAGCTAATCCCTTGGTCAGTTACAGTAATCCCAGGCAAGAGATGTCTGACTAGATGCCTCTTTCATAGAACAGTGGAATAATAGAATTGTAGAATGGCTTTGGCTGGAAGGGACCTTTGAAGGTCATCTAGTTCCCACCCACCTGCCATGGGCAAGGATGCCATTCACTAGATCAGGTTGCTCAAAAACCAGTCCAGCCACGCCTCGAACATTTCCACAGATGGGGCAGCCACAGCTTCTGTGGGCAACCTGTTCCAGTGCCTCATCACCTCATAGTAAAGAATTTCTTCCTCATGACCAATCTAAATTTATCCTCTTTCAGTTTAAAACTATTGTCCCTTTCCTGTCACTGGAGGCCCTGGTAAAAATTTGGCCCACTCCTCAAGCCTGTCAAGGTCCCTTTGGATGGCATCCCTTCCCTGACGTGTCTCAATGCCACCACCCACCTTGGTCTCATCTGCAAATTAGCTGAGGGTGCACTTACTCTCACTGTCCCTGTCA
This sequence comes from Hafferia zeledoni, assembly GCA_035583235.1. NCBI lineage: Eukaryota > Metazoa > Chordata > Aves > Passeriformes > Thamnophilidae > Hafferia > Hafferia zeledoni. The sequence goes on from JAWWEV010000083.1 coordinate 99,719,175, forward strand.
TCAGTGAAGATATTAAATAGCTCTGCTCCTGGTATGGGCCCCTGAGGAACACCACTAATTGCAGGTTTTCACTGAAACATTCAGGCATCGACTGGAACTCTTTGGACACAACCACCCAAAGAAGTTCTTGTCCATCCAGCAGTCCTTGCATCAAACCTGTATCTCTCCAATTTAGAGGAAGGAATGTTGTGGCAGACCATATCAAAGGCCTTAAAAATATTCAAGAAGGTGACATTCATAGCTCTTCCCTTGTCCACTGATGCAGTTAGTCCATTTTAGAAGGCCACTAGGTTAACCAGGCATGGTTTGCCTTTGGAGAAACCATGTTAGCTGTCTCTAATTAACTCCCCATCTTCCATATGTTTCAGCATATCTTCTAGGAGGATCTGGTCCATGATCTTACTGCACATGGAGGTGACACTGACTAGGGTGTGTTTTTCTATTTCTGGTAGCTGGGGACTTTGCTTGACCACCATGACCTTTAAAATGTGATGGAGAGTGGCTCAGCAACTACATCAACCAATTCCCTCAGTACCATGTCATCAGGGCCCATGGACTTATGTATGGTCAGGTTCTGCAGGTGCTCATGATCCTGATCTTCATGTAATGTGAGTTCTGTATCAGGTTTTGAGTAGATTAGCTACTTTTTAAAATCACAATTTATTCCCAACTCTAATAAGCTTCTGAATTATTAATAAAGAATTTTTTAGTTTTCAGATAGCAGGAGCATCAAACCAAACCTGTAATTTTTTTCTTGCTCAGAAAACAGTAATTTTCTGAGTTTGTTTTCCAATTTACGGAGTATGGTTAAATCAGATATTCTGTCAAAATCTGTTGAAATTTGAGAAGGTAAATTCTTTTAATTTTCATGTCTTGTAACTGCATTATAATGTCGAAAAAAGTTAAATGAGAGACAAAACCCCCCAAAGTCTTAAAAAATAGTGGTATAAACACTGTACTCAGAATTTTTTCATTTTCTTATTCCTGTATTTAAAAAAAATATCTCCAGCTGAAAGCTGGTCAAAATCAAGTGTGTCAAATCACACAAAACCAAAGAAATTGTAACATGCATTAACTTGACCCACTGGGAATAAAGTCAGGTTCTTACTGTAGAAATATGGCCATCAAAATGTATCATGCCTTTCAAAAACAACCAAGAGGCTTGTTAGTCTCATCATTTAGCAGTAGAGAGAAATACAGAGAGAATTACAAAAAGATTAGGTCACTTGGGAGAGAGCAATCTTGAGAACATTTGACCCTTCTTGTCTTTTTTCTACTCATATGTCACTGAAACATTATGCCTGTAATCTAAGCCATCAAAAAGTAAAAAAAAAAAAAAAAAAAAAGTAACTAGTGAGCATATTTTTTCATGTTAAAATCCAGCTTCATTGGAGGGAATGTCTTAAAATCAAAATATGGTTTTCAGTGTCTGTGCCCAGGGATGAATAGACTAGATAGGAAAGCTATGGTAACCTTTCATCTGCTAGCATGAGTTGTTCCTCATGGGGAAACCTCAGGTGAAAACATGTCACCTTAAACATCTCAGGCAATGGGATTTCACCGTATTCAGAACACTCTCAAAACTGTATTGTTGGTTTATAATTCTTGTGAAAAAAAAGTCTGTTTTCCCCTTCTGTACAGTTTAAATCTTTTCTACACAATGTGTTTTTATGTACTTTCCAAACAGGCCTTCTTTCCTTGATATTTTTATCCTTTGTAGATAAGGCTGTCAAAAACTTGCCAACTTGGCTTATTGCTGTTCTTACCAGAGTCAGTAGCTGAAGCACTTGGTGTTATGGCTTTTTGTCTGTTGAAGTCAGTGGATGTGACTACTTGCCTGCCAGGTGCTATGGAAAATCTTCATTGTCCTTTTTGGCTTCAACTTCATGTGGAAATTTACAATTACTCACATTTCTGGCAAACTGCAGCAGCAAAAAAGAAGCTCACACTTGGATGCAGAAAATTCGCTGTGACCTTATTTTGGAATTTATAAAGAAATGACACAAGCTTGGCTGAAAAAATTGCAACACCTTCATCTTCATTCCTTCCATACAGTTTCACAAGCAGCACGTGCAGTCTCTCCCACTGTGAGAGTAAGGCAAATATAAAAACTAAATAGAGTAATTACTATTCTCCACCAGGAATGCCAGTGTTGATTTTCAGTCAGCACAACTGTCTTGGTTTGAGGGGAAAAACCAAGATGTTTACTCACAAAAGGAGGAGGGGGCTTCCTCCTCAATAATCATGCCACTCTTTATCAAATTTAAGAAGGAAAAAAACACACTTTAATACAAGAAGGATAACTGTTCTTAACTGCTATATCTATCTATCTATCTATCTATCTATCTATCTATCTATCTATCTATCTATCTATCTATGTAAACAGATCAGAGCAAACAGCTTCCCCAACACCACAAGAGAA
>JAWWEV010000083.1:99721696-99764102 GCA_035583235.1 Hafferia zeledoni
ATGCTCCCCCATATAAGCCGGTGCACTCAAATAAACTGGCTTTTCCTCGTGGACTCCTGGCCGGTGCGGACTTATTCCGTTCGGGGGGGTCGCCGGGCCGGGGGCAGGAGGAGCCGACCTAAGCTTCTAAGGGGCCTGATCCTAGGGAACGCCGCTTGCCGTTTGCCGCTTTCCTAGCCTTGCTCCTGGAAACGAAAAACCCCTCCACTGTATCAGTGGACCTTTAATCCACTGAGAGGACAGAAGTTTGACAATGAAATTTGTGGCAGCTGAAGCTTTGGCTTTGCTGGAAAGAAGCCTGTATTTTAAACATCCATGCTAGGAAGTTGTGTCAAAGCCAACGTTATTATACCCATTTGTGTCTAGAAAAGGAGAGAAAGACAGATATACACATAAGAAGCAGGAGCCATGAGCTGAGAAAGAAAACCCATAATGAGTTCAAATTAGATTAAATGAAGGAAGGTAAACTAATGCTTTGGAGAAAAAGAATCCTACCTATGCTTGTGCAATGATAGGTTTTTAATTACCTATTACCACTGGGGAAAGACATCCTGCAGTCTCTGCATTTAGTGCTTTGAAAACATCAATGGAAAGCAAAAGGCAAATCAAATGACAGGACTTATTATGGAAGGAAGAACTGGCAAAACAGGAAGCATCATTACGCTCCAGCATAGACCCATTAGTAGCATATGCGATTTTTCTTCCCTGCTCTCTATGAAGAGATACTATCAATGAGAAAAAGAAAAATGGAAAAAGGATGATCTTTTCCTTGCATTAGCCTTGGTATTGTAGTGAACACCTTACATGCCTTTTCCAATGGCCTGGATATGTTTTTTAGCCATTTCATTCCCTTTGAAGATGACTGTTGTAGCTGTGAGTGGCACTTTGTGTTGAGTTTCTAGGACTTGGGCTATTTCTCTCCAGGCCATTAGATAGATAACAATTCTTACTGTACTCTTAAGGCAATTCTCACTAGACTGAGTTATGATTAGTGCGAATCTTGGAAAAAGTAAATCAAGCATATAGCTGGGAAATGGTTGTAACCATCTGTGATGTCTCAGACACAAACAAATTTTCTGTTTTTCTTTTCCTCCAAAACATCGTCAGGACACAAACTCATAATTTTTACGGCAAAATTTCCAAGCCCTGCTAGACAGCTGAAATTTCTCAGAACCTCTCCTGGACCAAGTAGGAAATCAGCCTGCAAACCCCACAAATGTGGAGTTATGTCATCTGCAATGTTTCTGCATCAATACAATCTAACATTTGAAACATGAAGAATCAGGGGTAGTTGTTTAACTGTCTGCAAGCTACCAGTTGGCTTGTTTCCATTTAGTTGAAAACTCAGTAGAAATACAATACCTACCTTGCCAGAGACATATCTTACAAGGAACAGTATGACACACAGTTGGACAGCAGGATTAGCAGGTAAAGAAAAAGCTGGGATGGAGATTTCCTCTTGTGATGTACCTTAAATACACTGATGGCATTTGGGCTCTCCAAATGCTCAATGTTATCTACAATGTGCTTTTATGCCCTATATGGTCAATCTTGTGCAAACAGAAGAGGAGGCTGTTTGAGTTACTGGGGATGTGGAACATAATTGAAATTAAAATCCTTTCTGTTACATGGAATTTCTGATTTTATTGCAAGGTAAGTGTACTCAAACTAAACTCATACACTTTATGAATACTTTAAGTAAACACAGACCAATAATAGTTGTTCCTTTTTTGACTAAATCTTTCTCATCAATCCAGATCAGGAGCCACAGTCTGATCTCACAAGTTTATAACAGGATAAGTTCTTTCCTTCAAAATTTAAGTTAATCTTGATTTATACAAAACCAAGAGAAACAATAACTAAGCCTCACATTTCCAGCTGGCGGCCCTTTCATTAAAGTTATCATTGTAGCTTTCTCATTCCCTATCTGTAAATCTACATGCAGCATTTGCAATATTAGTCTTTGTAAATGTTTGCACAGCATTGAAGAAGCCTCTAATAGTGAGCAACCAAGAAAAAAAGAAAAACATGTTCCATTTTATGATGTGCAACCTGTAACCCCTCCATTAAGCAGGTCAGATTTTCCATGATTTGCCATGTTCCATTACACAGCATCTCTCCAGAGAATCCTAACAGCCAAAAATGGGTATTTCTGGCAAGCAGAAGTCAGGTAGATTTAAAAATATTCCAGGGAAAATATTTTTTGGAGACATTACTCTGGTATATATGATACACAACAGATCACAGATGGCTCCTCTGTTGTTACGTGTCACCCAGTGAGGTGTCTGTCTATATGTCCCTGGTGTTATAATCAGCTTGCAGCAGTAATCAAAAAAACAGAGATACCTGTGAGATGGAAAGTAAATAAGATCTTTGGTTTTGGCTTTGCCAAGTCAATTTTGCATGGTGTATTGTGAAAATTTGTACTTTGTTGGTACACTTAAGGTATACCAAAGAGTATATTCCCTTCCTTTGGGAGTGCCACCACTTAGAAAGATGCTAAAAATGGCTTCAGAGTGGATCTAGCATCACTACTGCACTATTTTTTCCCCTGTGTGTATGTATGTGGAAAATTTTGGCAGCTGCCTTGGAAAATCTACTGTACATTTTTTGTCCAATTTATCTTTTTTCTTGCCTCTCATTTTTTAGAGCCATGGATTTCAGACAGGTAGGGCAATATCTTATATGGGTTCAGGTGAAATAATACTGAGTAAGTAGGTTTTTTTCTGCTTATTACTACTGGTACTGAAGTTGTCAAATTCTTCTCCCTCTGCTACTTTCAGCTCAGGAAATGGCCCCAGCCATTTTCAGACACTGAGTGGGTCACTAGATTTGGCTTTATGAATTAGAACAGTGCAAATTGAAAAGCATTCAAATAAATAGCAAAGACTAATGGATAGGACCCTTAAAAAGACTTACATCTCACATTCAGATGCCAAAAAACCTAATGCCTGGATATATGAAAAAAATTCCCATGTGAACAAATGGTTTAGATGGAAATACAGACCTTATTCTGAGAGCTACTGTCACATCATGGAAGAGATAAAGATTTAAGTTCAAAATAATTATACTGCAGTTTTAGAAAAATCCAAGTGGAAGCAATCTAATGGAAAACTCTTTTTATGAGCAGCAAAATTATACCCAAAATCTGAGTGAAAACTGTCACTGCTGTAAAATCTCTATTTTTTGGAAGAATAGAAAAATAGTTTAAATAGGACAGGTCTGAACTGAGAGAAGAACAGAAAAAATATCTAAAAATAGCCAGCCACTATTAGCAGTTGCCAAAGATGCCTTGGAACTGTAATATAACTCAGCTTGGCCTGAAACAGAATCCTTCCTGCAAATCACAGTCCCCAGGTGCCAAGGTAATAATGAGACACGTTAGAAATTGTACAAAAATAAAAATCAGATGATACCATGGGCACACTGAGCAGGTGCAGAATTAATGACACTTGCAGGACTCCATCTGAGGATACTCTCTCTCCAGACCACAGAGCAACACTGAAACCTGTACCCAGTGAACCAGGTATTCACCACCTTTTACCAGTTTTCAGGCAGATTTGGTTGAATTGGTAAGGCAGGGAAAATTTGGGAACTCAGCAGCTGGAGAGGTTTAAATGTGTTCTTGAAGGGATTTGGAAGTCATTAAAGAGGTGGGAGTGGGAGAGAAAAAAAAAGGTTTCTGTTCTCTGTGTCACTGTGATCTTATTGTTGCGGGGAACTTGAAATAGCAAATGGGAGGTTGCTCGTAGGCAGTTTATCTAAAGGTAGATTTGCTGAGCTTCAAAATAGTGAGATGTGTTTTAGTTACCACTTGTAACTAAAGTAATTGTGACTTATGAGGCCCAATGGGATCCATCCAAGGTTATTGAGGGAGCTGTTGGAAGTGTTCATTGAGCCTCTTTCCACAAGCAGTCCTGGCTTACCAGTGAGGTCCCCATTGACTGGAGGTGAGCAAATGTGATGCCCATCTACAAGAACAGTTGGAAGGAGGATCTGGGGAACTACAGTCCTGTCAGTCTGACCTCTGTGACAGGGAAGGTCATGGAAGAGATACTTTTGAGTGCCATCATGTGGCACATGGAGAACAACCAGGAGATCAGGCCCAGCCAGCATGGTTTGCTCTTTAAGACTTCCTTTACAATTAGTGGGAGGTGCTGATCTCTGGTGTCTGGTGGTAGAATGCACAACAATGGATTAAAACTGCATCAGGGGAAGTTTAGATTGCATATTAGCAAAAAGTTCTTCATTGAAGGCATGGTCAGTTACTGGAACAAGTGCCCCAGAGAAGTAGTCATGGCCCCAAACTTGTTGACATTTGAGAAACATTTGGACAACAGTCTTAGATATATGGTTTAGCTTCTACATGGAAGTCAGTAGTTGGATTCAATGATCCCCATGGATCTCTTTTAATGGACTATATTCTGTGATTTGATTCTTTGATTCAGTTGTTGTATTTCAGCATACCTGGGAGAAGGACCTGAGATCAGGGTCCCATGGTGGTAGATGCAAAGTAAGGCAACAGCGTGTAGTCTGAAATGTTACAGCATGAGGTGAAGATTTCAGTTCAGGCTTGTACAATGAGGTGTCTACAGTGTGAGTGTCACTGTGTGAGTTTGGTAGTGAAGGTGTCATTATAATCACTGGTGAATTCTTGCAGGATTCAGTTGCCTAAATATGGGCTCCTGGTGCTGTCTGAGATTGTCTCCTTGCCTCTGGAACAGTGTCATGCAGTTTGTGCATGACACAGGACACTGAGGAGACATTTAATCTTCTGGAACAGCAACTGGACATTAGGGAAGATGCTTCTAGTGCAGACAATAGACCCAGTGTCTGTGAATCCCTACCATGTCTCCTGAGGAACCTACCCCTACAATGGATGAGTTTAGAGTATTACTGAACAGATGTCACCATCCACATTCCCAACTGCATTGACTAGGGATGTGGTTCATTTCCCTATACAAGGATATGTACATTATTGTTTGGTCACCCTCAAATATTTATTTAGAGCCAGCTGAGGTGGCCAGGGCATCTTTCCTGCACAAGCATATTTATCTGTCATTTCAGATGGGCATAAGTCCCACAAAGCTTCCTTGTCATGTCTTCTAGCCTTGTACACACCTTGGATTTCCTAGAACACCTCAAATGGTAATGGATACCTGTGTGTGAGGAAGTAAACAGAGCCCCTAGCCCAAGGTCATCCTGCCTGGTCTCTAGCAGGATCTTTGTCCTGCAGCAGGACACAGAATTTCTGTAATAGCTGCCCTTGAGAGTTTCAAACAGCACAGGACACCTACGCTTTAGGAAGCCGAACCGACCCTTTAACCTCTATACATATAATGTGGTCACACAGCTGCCTCGTCAGAGACAACTACACTGTACACACCTAAATTTAGGTGCCTGAATCACATTTTATAAATGCATTCTAATCCATCACTAATGAATGCTACCTTCTTCAGCTAGAGCACCTCACTGCTCCATCTCAGTTTCAGTAGGTGTACAGCACCAGTGTTATATAAAGCATGTGGAGCTCCAGTTTATCTCATTAGTGCAGCAGTCTGCATGGGGTCTGTATGAAGGCACACAGGGAGTAAAAGAAAGTTTGGAGGAGAAAGTCTGAGAGCCAATCTGAGAGCATGTGACTGGAAAGATAGCTGCAATCAGAGAAACTGAGGAAATATTTTTCCTTGTTAAAAAAGCACAGGCTTTTCCTGGTATTGTCACACACAGTTCATGAAGCAAATGAATAGGAAGACCTCTGTATAACTAACTTGCAGTGCAATAATATGCTGAGATGTGAGTTGTTGCATAAGTTTCTTCAAACTTTTAGAAAGTGTTTTGAAGGTACTTGTTATTGCTCTGGTGTGATGCAAAGTTTCAGCTAAGCCGGAATATTCTGCTTCCTTCCCTAGAGGTCTGTTGGACAGTCACATATTGAATCTCCCAGCTGCTCTCACTAATGAGCAGCTTGTGGCTGCGATGCCATAGTTCAGCTTAAAGGTGTAGGTGGTGCATTTGGGAAGTTCCATTTCTGCTGCTGGAGAGCCTCATCTCTCTCATGGATGGGAAAGGCACTTGTTGAGGCACCAAGAACTCGCCTGCCACAGCTTGAAGGGAAAGTTGCCAAACCACTTTCTGCACTCTAAGGAGCTTTATCTTTCATAGCAGACTCCAATTAAAAGAAATACAGCCTGGTAGAGAAAGGAATGATTAAATACTGCCATCACCTCAATGTCAAGTCATCAGGAGTAGCTACACATAGGCTGCCCAAGTGTACAGGAATGACTCTGACCCGGGGCTCTGTGTTATTGGGGTATCTAGGCCCTTCTAATACAGCAAGAGGCAGTTTTACTAATACAACTTCTTCTTAGAAGGATCAAGATAGTCAATCTATTTAGCTTCAGCAGTGGCCTGGAGTATCTGGTCCAACAAGATGTCTCATGGGAGCTGCTCCCCTACCTTTGTGCCTCCCTCCAGAGCTGGTTGCACTGACACAGGCACCATCTCTGGTAGCAGGTCTGACACTCCCAAAAACTATCCTGACAACAATGGATGTCTCTGGTGGTGGGTATCTGATACCATGCTCCCCTCCTCCAGACTGTAGGGGAAGTTGAGCTGGAACTGTCTACCATCCAAAGCTGTAAGAGGAGCTCTGCAGTGCCAAGATAAGGTGGCCAGTGAAGTGTTTATGGCAGCTTTGTGCTGATGAAGGGAGCAGTGGATAGCCTTGCTGTGGGACAGGATCTAGCCCTTTCTATTGACTTGTCCAGATGTGAATGGATAGCATATTTATTCTGGCCCTAACCTGTCCCTTTCAGTGTTTTTAAGTATTCTTCAAAGAGAAGAGATCACAAACGTACACTGACAAGTTGTGTGTACTTTTTTATATAAACCAAGAATTTGTCCCAACTGAAATTTCTGGAGTTCTGGAGAAAGCAGGCTGATTTTGCTCCTGCTGCAGCAGCTTTCTGTTACAACAGTCTAAAGTAAAGTAAATTTATTGGAATTCTGTTCTCAAACATAAAAGAGTTCTGGTTCAGTGAGCCTCAGAACTTTTCGACATTTTTCCATTAATTATTTCTACTTATTTCTTTAAGACTCTGACTGTGAGGACGGTCCTTTTTATTATAAAATCATAAAGAAAATGTCTCTTATCTGAACAACTTACAGTTCAGATAGGTGAATAAGACAAGTGTGTATTTTCTCTAAATATATGATCTGTTGCAAATTTAGAATGACTCAGTAGATGGGGCTTTATTTGCAATTAAACAAAAAGCCCAGTCAGGCTCCATTTACTCAGCAATGTCTTTGTGGGAAACCCTGTTTTTAGAAGGATCTTCCAAGAGGTATTTGAAACTACTTGCTGTGTTGTGCAGATGACTGTTACAGAATACTGCTGGTCTTGTTTTGAACATAGATTTTGGAAGATTTTTATCAGTGCTTGGGCGCTCAGTGATTTCTGGGCAACAAATGAGCTTATCTGAATAGCGTGATGAAACAACAACCTGCAGCTGTCCTGTTAATACTTACATAACAGCTCCTTCAGCTGCTGTGCTGATTAGGGTACAAAGTTAAATGATTTATGCAAAAGTGCAATTCTGAAATTTTCATGTTCAATTAAATTTAATTTTCAATTAACTTTAAAAAAACCCTTATGAGGAAACTAGCATTGTAAAAAATCTTTTCTAAGCAAAAGAGCTACACAGGAGCTGAATTATCTAGTGCATACAACTTGCAAGCATTTGGAATTGCAGTTTAGTATAAAAATAGTGAATGTGCTGAAAAAAAGGAGCAGTCTCTCTCTTTTGAAGAGGGAAAGAAAAAGAAAAAAGACCTTTTACTTCCCTTGCATCTTTGCTGTGGTCATTTAAGTATTTCTCAAAATTTTCAAAATGCAATTTTCCCCCTACCTCCTATGTTTCTCAGCTGTTTCTCTGGTGCAGCCTTACAGGAGAAAAGGCATATTTTTCATACCATAGCTTTCAGACTTACAGTTATTCTTATACTTTCTTAGCTTTTTACACGGATTTATTGTTGGCTCTATCTATCTATCTATCTATCTATCTATCTATCTATCTATCTATCTATCTATCTATCTATCTATCTATATCAGAACTGCTTATTGTCATGCAGATGTAGAAATAACAAAGTTAATATAGTGGGTCAGATTCAATGCTGAAGAGGAAAGCCACATATATATTTCCCAACAGTACAAATTCCCAGGATCATTGGACAGCTGGCAGGAGCATGGCAGCAGTCCACACAAAGAGAAATGGGGACAGGGATAAAGAGAGCAGTGACAAGGTCTGGGCACTGCTGCCTCCCCTGGGAGCAGTTTTGGGCTCCCTGTGCACAAACAATGGCATTTTTGCCTGGTGACACAGAGCTGGGGTATGGAGCAGGCACAGGTATTAGGCTGGGTCTCCTGGGCTTAGGAAACTAACAAAGTGAGGCAAGAGGAGAACATGACTCCTGTCTACATGAAGATTTTGTTATGCAGCTTGTGATACCAGGAAGCCTGATGTGTGAAAAGACAGGGTTACACTTTTTCTATGGGATTTTTCTATTAGACTTCAAGAAACTCACCATAGGTAGCTGGATTGTTAAAAAAAATCACTCAGCAAACAGACAAGAGAAAACTGGCTTTTTCCCTCTGTGTATTTTCATTTATGTTGAAGTAGAACAAATCATGGAGATCAGCTTTGACAACAATGCAGGACCTGTATTTCAGGCTTCAGAACTTTCAGCACAAATTATTTAGGTCAGTATATCAAGCCTTGCCCTCTCAAATGTGGTCCTGGTTTGTAAGATGGATAGACAGACAGTAAGGGCTGGGATTTACTTATCCCAGCGTTCATTGATAATGAACATTTTAAAAAATTAATTATTTTTAAGATTTATTTATTAAGTTATTGTCAATAGAGCTTGTTTGCCCCACTGTTACAATGAAGTCTGTTTTTTCCTTCATTGAATTTTACAAGGAAATATAATTCTCTATATATTTCAATACTCTATGCTAAGAATTAGTTTCCAAATTTTTCTTCCAAGTTTCATGAAGCCTTAGACACGTTAATACTGTGATACCAGATGGTGTTTTTTGCAGGTACTATTTACAGGTCCCATTTAAATGACAGTGTACCCAGAACTCAAAGAAATAATCTTTTTAATTGGGCTATAGATGTTTTTAAAAGCCAGGTTAAATTTCAAAAGTTAACAAAGTCACTGAATTCTTTCTTTAACTCATTCAGCCCAAATTTTGGAAATGTTCCTCTAAGAATATGTGTAAGGACCATTGTGACTAAAGAAAGACTTCAGCAAGTGAACAAATGCTTTCCCAGAGCTGTTCTCCCCTAATCAAATGCATTCCACAACGCTGCAAACAAACAACTCCCAGAGCATGTTACAATGTAAATTATAACATGACTGAGTATGAGAAACTTGCAGTTAAATTTTATATTTGCTTTTAAATGGATGTTTGCCAAAATCAGCAGCAGTTATAAAATGGGTATATGAGAGATAGAAATCTTCCAAATAGGCACAGTGAGACAAACCCAGAACAGTTATTAAAATGTGGAGGTTTGTCTGTTATGGTTCTAAATGACATCTTTCAGTTATTGCTGAAGTAAAAAACAGCAAAACAATAGCGTGCCATAAATAGGACTTTTGGATAAGATTTTGGCATCCAGGATTACATGATTTGTCCTCTAATTTCCAATATATGCTTTAGATTATTAACAGAGATATTCAATACTATTTATTTGGAGCTTTATCAGCTATGTAAAACATAGCTGTGAATCCTGATAATTTCATGGCTCCTAGACTTACATTTCTGAGCTGTTTGTAACCACAAGGCATTTAGTTGACACTTGGTGTTTTATTAAGTTTAAAACATATGCAGATTTGAGACAATCTGCCTCATTTCCTTCAGTTGGATTATTGTACAGTTTACATTACTTTACCCACCAGTGGGTGAATTTTTTTGTGCCAGAGATCTGAATGAAAACCAGCCACAGAGAACTCTCTATAGAGCTGATGTTGAAAAAAACATCTGCAAACACAGAAAAGAGCAGGAGCTTAATAATTAATGCCTTACTAATAATTTTTGCATCTCTTCCAAAGCTCAACTCTCTTTGCTTATAGTGAGCAGGACTCTGCAGTGTTGTCTGCCTACTGCTTCTCTTAGCTCTAAAATTCTGAGTCAGATCCATCTCATCCCTTGGAGAGGGCTGCCACCCCCACAGCACATCAGCCCTGCTGGCAAAAATGACAGTGGTACATTCAAGGACATAAGGCCTTTGGTTCAACAATAGTGTTCACCAAAGACTGGAGGCATGGTACAACAATAAGTTTTATGGCTTTTTGCCAGATGGCAAATGTGAGCTTTTGAAGGACTTACTCTGTATGTATGAAAAAGGAACTAAACACAGCAAAATGATATTCTTCCCAGGACTCAGCCAGGATGTCATCTGTGTGATCAGTGCTAAAAGTTGTAGCAGGAGGTAAAAGTAGTAAAGTTCATGGGCATGTGGGAACCCTCTCCCTTAGCAAGTACTTATCAAAGGCGAGAGAAGTGTTGCTCTGTGTGGGTCACCTCCTGGTGAAGAATGAGCTTGTGAGGAGCAGATCTTTCCATTCACAATCAAGTTCAGTGACATATCATCTTCATATAGATGCTGCAGATCCAAGCTTGGAAATCCTGTTTCTCAGAGGTAGTCCTTGAACTTGTGAGGGTTCTCACAATAGAAGCAGACTTGTGAACAAGAAGTCACATCCCTGTCTCCTGAATGGCTGCTGATGAAAGAAGCTATTTAGGACTTTCTGTGCTGTTGGAAGTGTTATGGAATACAGATTCAAATTCTGCTTTCCATCTGTCCTTAGGAACTGTGCTCAGGAAACTCTCTTTAGCATCACTGACTTTAAAGTCATCAGAGATGGTATGGCAGAGGTTGACTGCAGGTCAACAGTCCCAAGAGCTGAGGGGGCTTAAAGCTCCTGTGTAGAGAACAATGTAAACAACACTCCATGAAGGGAAAAGTGGCAGTATGGAATGAAACTTTATCTGGGTTGAGGTGCTCAAATACAAGCAGCATCTCATATGGAGAAACTGAAGCTAGAGACAGAAATAGGCAGAAAAAAAAAATATTTAGACTATGTCATAACGGTGATGTACAACAGAATATTACAACTCCTTGTGGAGAACCATATATCTCCAGCATGGTTACAAAATGAAAAGAGAAAATATTTTCACTCAAATGCAAGCCCTTAAAAATATTCCATTTTTTTAAATATGCATCCTTGCTGATTAAGACTGTTTTCATCTAAAATGTAGCAAAAAGAAAAGCAACGAGTAAATACATGTCATGGAGCTGTGACTGTTTCTAATACATTGGACAGGCTAGCAGTCAGAAAGATAAATGAATCATCCATACATAACTCATATTGTGATATTTATATGAGTAGGATTAAAAAAAAGAAAAGCAGTCAATAAAAATTAAATTGAAAAAGATAATATTGTTGCAGGACAATTTTCCAAATGCATGTGACAAGTGAAAATGAGATGTGATAAAAAGTGAAATGTGAAATCTTTTAGTTCTTTCTACTATTGTTTGTATGTTTAAATGTTTTATTGTTTATATGCCAAGCATTGGCTCAGCATATTGGCTTGTGAATTTTATCTGTTTCTTATTTAGACATGAGATGAGATGAGTGACATGGGTACAAAATGGGTAGATTTTCCCAAGAACTCTTACTAGCATTAGTAGCAATGGAGAAACAAGTTCAAATTGAAGCAAGACACGGTCAGGAATCCATTTAGGCATTTATACCAGGCATTCTGGGGAAAAAAAAAAGCAAAAAAAAAAAAAAGAGCTGTCTTCTCAAGAGCATTCATTATGTTTAGCAAGTGGGAAAGTGAACCAGAGATGGTCAGAATATCTAACAGAGGGATGTTGGGGATGGAGGTGATGAACCAACCTGATCAGAAGGGAATAAAGTTCCCATGCTTGAGCAATAGAAAATATCTCAACTTTCCCTTAGGTGTCATGAAGGAAACATAGACAAGCCTTGTTCTTCGCCACACTGGATGTATTGCGTGTATAAGATCTCTTTGACCAGTTTTTCTCTTTCTATTTTTAGCAATTTTGTTCTCACACTAAAGTTGAAGGCTAGTCTGAGAGGTTTGAGATGTTATACCCAGAAAAGAAATATTAATCAGAAATCAGAAGTTAGAAAAGAACTGTACTGTACACTGCTGAATGGATATTTGTGTTGAATACTCAGGAACTAAGAAGTTTTAAGTGTGGGAAGGGTGTGGTGCTCCACAGACATGGAAAATGCTGAACAAGCTCCAAATGTCCATCACTCCATGTAAGTGCCTCTATAGCCCAGTAGCCACCTAATGAACAGTGCCGGCACTGCTGCTTCATCTGTTGCCCTCAGATGAAGCAGCAGAGAGGGTGTTATATTGCATTACAGTCCATCACATATGGGCTCTGAAGAAGGTGTAGAAAGTTTGAACACAGAACCCACCAGTCAATGAAATAACTTTAAAAGTATCCTGAGACCAATATCCCTCTGCATGGATGAATCAGACAATATAACTTCTAGGGAGGTAGTTCTAGTGGATAGCCTTCCAAATCATCAATGTAAGATGGAATTAACTTGCTTCAAAACAACATATCTTTATATTTATATAAAGAGTGCTGCCTGTTCTAAAAATAAGTGGCCTGAGTCTGCTCCCATTCATAGCTCAGTGAATCAAGAACACTCCCAGCAAGATCCACAGAATTTCTTTCATGAAGAACAAGTGAGTGACAAACTGCATTCTGGGCTCATCTTGGGAGCCGAGCATGTGACCCATGGTTGAGTCTTATTCTGTAATGGTAAAAGGTTTTTGAAATCCATTTAAGTCTATTAGTGCTCCCAGAAAATTGTGCACTCATTCATTTTCTCAAAATAAATATCCTGGGCTTAATGGAGTGTAGTGTCCTTTCACTACCAGTACCCAAGAACTCCAATTATGCATTATTAAGCTATTAAACTGAACAGAACAAGAAGAACTGGCACTTACTGGCAAGATCACTGTTCTAAAATGCTTGGTAATAAGCTATGGAAAAATTAGCAAGTGGTTGTAAAACTGCCATTTCCTACCAGATGCTATAATTTTGTTTACTCTAACAGAACATGTTTATGAGCACAGTTTATGCATGCACACATCCATCTACACAAAGGAAGTTGCATGCAGGGGTCTACCTGTGCTGTCACAGTCTGTGCTGGCAAGGGATTTCAGCAAGCCAGCTCACTCTTGAGCATGTTGCAGGCTGGGCCTTGCAGCTTTTCACCCATAAAGACAGTGTTCCCTCTGTAAGTCTCTAAAATACCCTCTGAAATCAGGCAACATGCAAGGGCTTCATAGACTCCAGGACCTTCCTGAAACCCCCAGATAGCTGGTGGCATATTTTCATGACAAATCAATCATCACTGGAGCTTCTCTGTGTTTGTTGTTCCATTTGCTACGCAGGAAATATGGAAAGAGGCAAAATCGGACATTGTAAGATTGTAACAGATATTGTTACACTCTTGCAAGGACATACGATCCATAAACTTGGGATTTCCAAATGAAAAGCATATGGCAATGCTAGAAAGGCTTTAGGGGTGTGCAAATATCACAAATGGTCATCTAATGCTTCACCTGCTTGAAAAATCAAGCAATAACTAAGCTTTTGTTGATCTTAATGCTAACCTATTCAGTTATTTGCTCTATACCTCTTACTTAGAGTGCTGTTAAAAATCCAGAGACAACCTTCATGAACTTTTCTTCACAGTAGATTTATGGCAAAGCAGTGCCTTCATTGCTTTGTCTGCAATGCCAACATCCATTATTATGTATTTAATTTATTTTATCACTCCTTCAATTTTTATTTTCTGACATCAATTTTATAGGTGACAAACATTCCCTTGAGTTATGACTGGGTTGCCTCTTCACTCTTTCCCTAACACAGTCATTGAAAGCACATGTTTGGATCTGCCTGTTCAAAATTGCCACAGTACAGAATAAAAAGAGCAAATAAAAATGTTAATTAATTTTGCAGAGCTGATGGTGAAGCTAAGCCAGAGCTACTAGTCCTCTCTACTTTTAGCAGCACAATGCAGTTCATCTCCATGGAGTTTTATCATCAATGAGCCCAAGAAGAAAATACATTCTCTTGAAAGTGTGTAATAAATTTAAGTTTATACTGCACTACCTAAAGTTGCAAAGAGTTCACAATGACTATTGTGATTGCATCAATAAATAGTTAGAGATTTATGACTGCAAATAATGTTTTTCCACTCAGGGATGAGCACAGCACCCATTTTATGAAACACTGGTATGGGCCATTACAGCCCAGTACCTTGTACCAAGGCATAACTCACCTGCCAGATTGAAGGAAAAGGACTGAACCCTTTCATGCATCAGCATGTAAGGAACTGTCTAGAGTTACAATTTCCAAAAAGTCATCCCTAAGATTTGGTACCTGAATCCCTGTTACACACTTGAAATATGAGTAATCTGATCACATATTTGCTGAGCATTTATGATCTCTTTGCCACTACTGAGACAAAACTGCTTTCACCTCCATTTGTTCATGTATATAGTCAGCATGTCTGGGTGCATGTCTGAGGCTTTAGGAATTTGATTGATTGGTGCTGTTCTGCGATAGTGTAGAGGTGCTGGCTTGTAAGGGGATCATCAGGTATAAGACTCAGCTGGGCTTCTCAGCTTATTCCAGCAGTCTTTTTTTCCTTCTTTCCAAACACAGATTCAATGAAACAAATTTGATATCTTTTTAAGCAGAAACTAATCATAATCATAACCAGAGCACCATATAATAATGGAAATTCTATGTGATCATTTCGGACTGGGACAAGGCTAAATGCACATTCACTTCCTGAGGAATCTGGATTTATCGTTCCATATTCTCAGCCATTAACACTGTGAAAGGAGAAACCCAGTCCTACTGTCAAAAACACAGCTGTTCAAGTGAACCTTACATTAGTGAAGAGTTAGTTCAGCTGGAGGAAAGCAGACATTTGCTTTTAGAGTGGCAATATGCATTTTTTTACATTATGAAGTGGCTTATTTTGCTATATACTCTGTGCAAATAAGTATAGGATATTATTTAGTAAAGTAAGAAATTCCCCAAATCTACTCACAGAGTTCTCATTAATTGATGTTTGACAAAATGTTTGGTGTTATGGATGTTTAAAAATAAAGAACAGAAGAAGAAATCTGTATGTCATGAACTCTCCTAAAGATCACTTAAATGCATAGAAATTAGATACTCAGAATCAGTTTACTTATGTTCTTCCACCTTCTGTATATTTTTCCTCATCCTTTTGCAAGCTTGCTCTGCCCCTCCCTTTGAGGAATGTAGAGGGCAAACATATCCAAAAGTTAATGACACTAGAGAAGTGGGTTTTTTTGAGATGACGTGTCAAATTGAGAGAATGATACCATAACTAAACTGCATTTTCTGTTCTGTTAAAATAAGCCTTCATCTTTTCTGTGGGGCAGTCATTTATGCCTTTCTTTGTAACTCTTTCCTTTTATATATTTTTCTATGGTTTTAATTTTTTTATTTTTCTTACATCCATTTTTGCCCCTATAAGATTTCTCCATTTTATTGGACCTTTAATTTCTCTTGTCTCTGAGGGGTTTTTCACTCATTTCTGTTCTCCATAACCAGAAGTCTATATGGATGGATTAACAATGTACCTGTTGTTTGTCTGTACTGCCTCCCTCTCTCCCTCTCCCCCCGCCCCCCAGCACTTCTCAGAATTCTGAGGAGAAAATCTAAGGTGCATAGATTGAGAGTAGATTATTTTCCTGCATAGCTCTTGACTCTTTGCTAGCTCACTTCTTTCTTCACTGTAGCAGTACTAAGGACCTTGAATCTTGAGCAGATGCTTACATTCTGGAAAAAACCATTTTGCTTACAACAAATGAAAACTGCTGTGCAAAAACAGTTTTGGGGAAAAAAAATCAAACAAACCCAACAAAAAAACCCCCAAACAGGTGCAAGAGGTGGAACGAAATGCCCTCCAGTAAAAATGTCTTTCTTTACACCTGGTTTCTGTTATTGTTGCACTTAAGAGCTTGCTGAATATGGGACACTGCAGATCCTGGATACTGCAGAGATGCCACAGAGCTCTCCTGGTGGAGCATCCATACCACAGAGAGATCACAGGAGTACAGCACACAGTAGCCCGTGTCACCTCCGTGAGATACCTGCATTTGTGCCCAGCTCTTGGGCCATGGCAGTGGTTACAGAGAGCCGGGCACAGCCGTCGGTGCTCAGGAGGCCCATAAATTTTTGAGTTGAGTGAAAAAATTGAACCGTTTTTTTGAAATTAGCCCTTCTTCACGCCAAAGACTCCATCCCCGTTCCCATGCTTGCCCCAGCTCCGTCCTCAGTCACGCTCTTCAGTCACACTCCTCTCTTTGGCCAGGTCTTTGGGAAGTGGGAAAAGTCATCAGAGAGTAGCCAAAAATCAGAGCTTGACACTCAGAGAGGGCAGAGTCCGTCCCGGCCCCTTCCCTGTCTCCACACCGCCCTGCGCTGCCTCATCCCCGTGTCCCCATCCCAGCGCCGACACACGATGGCGCCGCAGCCCCCCGTGCCGCTGGCCGGCGGCTGAGAGGCGGCGGCTGTGGCCAGCGGTGGCTTTTTCCCTTGGGAGGGATGTGGAGGCCAAGCAACACAGATATCCCCGCCTTTGAGTGACCGTCAGGGTGCTGGCAAAGCGACGCACAAGCACATGGATGTGCCCCGTTGTATTTCGGTCCGTGGCCCTCAGCTGCTCCCAGTGCGAACTGACTCACACAGCAGCTGAGACCATCAGGTCCGGGCGCTTGCTGGGGACTGGGGAGTCATACTTGCAAAAAGAAGAGGGTGAGGGGTTTTCTCCTTCCAGATGTAAATTTTCATGTGGACCTGGGCTTGGAGAAGCTGTTGGAGGAGTTTTGTGACAGGAATAGCTGTGGGTTACCTGCCTGTCTTCTTGGAACTCTCCTGAGGCATAAGAGAGATCAGGATGACAAGGTGACATAAAGCCATGTTAGCTGAAATGCACTCACTGGACTGAAGCAGAACAAGAGGCAGTCAGCATTATGTGTGTATAGTGCACACACACACACACACACACACGTCTCTACACAGTCTACGGATATTACTGAGATTTAAACGCAGGAAAAACAAAGACTGCTCTGTTTTTTGCAAGCCTTCCCCTTCATATGCTTCTGTGCCTTCAAACAAATGCAAAGTGAGGCCTAGCAATATTTTTGCTGCAAGCAAAAACCAAGGAGCACTCAAAGCAAACCTCTGCACTCCCCTGCTGTGTTTGCTTTTCTTAGCTGGGTTAGCAAAAACTCGGAGGAATTTGCTGTTGTGTCTCTGTTTCTCCGACATCTATTACCGCATGGAGAGAGAAAGAATGAAGGAGAGAAGGGGCTGTGTTATGCTTCACATGGCAAGGAATTCAGTTTGGGCATTGTGGGGCTGTGGAATTAAGGCAGCTGTGTCTTTATCTGAAGGATTTTGTTGTGCCCCGATGACTGTTAGGAATCAGGAAGCAGCAATTGCCTGGATGTGAGCTGAGGAGGATCAACGCCAGGTTTCCTCCTGCTGAGTCACTGTCCAGCCCATGCCTGGCACTGGGAGCTGGGCACGAGGGCAGGATGTGTTTAAATAAACTCAACGATGACTCCATGGATGTGCAGTACTCTGATAATAGCGTGGCTGAAACTGTTGTCCTAAAGGGGCTAGGCCAGCAACATCAGAGAATGGGAATTTGGATGTAGTCTGGAGATAGGAAGAAATGCAGTATTTTGGTGAGGGAAGACCAGCATTAGCTGAAATTGACCATAAGCAATTTATTGCCCTTTTCAGGAAGAGCCTGTCTGATAACAAGGTACTTTTCTTCCTCAGCCCTCTCTAAGTACAGAAGTATCTCTTTCAGCTGTGCAGAGCTCCAAACTGAAGTCAAGCCTGGAGGACCTGCAGTGGTTGCAGACATGTTCTCATTTAGCAAGGGTGGAGCAACTGTCCACATCTGGATTATTGTCAGTCTGGCTGACAAAGCAGAACAAAACATCACCACAACAAAAACCTCTGCCCCGTGTTTGGCAAAGCATTATTTGTTTGTGAAGGCTGGGCTTCTGGTGAAGAGAAAATCTGAAGAGAAACTTAATGACTTAATGGTCCTTTATAAGAGCCCTTAGCTTTTTTCAGCTCTGTGAGTTATTTTCAATAACATGCTGCTTGCACATGTGGAAACTTGCCTAACAGTAAATTATTAGTTGTTATTGTCCTATATTGCTGAAAAAGGAGTATGTAAAGACCTACACTTTTAAAGAGTTCATGAAAGGCAGCTGGATCTAGTTACCTGGGGCAGAATTATGCTAAACAACATGACCAACAAGAATACAAATGGTGAATGAAGCAGAATTTCATAGGGAGCCTTGTCTCTGGTGTACTGCCATACAGTCCTTCTTATAGCTCTCCCTACCCCATGAGCTTCGGTTTCAGTCACAGGCAAAAACAGGGACGAAAATCTGGGTCTTTTCTTTCAAGACATCATCAAAGACTTTCACTGCATTGTCAAAGGAGGGCAGTCTCAAGCAAAGCAAAAGATTTTGAAAAGCAAACCCGTATGAACCTGAGTGTTTACAAAAAATTCTAACTGAAGCACTTCATCTGATGCTGCAAAGTCTCTCCTGGTACAAGCCATAGATACATTTTTCATAGCCATAGGAGCAAAAGGGCTCTCCCCTCTGAGTGCTTTTACAGAAGATGGTGAAACAGCAATGCAAAATCATAATGATTAAAGCACGATACATAGCAGACAGAGGAGATGAACTGATAGTCTAGTGAAAGGAACAGCAAATGATAAACAAGACTATCGAGAAACATTGAAAACTTAGGCTATTCTGTAGCGAATAGATAACAATGACAGTACCCTGAGGATAAGGGTAGGAGAAAGCAATGAGTCTTTTCATAGCAGTATATCTTTTGTGGAATAAAAGGCAACAAAATTCAGTAATAAACCCTCAGAAGACAAGTTGTCTGTATGTGTTATTAATGCAAGAAGAAGAATTTAAAGTGTCTTTGGCCCCAGAGAGAGCTATGTGTGCATCACCCATCTGCTAAGAATAAGGGCAAAATGGCAAAGCGCTGAAGAGTGCAAGAAATAATGGATGATCAAAAAACCTAGACATAAATCTGTTAGTAGGTTGAAGTATGAGGCAGAAGTGGCAACTTGCTAAAATTAAACCAGTGAATCTGAACATTAAATGCATCTCTGATGCACCTTATTTGTTTCACTGAGAATACATTTGGCATGCAGTTGACATACAGTGTTTATTAGTGTGCTAATATACTGAATTTGAACAATGAGAGGGAAATAAAGCAAATGATTGACAGCACTGAGATTTTATCTTGATAGTTCCTGTAGGACACGGTGACATGGTATACGGATCCCTCTCAGGCAAGTTGCTGAAGTCCCTGAATGCTTCATACCAAGAGGCAGCAAAAGCATCCACTCCTTCAGCTCCAGCAGGAATGTGCCTGCCCTAGGGAGCAGATGCTAGAGCTGTGCCTGGTTTTTGGTGCCTGCTGCACTGTGCCACCCAGCAACTACATCAGTTTACAGTACAGTGACCTCTAGGACTGGAAGACTTCAAATAATTTGAACATCAGCAAGTAAATGTTATATTGTAGGCAAGATTTATTTATTTGGTTAGTGCTATGAATATATGAATTTATTTTAAAATAAATGTTTTATTTAGACTACAGGACAGCCCTAATTTAAAAAAACCCCACCCACAGAACATGACTGAGAAAGCAAGAAAGCCTGAGAAAAAGCCCAAATGGAATTCAGATTTTATGTTAAATAAGTGTAAATAGTCAAAGTCTGCAGTAGATGTATACAAGTGTCATATTGCTCTGTGAGATGCCTTACTTCTTGTATTGTTTCTGACAAAGATGGCTTTTAGAGACAAGGCACCAAACAAAACCAGTTGTTACTGAGGGTGACCATATTCTTACACCATACCAGGTGCTGCTTGCAGAGGCAGTCAGGGTGGAACTTGCATTTTGTTGTTATGGAAGAGCACCCTAGAGCTGGTTAAGCATGGGTTTAAAAAATCCCTTTTAAAAAATCCCCCAGAGCTGAGTGATGCTGCTGCTGATACAATGCAGTCTGGATGCAGGAGCTTCCATGACATTGTGCCCTATCACTCTGCATCTCCTACCTAGTGAGGCAAAGTTTTCTGTCCTGGCTTCCACAGCATGAGACACCTATAAACCAGGAGCTGTAGGCAAGTCTCCAGCTATCCAGAGATACTGGCCTTCTGGAGTCTCACCAGTAATTGATGAATTTTTTTTTTTTTGCAAATACCCCACTTTTTGTTTCTTCTTCCAGAAGCCTCAGGCTTTCATAAGTGGTTAATGGAGCAGGACTCCAGCTAAGCCTGGCAGGGATGCAACAGAGAGTGAGAGCAGTTCCGAGTGTCCTTCTTGGGTTCCTGACTTCCTCATGCCAGCCCCAAGTGCTTTTCTCTGCTAAGTACTCATGTTCAGGCACTTCCAAAAGCTTTTCAGAGCTTTCATACCTCTTGTCCAGTCACATATGATTTTTCCTTAGTCTTATGGGCATCCACAACTGTTTGGAAGGACCAAACACCAAAAGCTCTTTTACCTGTAGCTGTTTAATCTCCCTGTATATTTGTGATCTGTGATATTTGCAAGTATATGAAACTAGGAAGGGGTCTTTGATGCATTACAACACCTTGAAAACAGTGGAGATCTGAGAACCTAGACCACAATGTAACAATGACCCATTTTTGTGCATTCATTCATTTGCTCATTACATTTGTGATGAAACAGAAGCACTGAATTAAATGGGTGAAATTGTGAATCTGCAAAACATATGTACCACTTTTATAAATTCTGCTTGGCATTTACTTTGCCCTTAACAGCACAGCTTCTGAGCTCATTCTTAGTCTTCATGTTTGTTCTCACCAAGTGCCTCTGAGTGTACTGCTCTTGTCCTTGTTCCACAGCCTGTTCAGGAAGAGGGAGGTGAAGTGAACTGCTTGATGACAACCAAGTCTTGAAAGTTTCAGTCTAGTGTGTGGACTTGGAGATCATTTTCTATGACAGGTATTAATTTTTTAATAAAGGGACTGGGACCATGGGATGCAATTTCAGACTTCTTGAAGCTCAAGAAGTGAGCTTGTGAAGAAGGACATTCAGTAAATTTCTCCTATCTCATTCCCAACTGATGGTGTGCCACAGCCTGCTCCATCTCCTGGGTTAATTCTCATTTCATCTGTAGTTCCTTCTCCCACATCAAATGTCTGAGACAATGGTCTAATGTTCTGATAAAGGAGAATTCTGAAAGAAACTGAGATTTGGACCTGCAGACGATAACTATTCATGTAATTGGCTATCATGTCTATAATTACATTTTGTCCAAAAGACGGATCAAGCTAAACTCACTGGAGAACAGGCTATCAATAATGAATAAACTTATCTCAGGGACAAAATTTCAAGTATTGTTTTAAGAGAACAAAAATATCATAAACTATTTGTTTTGTGGTGTTTTCATGATTTTTTTTAAATGATGGGCAAGAGAAGGTAACATGTTAAACATTACCTTTTTGAATGATGTTATGGTACTCCTATTTCCATGTTGCAGTGTGAACGAACATACCGTATACTTTGTCTCAGATCAGTAATGGACTCAGTGAGCCTTCCTCTGAGTCTTTTTGTGTAAGTAGCCCATGTCAATAATCTTGAAAATTTTCTTGAGCACGCAAATCTTTTTTTTGGCTGCTCACTACATTGCCAAGGGCCCATTTCTGGTTTCCTTGGCAACTGGGGGAGAAATGGTGATAATTTCTGGGAAAGCTCTGTGTATTGCTCTTCCTTTGAAAAGTTTCCATTAAAAGAAAGTAGTTTCTTCTCTTCAGAAGTGAGCTAGCTGGAGCTCATGAGTGAAGTCTTCAGTGGGAGAAGCTGGAATTTGCCACCAGTGGATTTTGCCTCTAAGTGAGGCCACCAGTGTGATCTACAGTGCAGAGCCAGACCCCTGGTGCAGTGGCTTTTCCTGTACTGACACAGGGCAGGGTGTGGGCTGCCCAAGGGTGGGTTCCTAGGCTGGAATTATGGTAAGTTGTGGAGCACTTTGAGTTGAGCAGATGGAGGGCAAAGAGGAAGGAAGCTGGATCTCAGGAGATATGGGGAACACAAACACCTTAGATGAGACTGAATGAATTGAAAACTGATCTCTGCAAGTTCAGAAAGACGTGAATGTACCATGAGAGGTCTTCTGAGTAAATCTGTGGAGTCACAACAAAGAAATCTGCTGGGGAAAGCATGATGTTACTTTGTGAGTACCTATTAATTGAACAGCACTGTGCCTCCTTACCCATTCCTTACATAAGATATATTGATTTCTAAACAGACCTTTATGAGACTGGAAGGAAGAATTACCTAGTGCCTGTCTGACAATTTATATCAGTGGGTTTCAACAGGAGAGAAGACAGTAAATTGTTCTGACTACGTACAGTGCTGTGAGGAGATGGAATTTGCCAGTCCACCAATACTTCAGAGCCATTAAGTGCCAACACTTATTCATTAGTATGTGCTTCTTCCTGCTAATGGTACCAGTTTCTGACTGGCCAGGGTAGGATTCTGACATTCATTATCTTCTCAGTGTCTTTAAGGGGACTCAGTTAACTTTGCTCTTGACTTCTATAAAACCATTCTTAGTGTCACTAATGCTCCATAGACCTGAGTTACAAATACAGTGACTAGAAGTGAAGATCAAGGCTGGTACCAACCACCACACTGAAAACACCATCAGTAGCTGTGTAATAAGCTGTGCACGTTTGTGTGTAGTTGGGTCAATAGGAAGGAAGAAAGAATGAGGAAAAAAGGCTGACAAAGATTCTTTCTTCCCTGTCCACTCCCAAACCTACACAAACTTCAGTCATTTTACACTCCCTTTTGTGCCTTGAAAGGAGCCCTTTAGCTATCAGCCAGAATCTTATCTTGCAAAATCCTCAAAGGAAACAGATTTCACCTTTCTGTTCCCTGGCAAAGGACACGATTGATTCCTTATCATTAATGATTAACAGAATGAAGACACTAAAATACATACCCACACCTCCCCCAGATCTGTTACGTGAGATCAGACACTGTCTCTCTGGGTCCTGACAGCAATCGATTTTGTCCTGCGGTCAGCCACATCTCCTCTTTGCCTGGCAGACGATGGGCTTGCAGAAGCATACGCTGAGAGCTAAAAGACCCAAAGGAAGCTTTGTCTCAGCTCCCGGGTGTATTTGTGCCAAGACCTTCATCTGAAAGGCATCATCAGAGAAACCAACCAGCCAGAGCTAACTCTGCAGGATGGGAGCAGGGTTTGGATGAGCAGGAGGCTAGTGAAATGAGGAAGAGCTGAATAGTTCCTCCTGACTGCCCTAATAGGACTCACCTGGACTGCTGCACATAGAAGAAAAGGATTTCTTCAGTCCTTGCCCTGGCCACTTATGTCATGATGTGAAGCTGTACGAGATGTGGAGGAAGGGGAAAACCTGGAAAGGAGGAGGCACAAAGCACACTTTTTGAAAACAACCAATACCAGCCACAAGGCACTAGACTATGTGAGCAGCTGGTGTAACAACTACATACGCAGGAAATGGATAGCATCTTCTATTCTGGCACTTTAAAAATTCTTTTATAAATATTACTTAGATTTGTCACACATGAAGGTCAAAGAGATCTCATTCTATCACTTACTTTGTGCTGCCATCTCATCAAACAGCCATTTTTGTTCAGAGTAAAGGGTTTCATTCTCTCTTTACAGAAGTTCAAGTAAAACTAGGCGAGAACAAAAATATTTGTTCTCACTTGTCATCACTCAAGACTTGCATGAGCCTGAATATCTACTGACTTCCTCATCCTCACAAGTATATAAACAGAAAGCTTTTTGTATTGGAAGCAAATAGACTTTCTGGAAAGAACAGAGAAAAAAAATTGTTTTTACCTTGTGGTTACATGGTCACTCCTTCCCCAGAAGTTCGCTCCTTTAAAATATGAGGGAATGTTGAGGCTACAGAGAGGGGTCAGAGACAGATGAATAGTAGAAGGGTGAGACAAAGATGCAGAAATCTCATTTTGTCACAATCTGCATTTTCAGGCACATCTCATCTTGTTCTTACTGTTCCTAGCGGAGAGAAATCATAGGGTGTTTTGTTTGGTGTTTGTTTTGTTGTTGTTTCTCTGAATTATACAGCCCTGCCATAAACTGTGTAGAATAAGAACAGGAAGAAAGTAATAAAAGTGCAGTTATGTGAGCAGATGTTATGCTTAGACCTTGCCAGCTAATGGGTGATATAAACTCATGAAGAAGCTGAGTCTCCACAGGTGTTCAGGACTTGGCTGCAACTGCCACAAAGTACATGGGAAGAATGTTGTTCAATTTTTGAATGTGCAAAGACATTTCCTTGGGGAAACAGTGGCCTTAATGATGAAGGTTTGAGGGAGTGAAAACAACTCATTAATCATAAAGAAATCTTGGTGAGTCACCCAGTCACTCAGGAATTTAAGATGATTCTTGTTCCCAGTAAGAATGCATATGAATTTCAAAAACATGTAAGAAGGATGAAGTGTTGCAAGAAATGGATCTGAAGGAGAGAATAAACAAAGGGAATTAATCTTTGGATTTCTAAAAGAAAATAAATCCCCCATTGAACTAGAAATCTGACACCTGAATAGTATGACCAATCAATGTGTTTGCCTTTCGAAGTCTATTCTCCATCTTCTTTTGGTTAGTCTCAAAGAAAGATGCAAAACAGACTATGCAAACTGCTTCCCAAACTAAAGTGCAGTCTGGCCATGGGACCTGCTTGTCATGTTGTGACTGCAGGATAATACAGCTCACAAATCACAATGCTGTGCCCACTCCCATGTACACACTTTGTACAGCTCTTCATTCATCTCTTTGTTCAGGCAACTTGAATTTCTCAACACATCTGCTAGGGCCTTTCAGAACAGGCTGATTCCTTGCTGGAAGATAAATGATGGATGTAGAGTTTGAGGAAATTCACTCTTAGTTTGCTTTAATCAGAGCTGGCCAAACTCACGGAAGTGTTCTTTGGAGAAACATGTCATTATTTTGACATTTGTTTTTGTTCCAGTTTGAAATGACATCAAATTTGCCCAGATTTCTAGAAGAAATTCTCTATGAAGAAATGAATGTTGCAGGAAATATTAAGAACATGGTATTTTTGCAGTGCAGCATGCCTCCTCAAGAGGTAGGCATGCCAAGCCATCAAAGAAATGTGGAGATGGTGGTGCTCCATACTTCTCATAGTCTGGAATGAGGTCTTCCATGGATCCCACAGTTCATCTCATCTTGAACTGGGGCTCTGAAGAGTTTGGGGCCTCTCGGGTTGCTGCTTCCTGGACAGAAGATGCAGAAATGGTGGTGAAGCAGTCCTGCACTGTGGTACAGTGCTGCAGAGAGTGGGGCTTTACCACACTGCTACTGGCTCAGGAAACACTTTCCTGATAGAAATCAGAATTTAATTCAGCTAAAACACTAACGAGAAACAATTCCACATCACGTTACGAGTTTTGTGAATCAGGATTTTCTAATTAAATTTTGCCCAGTAATTATCAGCCAGTGATTTTTGTAATTGCCCTCTCGGTATGCTTGCACAGAAAGAGCCCCTTCACTCTGAACTGAGGTAGCAAAAGGATGTGTTCATTCTCTCTTTAGAGTTGAGCCAAAATTTGCATCTCTCAGTAGTTCCCTACAGTCATGACATTAAGTTAGTTTTCTCAACCCATACTGGTCCCATCTGCTCTGTATAGAAGGTCTCTGGGTTTGAAATGCTCCTCTCCAAGTAAGCCCATTACTTCCTTTCACTGAGCCTGACTGTCAATAGGCAACTTGGAGCACTGGGATATGGGGCTTTTGAGTTAGGGTGGGTGCATGGCAGAGAACAGACTCTCACACTCTTCCCAAGGCAAATAAAACACAAATATAAAGAAAGAGATTGAAGTAAAGTTGTTGCAGGGCCAATTATCTGCACAAGTTTGGATGATGGTCAGTTTTTGGTTGGGTTTTGGTTTAGTTTTTGCATTTTGTTGAGTTTTTTTGGCAATGATTCTGTCTCCGTTTGAGGGGCAAAACCCAAAATGTTTACCCACAAGCGGAGGAGGGAGTTTCCTCCACAATAATCACGCCACTCTTTATCAAATTTAAGAAAAGGAACTTTAATCAGACAATGGATACAAGAAGGATAACTGTTCTTAACTGCTATATATATATATATATATATAACTGTAAACAGACCAGACCAAACTGCTTCCCCCAACACCACAAAAAAACAACAACCAAACCAGTAAGTTTCTTCCTGAAGAAAAGTTATAGGCAGTGTCTGTGTCACAACCTGGCTGGCTGCAGGGTGAGTTCCCAGTTGAATTCTGTCTCTCCCTCTGTGCCTCTTGTACCAAACGAAGAAGGAAAGCTAGAAACGGAGAACCGCCACGTGTCCTGGAAAGGAGCTGCAAACTTCTCTGTCCCAGGTTGCTGCCCCAGCCAGGGCGGGCAGGCCGCGATGCTGCAGGCGGCGGTGAGACTGGAGCAGAGACTGGGACCCCCAAATGCAGGAACCAGGAGAACAGCCGTGGTGAGGAGAAAAGAAGTGGCTCAGCAAGAAGCAGCAGCAGCAGCCAGCAGCAAAGAGGAGCAGAAGAAAACAACTTCCCTCCTCAGCAGCACACACACACACACTGCTTCTGTGTTCAGCCGAGCTAAGAATGGAAAATGTCCCCAAAACCAAAAGAGACAACCTGCCCCCACCCAAGCGATCAAGAAGAAGATGGTAGCAGTTAACTACTTCTTTTTGTTAACTAATGGCCGGGGCAGTTAGTGGCAGGGGAGAGAATTTACATAATAATTCCAAACTACAACAGATTCAAATGAGATTCTGCAGTCAGAAGACTGCAGATGGAAGAGCTCAACAAGGCTCTTTGCCCTGTTGGAATCATTTGTCAAACTACCACTGGTTTGGTAGCACAGAGGAAGATGACCGTAATGTACTTTTGAAAATGCTTGCATTGCTCTTTCTAGAGTACCTATGTCCAGATATTTATGAAATATGCAGTTTTATCTTGGTTGGTATATTTTGCTAAATGCAGCTGTGTTATTTCAAGAATAGGCAGACTTTTTCCTGGTGTGATTTTCCTCCTCACTTGGAAAGAAAATTTATCTTAGGAGATCATAATAATGTATGTACTGTAATATTTGAATCCATATATAACTTCAGTTAAAGCTTATTTAAGGTATCCTTAAGTTCTGGATTATTTTGTCTTGGTTTTTAGGATGGGGAAGTTTGCAGGAGGGGAAGATTATATTGGTATCTGTAGTGAAGAATAGATTAGTGTGAGTTCAGACCTTATTTAGGAAGAGAGTGGAAGGGAATAAGCTAGGAAGGGTGAGGAAGAAAGTGACTTTCAACACTTTGATTTGCATAAGGCTACAACTTGTACTTCATTAGACAGTAATGAATCTAAACCCTAGTTATGCCTAAATGGCTGTGTAGGTTTAAAGGTAAACTGGTGGGAGAAACGAACCAGATTCAAGAGAGATTGAAAGTCAAAGCTACAATTTACTAAAAAAAAAATAAAAAAATACAGTGATACAGAGAAAAATTGGTTTTAACTCACAGAAAACCAGGTGTATAACCAGCACCCTGGGACATGAACAGAATGATGTTCATTAACCCCTGTGCTGAGCCCCACATGGTCCCCCTGAGTCCAAAGCAAAAGGAAAGGAAAACCTGTTGGTAAAGATGATGGTCACAGTCTAGTTGAGAGTGGCAGTCACAGTCCTGTTGAGGTTCTGGTCCTCCTCTGGATCCCATGAGTGGTACCAGAAGTCCCCAAACCCCATGATTACATATGCTCAGGTTCAGGTGGGAATGCCCAGTACCTCCCCCAAGGTGAGGAGTTCCACAATGGGTGAATTAACTCTGTGAATCATGGGGTATTTTTGGAATCTTTGATGGCCCGTTGGCAGACATGACCCCTCAGGCTGAGTGTGAAGGTACTAATGCCTCCTCAGAGGGGACTTATCATGGCTGAGTCACTGGTGTGAAGACAGAAACACTTCCCTACCTCTCAGTGTTCTTCAACACTCAGCTTGCAGCCTGAAGTGCCAGGTGTGCCCTGTGCAGCTGCTGCTAATGATCCATTATTAACAGTTTGTTAGAAATGACATAGAGGGAGTAGAATATACTGTTTTGTTTTCACCCACACAGTGATAAGCTGTAACTAGGATGATGGCTTCAGATTTTTGAGAAGACATGAGAGAAAGGTTGAGATTACTCTAAATATGCTTCATATTACTTTAGGGAATGGATAAGGTGAAGTGATTGTAATGAGGCTTTCTGGTCACACTTGAAGTGAACTATGACACTGTACTAATACACAGTATGGCAGTCCTCTTACACTACTTTTATATATAAGATATGTAAATTATATACACACACATATAAAATATGTAAACATTAATTTCCTGTATTATGGAGAAGCGTATTGAGGGCAATCAAAGTGGAAGATTATCCACCCCATTTACCAACAGAGTGAGTGTTGATGTATGTCAGTTATACACAATGCATAGCAAAGAGAGAAGATCATGCATCAGCTGTTACTCTGTCCATTAGATACTTGAGTAATGAGATTTCAAAAGCTTTTTGAAAGCTTAGCATTAGCCTGGAAGATCTTCTACCCACTCTTTGTCTGCTAGAGATAGCACATTTCTTTTAATTTACAAAATGATTTAATGCACTGGGGCTTTGAAAGAGATGGAGTGGCCATCAGAACCACCAGGGAGAACTGCAAACCACAGATAGCAAGGACCATTGAAGGCATTTTTGTTACACAACTTGCTAGGCTTATTTTTTGAAAAATTATTAGTCAAACATGCCATGACAAACCATTTTGTAACTTTGCAATTTTAAGCAGCCACATGTCAAAAAGCATTCAAAGTTTTTCAAATTTAAAAGGAACAAGAATTCATTGTTATGATTTTATTTGACTTGCCAGTGACTACCAAGACTACCAAGAAACAAATAATGAGGATAACACAGCACTTCTACCTCTGTTGCCAGTAGATCACCAGAATATGCAGAAGGTACTTAACTCTCTGCTTTGACAGATGAGCTTTGGGACCTTCCAGCAGTGTCTTAGGAGGTTGGGTCTCACAGCTCTGTCTGTCCTTCCATGGCAGACAGATGACTGGAAAGAAAATACTACTGATACCTGTCTATTGAGCCCAAATGGTATCTCCAAGATCTCATGTGTTAAAATAATGGTGTGTAATTGCACCTGTGGTTCTTCTGCTCTGAGGCGTTGTGAAGAAGAAGCAAGAGGAAGATCTCATATAGCCTCAATTCTTCATTGTTCCCATGATAAATGTCAGTCACTTGGAGCCTTATGTTAGGCTCTGAATTTGGGTACAGTGCTGTTGTTATTTCCAGGGTAGCCAGTGTAAGACTTTGGGGTGGAATGGAATCATATGTCCATTTTAAGTTAGATTTTTGTCTCATTTCCCTCAGAAGGGTTGTTCTGATGTTTCCTGGCCTCATTTCTACCCTTTTTATCAGGGTTACTTACAAAGCTATTTAGTCTCACTTGTTCTCCATTGAATTCTGGGGAACCTGATAGTACATAGGAAAAAAAGAAGTTTTAAAGAAAATTTAAAAGAAAATTTAAAATTTAAAAGAGAAGTTAGGGGTTTTAGCAAGCTTTGGGGACAGTAATTCTGTTGACAAAGTTTTCACTATGCATATGGCTGACACAGTATTGTACAAATGAGATACTTAATTTAGACTAAATCTGGACCTTTCCTCAATCAGCAGAGTTCAAGACTCAGACCAGAAATATTCAAGAAAGCTCTAGGGTCTATTTATCTTGGGGTGTGGCTGAACAATTGCAAGGGGATTAAAAAATGCACTTTAGTAGCTAGGACTTCATTTATGCATTATTAGAACCAGACAAATCAGAACAATGGGTTAAATGACTCCTTGACTATTAATTCTGTTTAGATTTGGGATATACCATTACTGGTGAGCTACAAACAAATATGATTAGCAAAGTCTGCTAGTGAATCAGGGCCTTTTGGAATATTTGTGTCTTCAGAGATTAATCAGCAGCAATATAAACAATTTATTATACAATAAACAAGAGAAACAGTGGAAGTAAGGAAGTCTGGTTTTCTTTAATCACATGTCTGATTTCCAGACTTGACCTCACTGCAGTAATTGCAGCCTCCTCAGAAGGTCTTTTATGAGTGTCCTGTCACTCTTGCAGTTCCCTCTCTACAAAATGTTAAGCCTCTTCACAGTATCTCCAGGCTCTTCCCCACCCACAGCTACCAGAGTGAAAGAAGCAGTACCTGGCTGTGGCTAGCTCTGAACTGAAACTTTAAATATGACAGATAAATGTTAAGCTTTGTGCTGTGGTAGTTAACTCAGCAGCCAATGGATTTTCACAAAACCTGTTGGGATTTGTGTCAGGATTCTGGTGTCAAGACAT
The DNA here is from genome assembly GCA_035583235.1 of Hafferia zeledoni. NCBI lineage: Eukaryota > Metazoa > Chordata > Aves > Passeriformes > Thamnophilidae > Hafferia > Hafferia zeledoni. Next base: position 99,752,350 of record JAWWEV010000083.1, read on the forward strand.
CTATGTCATTGTCTAAAGCAAGTGTCCTATCCTGGAGACTTGCACATGGGACTGGAGCTGAGATATAAAATCTGTTGAAGATCTGCACCCCTCTGGAGAAGCAGATGGACATTTCATGTGGACATCTAAAATAGCTCTAAATGCTTGTCCAAGTCATGGAATTGTCTCCCGTCATCTATTAAAACTACTACTAAGTGTCAGATTTGATTTAAGTTATCCAAGTATTACTGGGTTGTACAAAGAGTTAGACCTCCAAATGCTACAGAACAGGCTCTATTTAATTAGTAAATGAAGCTAGAAATTATATTGATGAGGCACTGAAAATGAACATTTGTGCTACCCAAGCGTATCATTGCTTGGTAATTAGTGAAGAATAGTAACTGGCTCTATAAATCACTGTAAGCTGCTTCAAAAATGTAGTCGATTTGCAGAGATGTAGCTGAAAAATCCCTCTATTATTCCACATTTTTTCTCATTATTCCAACTTAATAACTTTTCTCCCTGAGACTTCTGACAAAATGTAGGTATGTCAACAGTAACTCCAAAATGGGTGGGTATCCAGACAACTTGATGGGGAACATTAATATCTAGGGTGAAATGAAATCAAGGTAACAATGTTTAGTCTTAAACTTATTAGAATCATGGAATCACAGAATGGTTTGGGTTGGAAGGTACCTTAAAGATCATCTAGTGCCAACCCTTCTACCACGGGCAGAGACATCTCCCACTGGACCAGTTTGCTCAAAGCCCCACCCAACCCATCCTTGCCTTGAACACTTCCAGGGATGCAGCATCCATGACTTCTCTGGGCACCTGTTCCAGTTTCTCACCACCCTCATAGTAAAGAATTCCTTCCTTATATCCAATCTAAACCTGCCCTCTTTCAGTTTAAAACCATTTCCCCCTGTCCCATCACTACATGTGCTTTCCAAAAGTCCATCTTCAGCTCTCTTCTAGACCCCCTTTCATTACAGGAAGGTTGCTATAAGGTTTCCTGGAGGATCTTCGTGCCCTTTTTTAGACTTCCCCAACAGATCCATGTATGCATGTATGTATATATATAAATGCATTATTACTTAGTACAAGGGACAGTCCTGTGGTGTAATGGAGAGCACTCTGGACTCCAAATCCCAAGGTTGTGAGTTCGAGTCTCAGTAGGGACCATCCCCTGGCAGTTCAATGCTTCCCTGCCATCCCATCCCATCAGATCTCAGATGCTCAACAGGGTCAGCCCTGGTTAGTACTGGGTACTGCAGACAGTCCCAAGAACTGCCCTGTACCTCAAAAAAACCCCAAAAAACAAAACACACCCCCCCAAAAAAACAAAAAAAACCCCCCATCACCAAACCCCCCCCCCCCCCAAGAAAAAAACACACCAAAAAACCACCATGCAGGCTCGAAGGACACACCCACATGGGGAGAGCCCTTCCCAAATCTTTGTTCATGAAGTTTGGCCATACATACACACATTACTTAGTACAATAAGTGTTTTCCACCTATATTGTAATGACTATCTCTCCTATAATCAGAAACAGCATTTGTCTCAAAGTTACTGGAGCTCCAGGGGGGCTCTTAAGTCATGTTGTTCCAGATATTTTGTTTTAAAACTGGTCTGTAGTAATGGCTTGTCATGAGATAGTGTGGGGAAATGGAACGTGTCCATGCAATAAGACTGTTCCTTAATTTTAGTAAGAGTATTGAAATTTTCTTGCTCTGTTAGATGAGACATCACTACCATGACATAATATTTTGGGAATATTAGTATAAATAATATCTAATCCAAAGGAAAAAATTTTTAAAAACCCCCACAAAACATTAAAAATTCTCCACTTTATTTATTACAGGGCCTCCCAGAGAAAATATTTTGAGACAGAACATTCTGAAAAGCAAAGCAAAGCATGCACATTGAAATTAAAAAAGTAAAAGTACTGACAGCTGGTCAAAGACTACCAGTTTCCTAGATTTCCATAAAGAAGTCACTCACCTATGCTGTTGACTTAATATATATTAAATAATTCAGTCCTCTGCTTCAATGATTGATTTGTTTTAGAGAATGAATTTCCAACTATTTGTTATATGCTCTTCATTGGCTTTTATATGCTATAAAACCATGACATAAACCAGAATGTAATCCATCACGCGGGATAACCTTCTGCAAATAGTGTAGGAGACTATACTTCAAATATGAAACCAGTTCAGAAGCACTGAAGTTGAAATGTTGGTGCCATGCAACTCTTCTGTGCAGAAAGAAAAATAATCCTTAAACCAGAACTGAATGGAATTACTAGTTTGGCATTGTTGTTCCAGATCTTATACTACATGTGTTGCTGGTAAGCCCGAGAGAAAGTCAAGTTTAGGCTTTTAACCATACTATATTGTTCCAACAGGCTTTCAGTTTTTGGCAGCCTTCACTTGTGTAAGGATTAAACACCACATGGACACTGGAAATGGTTTGACAATAGAAACTAAAAAGGACAAAGAAACTACAAAGATCAAGAGAAAGACCCATGCCAGATCAAGATTCAATTTGACTTAAAAGATCATCACATCTGCCCACAATGATTTCAGCAACTACCCCTCTCTAGTTCCTACTAAGCAGGTACTGCCCAATACTCTTTTTGATACAATTTTGCAGTGAGTGAGAAGACAGTGTGAAAGATCTCATAAACTATGCCCATACCATAACCCCTTCATACCATACCCCAGAAACACAACCCTACTTCTGCCCTTTGTAGTGCATTTAGAGCGCACTACACAGGACATAATTTTGGCAGTGATCTGCTGTTTTTCAGTGCCTTTCCGGAGTGAATGTGTCACCAGTCGCCGTTTTTAGAGATGTCAATATGTCGCCAACACCCTGATGACTCCCACTGCAGACAGGGAAAGGATTAGAGATCCTGTAGCCTTCCTGTTCATGTATAAGAAGTGATGCAACAGTGAGAACAACACATTTAGAGATGCAATATGTTGACGGAGAAGTGGACACATGGAACTACATTTTTTCAAGGGACCCCATTGCTAGCATTCAGCAATGGTCTGGGTGGGAAAAGGATTAGCTTTATTCAAACAAGTCTGCCTGGGTATAACAGAATCTACCAAACAAGGTATTTTCTCTGCTCAAGATTCTATTTGCATATTTATTTGAGATTTTACAACATTACTTACTCTATTTTTCTTCACACCCTTGGAAAAAGTGAGGAAAACCAAAAGATTTCAAGTCTGAATTAAGGCAGTGATCATCAGCAGAGTCTTCTTTGATCACTAATGGCTCAGGGGAAAGTAGCACTAAAGGACCTTAGGGCAGCTTAATGGGAAGCAGAACACAGTTACTTTTAAGTACAGTAATCCTTCTAAGTACTCACTAAGGTGTAAGTTTGATTTTACCTCTAACATGTATGTTTTGTGTGTTGCATCACCTTAATGACTGTACTTGTGAGGTGATTTCATCTTGATAGTGGCAGTTCATGAAATGCTACCTCATCTGAAAACCAGTTAATTGGAATATAAATCCTTTTTATGCTGCCACAGAATAAAACAGCAGAAACATTTGGGATTCAGGGTTCATAATTCAGTTTTCTCCTGAATGTTCTAATGAGAACATTCTTAACTTAAGACTATAGCATAGAACTTGTTACAAAGAGTTTAAGAGGTTTCATAGCTTATGTCAAGAATGTTAAATAAATTGAGCTTAGCACAAATGTGATCTTATTTCCATACCAAAGAAATCTGGCCTAATTTGGAGCCTTAAAAAAAGAACATTTTTACAGAAAGGTGAAACATCTTTTAGGATATGAATGCAACATCTTTTTACTACATTGTACATACTCAACTATACTGTTATAGATATGATGTAGTATTTGCTGCATGCTCTAGAAACTGCCAAATGTTTTCCATAACCCGTCTTTTTTAGAAATATTTCATATACATCTGTACTGCACTAAATCCTGTGCTGCTATTTGACATGGACTATATCTTCAGACTGTTCTGCAGAGTTAAACTGTGCCAAGACTGAAGTATTGATTGCTACTTACTGTACGTGGCATACTAATAAATCCCATCTCTATGTCCTAGCCAGCCATATATATACATAGCCCTTGAGGAATCACTTCTGCATTTTAATAGTCCTGTTCTAATGGAACAAGGCACTAACTAGTACCTTTCAGAATTCTGAGATGAAGAAATTGATCCAGCTGAGCCATTAACATATATACAGGGAGCAAAAGCAACTGGCTGTCACGTCCTCAGTTTAGCTCAGCACTGGAACAGGGATATCTCCACCTGGGCTGAAGGCTGTAACAAGATAAAGAAAAAGCTGAAACAGACAAAGGCTGAAATTTCTCTTTCTCTCTGGTCCTATATGGAAGACAGATTTTATATTGCAGTGTTCATGCCATCTTTCCATGTAATTTTTTATTCTATACTTTAGCATGCACTGACTCTTCTTTTTTTTTTTTTTTTTCCCCAGGGAGTTATTATTCTAACTGAGTAATCTTTCAGGGACAATTCAAAGGAAATGTTGTTCCATACTAAATTCTAAAATTATACATATGTGCTTATGGGAAGACTGACTCATGAATCTGGAAATAAAGAGACCTTACTGTTAGATGACCCTGCTCCTATACAAATGCTATTTTTAAAATAAATAAGATATAAAGTATAAATATTTATATATATCTCACAGATAAATTTTAAAAATGCTGAAAGTCTAAGATATGTAGGTTTGGCACTTAGAGCCATGATTTAGTGATGAGCGTAGTGGTGCTAGGTTTATGGTTGGACCTGATGATCTTAGAGGACTTTTTCAACTTAAAAGATTCTATGATTATATGCCTCTGTAGTTGTGTATCCAACCTGTGTTTGAGCATGTGAGAATTTGACAGCAGCCTCTTCTTCTATATAAAGCTTTCCAAGCCTGAGCAGTCCCTCTTAGTCTTTATCCTGCTATTAATTAGTTAAGGGCTTTTCTGGTGGAAGTACAGGAAGCTGGTCAGCACAGTAGCTGCAGAAGAACATGGCCAAGTACTAATGGAAATTCATGGTCGTTTTTCCCATTAGTAATCAGTGATAAGACTGATACAAGTGATGAGATGAAGGAAGCCTGAAGGATGATCCAGTAGACATAAAGGAATGTCTCTCAAGCAGGGCAGAAGTGGAGCGAGTAGGAATTATGGAGAAGGGAGATTTGTATTTGATGGAAGAGGATGAGAGAGTGATGAAATGGCAGGACTCAGTGACACGGCATTCAAAGGTGGAACAAATTGAAAGAAAAAAGTGACATTTGCAAGAAGTGAGAAAACTCAAACATAGAAAGAAGGTGGGGCACTTCTGGAGGTAGAAGTTTGCAGTCTCAGTGGCTTAGGGTGATGAGGGCAATCAGGAGTACCACATTAGTAAGAACTTAGTATTAACTGAGTGCCACAAAATCTCCTTTGGAAAAAAGCTTATACTGAAAGTTATGTTCCTTCAGGCCTTGGGAAAAAAGCCCTGGAAGAAATGCCAGCTAAATAGTGCAAGTAACATAAATGAAAATGAGATTGAGAATGAGAATGCCAGTTTATGTACTGAGCATGAACTAGGATTTTATGACTCTGATGTATCTATGCTTCTGTTCATTAATTCCCTGCATTATTTTTTTCTGAAATGTCACCATAAATGCAACCATAACAACTCTTCTGGCTGTAGGAGGCTGTTTGGAGTGTTTGACTTGGGACCTTCTACAGTTATTCAGAGTAAAAGCTACTTAATAGTCAAATATTTCTGAGAGCAGAAAATTGCATAAGAATTCTATTAACGGTATGTAAACACAAAGTGGTATTTTTGTGTAACAGGCACTGAATTGAAATATCTTCCCCCACCCTGTGCACTGTACCACTTTTGTTCTGGGCTCACTAGTAAATAAGTCACTGTAAATAGAACAATGCCAGAGAACATTTCTTGTCAGTGAGATTTGGTCTTTTATGCTACTATGCATTTAGAGCAGGCTTCATCGCAGTTGTGATCCAGGTCAGCTAACATTCCCACTCGCCCGTTCCCAAGTGCCTCTAGTAGGAACGTTCCCAACAAGACTATCCTGCTTTGAGAGCTCTCAATATTCAGCTGTGTGGGTGCAGCCATTCCTGTTCCATTGCCAGAGGATGGTCCTGGGGACGTGTCACTGTGGCAGCAGATGCATCCTGGCTGGAGCAATCTAATCAGTTCTAGTACACATTTCCATTTATTTTGGTGCACAGGCACTCCTTTTAAATTAAGAGCAGCTTAAATGTATGGATGATATTACCAGTTATAACTCCAGTTCATTTGTTCATCTGAGCAGGTGTCTGACTCATTAAGCCCTCAGTGCACGTATCCACACAGATGGATGTGGTAGGTACCCAGCAATTAGGATAACCCAGAATTAAATGAAGCTGTGCTTGACTGTTGTGTACTTGCAGAGATAAAAAGATAGTCCAAAATAGGTCTTTAGTGTCCTATTTTTAATATTTTATTTTCATTAAGTGCCTACAAGTATTTTATTTAGGAGATCTGGAACCTTTTCTTGGGAAAAGTGAACATTCAGCACTATTAATAATAAAACGAAATATAATGTGCCTTTTTAAATGCTCTGTGTGTGTCAAGTTGATAAGCCCTGCAAAGCTGCTGTGAGGAAGGACAGTATTTCTGAGGAGTATTTCCACGTGAAGGCATCAAAGCTGAGAAGTCCAAAAGAATTTAAAATCAGTAGTGAAGTTAAAGCCATTAGTCCTGATGCTGAACCCACCAGAAAAGTAACCTTCTTTAGCTTGGCAGTTTTAATCCAGAACTTCTTCCCCACTTATGCAGCTTTGCAGACTCGTGGATGGTATTGTTTGTGCAGAGATGGTACAACAGCAGGAGCAGGTCTGTCTTTCAGGGTCACAGCTTCACTGCAGAACTTTTCTTCTTTTCTTTTCCTCTTCCTCTATCACATGTATGATCCGTTTTCAGGACCTGATAAATGCTGCAGCAGATTTTCTAGTATCCATCACTACAATAAGCAACAAAGCTGATTATTGATTTTTAAGATTGTGAGCCATACCATTTTGAAGTAATGTGCGTTCATGTAAATCTTAATCAAATAAGCATTCTGAAAAGATTAAACAAAAGCTATTCCACTTGAATTTTTATATTTGAAATTGGCTTCCTTCAGGAGTTTTTACAGGTTCTTGTCCTGGTGTAAATTTCCATCTTTGGTCTTGCCAAAGGACATATCATCTCTTATTTCAGGTACAGTGTGGGTTAGATCCTCAACCAAGTGGACTTAATATAAGAAAAGATTAACTTGGATAGGAGAGGCTTTTTTATTATTAATATTATTATTTTTTAAAGCTTTATAAGGCTTGTTCTGTGCATTTATTAAAAAAAAAAAAGCCCTGGGAAGTAGTAATTCTCTTCTGAGCACCTGCATTTTGTGCAGCTGCTTCAGTGATTTCAGAGTGCTGTTTATTCATCCAAAGGCCTTGTGCATTCAGAGGGAGAATGAGGATTATGGTAATTTCATCCAGTGTATGTGCCAATTATTGCAAGCAATGCTGGTGGTCTTGCTAACTGACTTCCATGACTTTTTTCACCTTGGCAATGAATAGAAGGCCACCAGTCACAGATCCATCAATCTTTCCATCCTCGTATGGAGAAGAGTGTTTGAAATAGAAATAATAGAGCATAGAAAAGGAAGAGGAAAAGGTCCAAGATTATAAACATGCTGAAGGCTGCCTGGGCCAGACCTGATCCTCAGAAGCACCTGGGCAGTTGTGTTACAGGCAAGGAAAAGAAGGCAGTGTTACTGGAAATAGAGTGAGTCTCCTGTCTTTGAAATGACCAAACATTTTCCTCTTGTGCTGTTGTCCTTGCAGACTACAGGAGGCCTGTCAGGGAAGGCCTGGATAAAGCTGCCTTCCAGAGTTCCTGATTTTTTTTAGGAAGGGTTCTGATGTACTTCAAGGTCTTTAATTCTTTTGACTTTGGACATCTCATGGCCAATGAGAAAGGGAAAATTTTGCAATCATTTGTGTGTAGGTTTTCTTGAAACTGCCTGGCTAAGGAAATTATACATCAGGTGGAACCTGAACTTCTTTCTTACAATACCAATGCACCGGCAGAAATTCATGTGTGAAAGCTGAATTCATGGCAAGTTTTTTACCTTTTTTGTTCCATCTGCAAACTATACATTTCTTTTACTAACACTTAGAGATACACAACATTCTCAGTTCTAAACTCATTATTTTTGAAGTTTTGGGTATGTACTCCAGGCGTACAATTTGTTTAGTTTATTTACAGTAGAGGAACACAGTGTGATTTACCATAGCATAGTCTTCCACAGCATACAGAATGTCTTAGAGAAAATTTTAAGGATCAAATTGAATCTTTTACAGGCTTTTTATTGAAGACCTTTTTCCGCATGAGTGGTCTTTTCCCTTAGGAACCTGGGCTGTAGAAGAGGAAGGGCCCAGCCCTTCTGTTTATTAAGCCTAGGCTCCCACTTTAATGTGCAGCAGCACTGCATAATACCATGCCCAAAATTAAATCAAATAGTGTCTTAAAGATGCTTCTCATGCAAATACCATTGAGTGTAGTTGCAATGCACAGGAATATAGGACAGATCTGAGCCTTAATCTTTCCACAAGTGTTTAACATAACAAAAGTAAACTGGTTGAGTAAAGTGGTGGAGAACCACGTGTTTAGTAAGAGAAGGGAGACAAAGAGTGAAGTCTTCCAGCACACAGAGTGATTCTGCACCATTCAGCAGAATTGCTCCAGTCTCATGAAAACAGAATACCTCCTACTTTATAGACTCTGAAAGTGCTTTTAAATGGGAATGCTTATAGTGCATGATTGTATTACATCAAGAATTACTCTTTTCTTATAGAAAAGGTCTAGAGGAGACTGCTTGAAAATGTATCTTCAAAGTGAAAGTTTATATTCCACTGGGGAAAGGAGCAATTTTTTTTCCTGACAGGCATTTCACTGAAAAGTGTGAAACAGGAGTTTGTGATGCAGATAGATTAGTCTTTGAAGCAATCACTGAATGTGCACAGCAATGAAATTGAACTTTGGGAAGCTCAGGCAGAGAGGCATTTTAGTTAGATCATGCTACTTTCACATGTTATTTTTCTTTTAATATTGCATTGTTGAGATACAGGAAGTGATTAGCACTGGATGATACTGATGTTGTACTAAAACCAGAGACATTTTAAAGTGTCTTGTCTGTTCATATAAGCAAAATGGAGTACTTGCTGTGCCTGTATTGTTAAATTTATCAAGCCATTTTTGGGTGCAATGACAGTGAACTTGAGAGGTTTCTCAGCCGCTGGCTTAGCTCTGTATTTGTGTGCCACTAGAAATTACAAACCAGATTGTCCTTTGGAGGAAGGTCACTGAGTTTTGCTATGTGGGAATGCCCAGCTAGCACAGATATCTCCACAAGACACTGTGCTGTGCCTCTTTTTAACAAGCTTATTAGCCTGGCCAGAGAGTTTTGCTTCCAGCTCTAAACTGGCTCCCCACACAGTAGCTGTTAACACCTGCATTGCACTCCTTCGTGCTACATAAACATGCGCCAAGCAAAGTTGCACTGAACTAAAATCATGTTTAAAAAATCCATATCCTGTTAAAGGCCTATACAGGCATATTTAGCTCATTCCAAGTTGTCTTCTGTTGCTTTTGAGTATGTCTCTTGCTGAGGCAGATTAAGGCAATATAATTTAGTTTTAAAGCTACACACACACACAAACACACACACTGAGCTTTGTAGCATTTTGCCTAAAGTGTATTTTTAAACCAGAGTATTTAAATGGGTACAATCTTTGTGTTTTGACAGGCAGAAAGATCCTGGTGCTTTGAAGTTAGCTGGACCTTTGCCAGTGTAGTCAGGATTATTTGTAGGATCTTTATTCTGTGCCAGTGCTGGGAAGTGCAATTTAGAGAAAAGAAGTTACAGTCCCAAAAGATTATCTGTAAACTGAAAGCAGGATCTGAATGAACATTGTCAATGAGCAACTTGTGTTTTCACAGTAATTAAAACTTGTAATAAAAGGGTGGGCTCATTTCAAAATTCATAAAGTCATTTAAGTCCTCCAAGCACTGCTTTCCTATGAGTGTCTGATTAAACCAATCCAAATTCCTAAAACAGAATTCTAACATGTAAAACCCAAACCTCATGAAAATCAAACTATGCTTTTCATTCATGTAAAAAAACCCCAAATCAAAATAAGCCATCTGCCAGTAAATCATTGATCTGGACATGGATAAACCACAGGGCAAGAATAGAATATTCATAGTAATTAGTGGTATAGACAGAATAGAAACCTTTTCTTTACACTTGCTGTTGTTATGGTGATTCCTCCTCCAAACACTCTCTCCTCCCCCCAGATGACATTGGCTCTCTCCATGGCTTTCCATCTGGCTCTTGCTTTCTTGTTTATCCCAATGAAATTAGCTCGACTGCTCATTTGTCACCTTGGAGGTGTAGTCTCTGTGAACATGTGCGGTGCGAGAAAGCGGGACAAACAGATGGTACTTGAGAATAGATAAACAGGCAGATGCATTAAAGAGACAGCAAAATTGTTGGTATGAAATAGCGTCTGGAAGATGATGAATTGGGTTTGTGTTTGGTAAGGCATGGCCAAGTCTCGCATGCAAAGAAGCATTATTCCCTCATCCTTGCTTTCTTTTAGGTGCTGGCACATGCTGAGGGCTCTCTGCATTGCTGAAGCTCTTGGATAAGAAGAATCAGGGGTACCACGTTTCAGATAGTACACTGAGGTTTCATGTGAATTGCTGGAAACTGTGACACATTTTCTTGGCAGCTTCTCCTTAATGAAATGAAAAACACAGCTCTGCAAATCTGCACAAATAATTTCTGGTTTTAACGTGTGCTTTTTTCCTAGAAATAGCTCAACTCAGTGTGCCATTTATGATATCTATGGTATCTTGTTTATGTCTAATAAGTGCGTGTACGTGAAAAATGGTAATTTCATAGTACATTCATTTAACTGCATTAAATGCAGAGTTGGTCTGGACTTATGTCAGGGATCAAAATCTCTTGTCCAGAAACATGCAATGAGAGTTATCTTGGAAAACCTGTGTGGAAATAAGGACACAAGCAGAGGACAGCCTAAGCACAGACAGAATAGAGAAATAAGAGTCATTGTCTATGAAAATGCGACCTAGTTGGTCCTATCTGCTAGGCCAAAACCAACCTTTTGGCCAAATGAGATTTTTAAAGGTAATGAATATGGTGTGCTTATGTGCATGGCACAGGAAAAATGGAGACAAAAGCAGGATAATTCTTACTTTCAGAAGTTAGCAATATATTTGTCTTCATTACTGAGATCAAATTTCTCTTTCCTAAAACACTGATGGACTGGAATTGAATACTAAAGTCCAACAGCTAACAAACTTTGCTCCACAGAGATCTTACAGTAAGGTTGCCAAGTTGCAGATGTCTAGACTTATATGCAAAGAGCAATACACTCATAGCCTGGATTAATGAAAAGGCAAGTGTTTAAAGACGTTGACAGTGTCAAAGAACACCACTACCAGTCCCTGTGCACTTCCAGGAGGGAGGGAGGGGCTGGAGATGGGGCAGGGACAGGCAGATGGGAAAGGAAAGAGGACGTAGTGAGCTTGGGTACATACATGGGGTGAACCCACAGCTGTGCATCTCAGAGAAGGAACAAAAGGAGGATGTGGCAGGGAGAGGAGAGGGAGAGGAGAGGAGAGGGAGAGGAGAGGGAGAG